>SSNP01000306.1:0-182445 GCA_006937955.1 Pachypanchax playfairii
GGAGTGTATTCAGTGTGGCTCCTGTTGGTGTCAATTCTTGGAATCGGCACAATCCTACCACAACCTCAGCTGAAGGATGTGGTGATGATCAGAGTTCTGCTGGGAGGCTCGCCATCTACAAGTCGCTGGTTAATCTCGTTGACACAAGGACTGAAGCTTCATCAAGTTTTTTCCAACCAATATGAAAAGACCTGACCAAGTGAGAGTTTCTACAGAGGAGACCGGAACAGTTAAGGTGGCTCCTCGACGACTCTCCAACGTCTTTTTCTCTCGCTCTCCAGCTCCCACGAGCGAAACAACACCAGAGTCTCGTTTGCGCATTTGCGATGTTAAGCTACTGCAGGTATCTTTGTGCATTACTTCCGGTTTTTACAAAATAAAGTCCCGGTTTCAAAATAAAACACACAAGCATTTACAATCATGAAATTAAAAGAAATAACGATCAGATAAGAACATAAATCATTACTTTAACCCACTTTTAGGCGGGTTACATAGAAATGGGTCAGAAGCAGACAGGATCTCTGCTGTTGGATGTTTTACTGATGAGTATTTAGCTGCAGGTGAAGTAGAGACAAATAGTCAAAATTGAACCCAGCGGCCATCATCTTTTAATTTTAGACGATATTTAAGCTATTATTTAATCTAGTGTAAAACTACGAATCATTATAATTTTATTCAGAAATATCCTGAACAGCCTTAGTTTGTTGAAACAGAGTTTAGGGAAGTTTTAAGGAGGTATACTTTCAAAACGCCCATTTTTTTGTTTCTGGTATTTTAGTAGAAATACTTAAAGAGGCCATTTCATACACATTTCAGGACTTTGTGGTTATTTCTTAAGTATTAACCAGTAATATGAAACATTTTATATCTAAAAAACGTCAGGAAACACTGATTAACAGACCTTTCAATCTGTCTGCAATAAAATTTGGGTGGTTCCGGCTCCTTCCGTCAGGCTTCGTCAGCAGCTCGTTCATATTCATTATTCGAATTTGCTGGACTCTGATTGGCTAACAAACTAGCCTATGAGAGCAAAAAATACTGTTTCCTGCCCCGCTGTGCATGGCAGCGTCAGACGTTCTCTCTTCCTGTTTGCTACGTTATACTACAGCTTTTAGCCAGCAGCATGCTAGGCGTGGTTTCAACTGCTGAAGCTGATGAATACTAACAAACAAAGGAGTTGTGATGTAACAGATACAGGCTGTTCGAACTCATCACCTGCGTAGATTGAGAGATTAAAACTGAAAGAGAAGTTGTTGACCTGTTTTCACACCCACTATGAAGGTAAGAACACCTGTGGAGCTAAAATATTCAACAGAAACCTCAGAAAAACTGTTTTTAATGGAAGGGCCTCTTTAAAAATCCTAGTTGGATTTGGCTACTTGATTTATAAGAAGTGCAGCTGATGCTATTAACCCTCTAGAGGCAAGCATTGCAGATTAGCAACAGCAAATATCAGATTTTTCCTATTACTCAAACTTAATTTGAGTTTGAGAGGGTTAATGCTTATAAATAACGCTAGAATTCCATATAAACACCTGTGTAATGTGAAATTACAGTATTAAAAATTATAAAACAATCATGAACTGCCATATCATGTTGAAGACTGGAGTCATGTCTTTACTGTGTTCAAACTCTCCATCTGGTGGATGTAAACTCTATTTTTCTGATTTGGGAATAGGTAGGTTGATGTTGATTATTTGTCACTTTATATTAGAAAATATTTAAAAATGAGTGAAATTAGCTTTTTAAACCTGCAGAAGAGAAAAAGTAACGATTAAATGTGTTGTGACTCGGGGGTTTAGGTTGTGTTTTGTTTTGATCTCTCCTGGTTTGTTTCATTTGTGGTTTTGTTTTCCTCCTCGGGGTTTAGTTATGGGATTATTTCTGTCCTCCTCCGTGTCCTCCTGGTCTCCCATGTTCAGTCTTGTTCTCAGGTCGCGCCTCATTTTGTCCCTTCCTGTTTGGCTTTTATTTTGACATCAATTATACTCAGTTTTACTCAGTTGTATTTGAGGTTGGGTGCAGATCCATCACACCAATCTACAGAAAGCAACTCAACCTGTAAGTAAACCTGTTTATGCACTTTTATTGTTAACTCAGTGTTATGCAGGTGGTTACTCGGACAGTCGTAGTGCTGTATGTAAGACCCTTTAGGATACTAGAAGCAGTGCTCTCACAGGCTAGCTGTTAGCCAATCTGAGCCCAGTTAATTAGCATAATGAATATTAATGAGTAAAAGCCTGAAACAAGGTCAATTTTAAAGCAGTCAGATTACTCTGAGCTTGAAAGTCTTTTACGTTTTTTATATATAAAATATTTCAGATTACGGGTCAATACTTCAAAGTCATGACATTTGTTGGATATCTTTAATAGTGTCTGAAGTATGATTGCTTTAAAAATTGTCAAATCAAGATTACTGAAACCCAGATTTTTATTGTGTGTGTGTGTGTGTGTGTGTGTGTGTGTGTGTGTGTGTGTGTGTGTGTGTGTGTGTGTGTGTGTGTGTGTGTGTGGGTTTGTATTTCTGACCTCCTGAGGACCAGTTTCCTGACTTTTACTATCTTTCTGGGGTCCGAGGGTTCTTGTGGGGACCGAAGCCTGGTCCCCATGAGGGGGACTCCCCTTTTTAGGGTTAGGTTTATAGGTATGGTGTGAATAGAGTTTTAGTTAGTCTTAGGGTTAGTTATAAATCAGTAATGGTTAAGGTTAGGAAAAAGGTTTGGGTTAGGTATAAATCTAGTTACTAAAATCAATGGAAGTCAATGGACGGTCCCCATAAGGATAACAAAACACACTTGTGTGTGTGTGTGTGTGTGTGTGTGTGTGTGTGTGTGTGGGTTTGTATTTCTGACCTCCTGAGGACCAGTTTCCTGACTTTTACTATCTTTCTGGGGTCCGAGGGTTCTTGTGGGGACCGAAGCCTGGTCCCCATGAGGGGGACTCCCCTTTTTAGGGTTAGGTTTATAGGTATGGTGTGAATAGAGTTTTAGTTAGTCTTAGGGTTAGTTATAAATCAGTAATGGTTAAGGTTAGGAAAAAGGTTTGGGTTAGGTATAAATCTAGTTACTAAAATCAATGGAAGTCAATGGACGGTCCCCATAAGGATAACAAAACACACTTGTGTGTGTGTGTGTGTGTGTGTGTGTGTGTGTGTGTGTGTGTGTGTGTGTGTGTGTGTGTAGGTCTTTTAAAGAAACTTATGCAATGCTGGACTCTTGTGGCCTTTCATGTAATTGTAACACCTCAAAGAATATACAGTATACTTCATGTATTATATGGAGTGTATAAATATATACACTTTTTAAATAACTGAATATCAGATAAAGAAATGTTTGACACTGTTAAATTTTCTAAATGTTCTCCTCAAACGTAATCTTAATTCATGTTTAGATTCATTTCCATCTATTCTCTATTGATTCAGACCTTTTCCTGTTTTCATCATCGAATCTGATCAGCCATGATATGTTTAGTTGCATGTTGCTGTTTCATCACTAGTTGTCTAGGTGTTGTCCTGACAACGATTTGGGCTTCACTGATAATTGGCAGACATTCTGGGAAAACCTGGTAAGATCCAGAGAGATGGCGTCCATCTGACTTTGGAAGGTCCAACTATTCTTTCTAGTAATTTATTCAAATCCGAGACGATCCAGGGTCCAGACCAGGATCATGATCACTCCTGGTGAATTTGGTTTCTTATCATCTTTGCTGCCACATTAGCATTTAGATTTTTATTAAAAGTCTTGTTACATTATATTCTGTAACTATTTTGGAGCAAGAAAGAAAAAGGAATGATTTTGAGCGTTTACTTTTAAACAAAAAATGTTTGTTTTATAATAATAAAACTGTTGTTACAGCTGTGTTCTGCACAAAATGAAACTAAACTTTTGATTCGACTTTACGGAAAAAAAATGAAACCACTCACTTCTTTCTTTACGGTATTTTCTGGGGCAAAGTAACAGCTTTTTAAAAGCATGATAGTTCTTCTTTTTGTTGCAAAAAAGCAGAAGCTGTTGACCAGAAGGGTTTGTGTTCAAATAAAAAGAATCAGCTTCATCACATTTATGACTTAAAACCACAGTTTCCTCAGATAGCCTCCAGATCTTTCAGCGCAAGTTACTGTAGAAGTCATTATAATTTTAAATGGCACAATCAGATTTATATAAATATATGTGCAAAAGTGTCCGTTTGTATTAAAGGTTAAATTATCTTAACCTTGTTGCAGCAGAAATCATAATATCTGGATTTTATTTTGAAAGGGGTCATTGATCTTGTGAAGCTTTGAGACACTTTTAATAATGACTTCTCAGAATTTTTTTTTTTTTTTTTTACACCTAATGATAAGCAGATGACCACAATGAAACCCTTGTAGTCATAACTCTCTCAAAACATTTTTTGTTCCATGAAAACTGATTCAGTAGAAACAGGAACTGTCTCAGAGGAAATAATGTTGTTTTTTTCTTACATGTGACAAAATACTGCACAAAGCTTAATGATTTCCAGACACCCCGATGATCAAATTTAAAAGTTGGAATATTTTTAGCCTTCTGTTACAGAGATAATCTGCAGCTCATGTAAAAAATAATAAAAAAACAGATTATTTTCTTATTGAGGCATCTCAATACTTTTACCCAGAGTTCAACAGTTAATTTTAACCTGAAGAGCCACTTGTGTGATCTTTTTTTTTTTTATTAAAACCCATTTAGCTCCAACACAGTTAGCATGTTTGGACAAATATTAAAATGAACCATTTCACATATAAAAATGTGATAAGTTTATGACTTTTAGGGGTAAAATTAATTTGTCACTTTTCTTGCTTGAGTGGATCAATTTTAGATGTTTAACGTTTGTAAGAAAATATGTTTATTCTCATCATGATTTATTATTTACTCTAACATGTACATATTTAAGTGTTAATCTTTTAGTTAGTTTTAGTTTCTTTCCCACGATAGGAGTACAAAAGTCTCCTTTGTGTGGGAGTTTTTCCAAGGACGCCATGGTGGGAACTCTGTTGCTTAGTTATGTTATCTGTCGGAGGGCGGACTTCACAACCTGCTTCTCTTTATAATGCTGAATTAGTAATGACTGTGGGGCTGCTAAAAAATGGCTGTACCTTCACTCACTCCTTGGGAAGTAACATTTCTAAACTCTATATTCTTTCTCTGTGGTTCTTCTGCTGTCTGAGGGTTTAACTGCATTTTGGTGTCTAGGAACAAATTTAACTTTATTATGAGAGGTTTTCATGCATAATCTGATTTGCTAGTGAAGCGTTAAAGAGGCTCTTCCATTAAAAATGTTTTTTCTGAGGTTTCTGTTGAATATTTTAGCTCCACAGGTGTTCTTACCTTCATAGTGGGTGTGAAAACAGGTCAACAACTTCTCTTTTAGTTTTAATCTCTCAAACTACGCAGGTGGCGATAAAACCCGAGTTCTACCGAGTTCGAACGACCTGTATCTGTTTCATCACAACTCCTTTGTTCTTTAGTTTTCGGCAGCTCCCGCAGTCGAAACCACACCTAGCATGCTGCTGGCTAAAAGCTGTAGCATAACGTTGCAAATAGGAAGACACGACGTCTGACGTTGCCATGCACAGCGGGGCAGGAAACGGTAATCTTTGCTCTCATAGGCTAGTTTGTTAGCCAGTCAGAGTCCAGCAAATTCAAATAATGAATATGAACGAGCTGCTGCTCGAGACCTGATGGAAGGAGCCGGAACCACCCGAATTTTAATGCAGACAGATTGACAGGTCTGTTAATCAGTGTTTCCTGATGTTTTTTTTAGATATAAAATGTTTCATATTACTGGTTAATACTTAAGAAGTAACCACAAAGTCCTGAAATGTGAATGAAATGGCCTCTTTAAGTATTTCTACTAAAATACCAGAATGAAAAAAATTGACATTTTGAAAGTATACCTCCTTAAAACTTCCCTAAACTCTGTTTCAACAAACTAAGGCTGTTCAGGAAGATATTTATGAATAAAATTATAATGATTCATAATTTTACACTAGAGTAAATAATAGCTTAAATATCCTCTAAAATTAAAAGATATATACTTAAGAAATAACCATAAAGTCCTGAAATTTGTATGAAATGGCCTCTTCAAGCATTGCTTTATGTTTGTTAATAATCTAATGTATGAGGAATCTCTCCATTGTTATTTGGGAAACTCACCCCCCTAAAACTACAGTAGGAACGGCCCTGGATGGCGTAATCTTCTGTTGAGTCGCCTGTTAGTGTCACCTCATACTTCTCTTAATGAAACTTACTGAATCATATTTAAAACAAACATAATCTCGTAAGAGATCTGCCATTTGTTGAGACGTCTCTCTGCAAACCCACATGCAACACTTACCAGGATATTAAACCTACCTTCCCATCGTCCATCACTGCATGTCTTCTTCCTCCACCTGGAAGGCCTGGGTCCTCCTCCTCCTCTTGGAACCCAAAATAAAAACTTCTTTCACAAGCAAGAGTTCACCTGTCAGTCTGTTTCCTGTCTGTTAAACAGATTATTCAATCTTTGTTTAATTGTTTGTTCATTTTGTTGCTGTATACTTGTCACTATTGTAAAGTCCTCAGTATGCTTTACAACACAGGGGTTGAATTAGTGGTAAATTTTCTTGCTTGAAATAAGGGAGGATATGAAAGAAGAAGTGGACGGATGTTTAGAAAGTCTATGATTCGTTCTTGTAGCTCTTTTTGTGGCCGTTCATCCCTCCACCCCTTCGCCATCACATAACTTCCTCTACATGACTGAGTATCTGGCACAAGCGCTTTGTGTCCAGTCACTTCTCAATGCCTGAGCCGTTGTGTCGCACGCGCCTGTGTCATTTCGGACGATGACGGGTGGGAAAGTACAGCTGCTGCTGCTGCTCGCAGGTAGGAAGGAACCGGTGGAGCAGAAATTTGTAGACCACTAAATGAGTCAAAATTATTTCCAGTTTAACTTTCAATACAATTATTTCTGTCTGAATGCATTTTAATTGCACACTAACGGTTTTTGTTACATTTCACTTATTAAAATGTGTCAATAATAGATATAAAACACCATCACAGCAGCTGATCTTATATATGTGTAACTAGTCCTTACAAATTAACCTTATATGACAACTAAGATAGATAAAATTGAAAGTTAAATGTGAAAATGCTATAAAATGTAGACAAAATTGCACATAACTGTAAAGCAATGTGTTTATTTTATTAAAATTCTTATTATTTGTTTTACTTTTTAAAGATTTGACATAATCGAAGTTATTTGGATGTTGTAGATGTTGCAGGAAGGCTGGACCCAAAAGTCAACATAAAAAACTGTTAAGTTCCTGCCGGTTTATAAATAATCCAGGTAGTTTTTTTAAAATGAGACAAGTTTTAGACTTTGAACTGATGATTGAAGGTTTATTGATGAGGAGTAGAAAGTCTTGGGTTCATTTACAAAAGATTTTTTTCAAACACTTGATGCTTGAATGTTAGATGAAAAAGTTCAGTATTGATCTGGTGATTAATAAAAACAGGGTAAAAGAAGAAATTCTGAATTTCAGAAATTCAGAATGCACCAATAATTGCTGAGGAACATGGAGGTTAGACAGAAAACCCACCAGCAGGAAGGAAAGAGAGGGAGGAGAGGAAAAGGAAATCTCTCTGAGATCGCCTTGTGTTTTCAGGAAACATTTTATTGTAAACTTCAATAAAAAAATTGAAGATAAAAATGTTTAAATCAACATTTTAAAAAGTTCTGACTATTAGCCCTTTAAGACTCAACCCATCAAAAAATAGCCAGAAAATTCAGATTTTTTGCAAATTAGATATTTATGAATCCTTATAACCAAATCCACTTTTTTTTGTTTTGCTTTTTTTTGAGTTTATGATTTGTTTTTTGTATCATATTTGATAAATTGGCCATTTTTACATTCTTAATTGTAATATAAAGAATGAGTTACTTGATAAATATGCATTCTTTCAATAAAGAAAACACTCATCTAACAACAAAGAAAAAAAAACATAGAATTTTGACTCGTGTCAAATATGATACAAATGGCATTAAAGGGTTAAAGGAACTTAAGGCAGCTTTACAAAATCTGACTCAGTGCTGCCGCGACAGGCGCTGTGGCTAACTGCAGCCACCAGCCAAGCCGGCACGGGAGCGCGCACAGACACTTTACAGACGGTTCGTCTTCACAGCACTGCACCGAGGAGGCTAACATACTTCACGTCAGGTCTCTCCACTCTGTTATTTGATTTGATCTCATCATTTTCATACTGTATCAGGCTCTAAACACGACCTATAATGTTTTCTCACCTGGTCACAAGGAAATGAGCCATGTCAGCATCCGTTTTCACTCCCAAATGCAGCTGAAGTTCCCTCCATGAACCGAACGCATATCCAATATTTATGCGGGTGCCTGCCCGGCTTCGGTCATATTTTTTTTTAGACTCACGAGATGCCGCTGATAAAGTCTTTTTTTTCTTCGTGGTGCCACTTTTTTGGGGGGGTGAGAGTGGATGCAGGTCGTTTGCTGGCTGCAGAAACATCCATAAGTATACCTTCAGTGTTTGAATCCAAGTCCACGGCGGCCATGTACTTCCTGTTCAAGAGCTGTCGGCAACGCACATGCAGCGTCAATTTACGTCACATCCCTACAACTGCGCGGGAAATTCGGACGTCGAACTGCAGCGCATTATGTGGCACACAGCGTTTCCAAGGCAACAGACATATATGCGGATGGCCTCGTTATTTTGGGTTTTTAATGCTTCATGACCCATTAGCATTGAATAAACTGGAAATGCATGTGTAGTTTTTCACAAATCTTGCCTTAAGTCCCTTTAAATTTATATCTGGTTGTCAAATATTTTGCTTTCCAAGGAACGAACACGAGTTAAATATAGTTTAAAAAAGGTTAAAGTTATATATTTTTTCCAAATAACAATTGCTCATTCTACGTTATGTAATTTTATTTTATATTTGACAGAAATTTTGAATAAAATAACTTTAGTTTTACATTTTATTGCAGCGTTCATGTCTGTGGTGAGATGTCAGGAAAAGCCAGTCGGTCAGTATTTTTACTGCTTACTTTAATCTTCAATCTGTCTTTCTTAAAATATTTTTTTTTTCAGGTATGATCAAATACAACTTTGTTTCTCATTAAATGTATTATTTCCTTTTCTCTTTGCTTTTTAGTGTCCATGTCACCCAGTTTGGATCAGGTCTTTTTGGGAGATTTATTTCACTTGAATTGTGACGGCTATAAAAGTGGAGACTCAGTCAGGTGGTTCTTAGGTGACGCAAAGCAGAATTCGGAAAATAAAACTCTGAGGATCGCAGCGGCCACCCGAACTGACTCTGGCTCCTATAAATGTGAGATTAATGGTCAGAAAAGCGAGAGCTTTGAGGTCAAAGTGCTTGGTAAATAAATCACTTTAACTTGAGTTAAATTAATAAGCTTAAACTCCAAAAGATATGAAACTAATTAATTATAATTTATAAATGTATTTTTTTAAACAGAATATGCTCCCAGTGCTTCACTCACTATCGAGACGGGTAATCCGGTGATGGAAACGTACAGTTCAGTCACCCTAAAACTGCAAGACGATGACGGATTGGAGGGTTGGTTTTGCAGGGTCAACAGGGGATCGACAACTAAAAGAATAAAACTGAGGGTGGACCCCACCGCTGTGAGTCTGACCTTTCAGCCCAAGAAACTGAACGTCCCTGAGACAATTTTCTGGTGTATTCATCCGAATAAAAGCTGCAGAAGTGACCAAGTTATAATCAGGACTTCAGGTAGGTCCAGACATGCACTCTGAGTTTAATGTAAGAAGTCTGATCAGACATTCAAAATCAAACAGTCACTTGTGATTCGTGTAAAAGTTGTGATTTTGTTCCTTGCAGGTAAGCGAGTATCCCTGGAGATGTACCCGCTGCCGGCTGTAGCTGGAGAGAGTCTGACTCTGAGGTGCATCGCATGGGGATCAAAAGAAATCACAGCTGCCGCCTTCTACAAGGACGACACAGTCATTCACAATGTTAAAGGATCTGATTTTAAAATTGATGAGACACAATCTACTGAAGTGGGAAAATATAAATGTGTTGCAACTTACATATACGATGGTCAGACTGTCAGCCCACACCAAGACGCCTCCGATGTTCAAGAACTGCCTGTTTATGGTGCGAATATCATCCAGACTGGTTCAATACACAAAGTTTCCATTTCCTTTTTAATTTGACGTCTGTCTTCTTGTTTTTCCCTCATCACAGACAGGCCTGTCAGAGCAGAACTCTCTGAAGACATGTCCTGTTCTTGTTCATCATGTGACCAAGCAATGTCATCCAGGTACTACAAGCAAATCGGTGACTCATGGAGAATGCTCCGTCCTGACCAAAATCCAGAGAGCAGTGGTACTTATCAATGTAGATATGTGATGGGCAACATGAGGACTTTACCGAGTCGTGCTTTGGTTTGTGAGTATAACATTGTTCAGCTTAATTAAAACCTTATACAGAAGAGCTAGTGTCAGACAAATATACATACATGTAGTTAGTTTCTCTGCAGCTACCTTCCAAAGTCTAAGTTAGTTTTTTTTTAAGGATTTGAGAATAATAAAACAGCATCACAACATTTTATATAAAATTTTCTTAGAGTATCTTGTATTTAGCCACAGATAAATAAACGAGTGTTAATCTGTCATATTTCATGTCTCTGTTTCAGACAAGTCAGGCTCACCCTCAGCGACAACTTGGATCATTGTTTTTTTGTGCTTTATAGTACTTATATTGATTGTTTTAGCTGGTGTGTATTACTTTCATTACAAGAAGAGGCATGACACAGGTAAATACTTTTAAATTGCTATTTTTGCACATATTATTAGCATGCTGTTGACCACTGCTTACATGTACCATAAATTCTGTTTTTAGGACCAATTTATGAGGATGTAACGCTGAAGTTACAAGACACAGAAGGAGGGTATCAGGAACTAAAGAGAAGGGGAAGTAAAAATGAAGAATACGATACGCTGAAGACGGAGGGTGCATCAGGAGGAGAGGGAGGGTATCAGGAACTGAAGAAAGGGGGAAGTAAAGAGGCAGAATACGATACGCTGAAGACGGAGGGTGCATCAGGAGGAGAGGGAGGGTATCAGGAACTGAAGAAAGGGGGAAGTAGAGAGGCAGAATACGATACGCTGAAGACGGAGGGTGCATCAGGAGGAGAGGGAGGGTATCAGGAACTGAAGAAAGGAGAAAGAAAAGAAGAGGTGTACCACTCTTTGGGAGATAATGTTCCAGCAGCAGAAAGCGAAGGAGGCTATGAGGCTCTGAAAAAAGAGGGAATGCAAAAGTCCGAATATGAAACCCTGCAAACCACGGATGCAGAGCAGAGACCAGGCAGAGACACGGAGAAAGTGGAAGTAATAGATGAAGACAAATAAAATGGGAATGTATTAAAAAGAGTCTCCGTTGCTTTAACGATCACGCAACATGACGTTTTCTCCAAACTAGACTTGCTGAAACTTAAAATCTACAACTGTAGAAAACTAACGTCCGTGTTCTGCAGAAGAAAGGTTTTATATTTTCTTATTTTTCACTGGAAACAACAACTTTTACTGTTTTTACTTCAGGTTCATTTCGCTTCTATTGTATCGAAATAATGAAATAATAATTGCTTCCACTCGTACATCAATTTTTATCACAGCATTACACATTATCCACTTGCCAAGCAGATACCTTTTTAAAGTCATTTTTCTGAATTCAGCTGATGTATTTTTGTAAAATTACGGTATAGAGAATGTTATCATAAGGTGTGGCATCATCTATATATATGATGTTCTGTTATTATTTTGCACTGAGAAGTTCCCTAATATTTTAAACCAACTTTAATGTAAGTGTTATTTTTTACTAAAATAAAAGCATTTTTTTGTTCCATCTGCTTTTTTTTTCCCTTCATGATTCAATTAACTCATTCAAGGCAGGTAAAACTGGAGATGTTTTATTCCATATTTAGCAAGACAGGACTTGGATTCACAAAGACTCTGATGATATTTTAAGTTTATTTAGTTACAACAGCTTCCAGTTCACTGGGTCAGTTCATTCTATGAGACAGAGGCACTAGAATGACAATAGCAAAGCTAAGCTGACAATCTGGTGTCTAATGAGTCTCTGCACACAGCTCATAAAGGGACGTGGACAGGTGAGCAAGACTGTCCAGGTGAATGAAATGAAAAAGATCAGAAGGCCGACAGGCAGAAAACCAGAAAGGGATAACACAGAATAAAAACATGACACCCAACTGATACTTGTGGTACAGACAAGAGGACTGGGAACGAGACAATCTGGCAACAAGTGTTTATTTTTTACCAACTCAGGATTTTCTTAAAGAGGTAATTTCATACAAATTTCAGGACTTTGTGGTTATCTCTTAAGTATTAACCAGTAATCTGAAACATTATATCTAAAGAACGTCAGGAAACACTGATTAACAGACATTTCAATCTGTCTGCCTCAAAATTTGGCTGGTTCCAGCTGTCTCCATCAGGCTTCGGGAAGCAGCTCATTCATATTCATTAATCGCATTTGCTGGACTCTGACTGGCTAACAAAGTAGCCTATGAGAGCAAGATATACTGTTTCCTGCGCATGGCAACAGCAGTCATTCTCTCTTCCTGTTTGCTACGTTTTAGGCTATTGCTTTTAGCCAGCAGCATGCTAGGCGTGGTTTCAACTGCGGGAGCTGCTGAATACTAACAAACAAAGGAGTTGTGATGAAACAGATACAGGCCGTTCAGACTCGGGAGAACTCGGGTTTTATCACCACCTGCGTAGTTTGAGAGATTAAAACTGAAAGAGAAGTTGTTGACCTGTTTTCACACCCACTATGAAGGTAAGAACACCTGTGGAGCTAAAATATTCAACAGAAACCTCAGAAAAAACGTTTTTAATGGAACGGCCTCTTTAATGACATTATTCTTTTTGATACAACAGGGAACTGCTCTAAACTAGTTTAAGTCATACTTATTCCAGTATAGATTCCAGTTTATTCATGTAAATAATGAATCTTCTTCATGCACCGAGTCTGTCATGGTGTTCCTCGGGGTTCACTGCTCGGACCGATTCTTTTTATATGCTAACACTTAGACAATGTTATAGAAATTTCCATTCTTATGCTGATTATACTCCAGTTATATTTATCAATGGAGCCTGATTAATCCAATCAATTACTTAGATTACAAGCTTGTTTTAATGACATAAATCCTGGATGACACTTAATTGTCTGTTCTTAAATTCAGACAAGACAGAGGTTGTGGTTTTTGGACCTGAGCACCTTCGGAAAAAACTGTGTAGTCAGTCACTTATTTTTGATTGCATCAATTCGATGAAGGGACTGTATATTCTCTCTGGCCTGAAAACATCTGGGGATTCCCCAGGAAAAGCTGGAAGAGTTTTGCTTTTGAGTCTGTTGTCCCCGCAACCAGAAATTAGACAAGTGGATGGATGGATGGATGGATGGATGGATGGATGGATGGATGGATGGATGGATGGATGGATGGATGGATGGATGGATGGATGGATGGATGGATGGATGGATGGATGGATGGATGATCCTAAACTAGAAACATTACAATACAAATGTAATTTTTAAAGCATTTTAATTGACAATTAAAAATGATAACAAATCAATGAACAATGACAGAAACAATAAAAATTCTAGCAATTCAAATTTACACTATCACTGATTTCCACTCATTAAGACAGTAACGTCCCCTGACCTACACTACTTGTCAAGAGTTTGGACACAAACTTCCAATCTTTTGACTGGTAGTGTAACTCAGGGACATTTTCAAATGCTAATAACAAATTCAAAAATTGCAACATATATTGACAAATATTAACATATAATAACAAAGTAAAATAAAACTACCAGAAGTCTTTACTGTGAGTCTTTACCCCTTTACTTTGATTGTCTTCAGCTTGTGTATATGAAGCCAAGCAAGTGCCAGATGTAGAAATGAAAATCAGTCAGTTAAAGTCAAATAAATTTACAATCCATTCACTCGGTTAGAAAACTGTCAGTAAAGTAACCAAGAAAAATAATGACATGAACAGGGACATAAATGTCAATCAATCCTTTTCTGTTCTGTTCTTGTTCAGGGTCACAAAGAGGTGGTGCATATCTCTAGTGGTCATTGGGCAAGAGGTGGAGTTACAACCTGGACAGGTCACCTGTCTATCACAGGACAACTTAGAGACAGACAACCACACATTCAAACCTAGGGCCAATTTAGTGTTGCCAATTGACCAGTCATGCATATTTTGGTCTGTGGGAGGAAGCTGGAGTTCCTGGAGAAAACCCCCACATGCACGAGGAGAACATGCAAACTCCATACAGCAAGGTCCTGGTTGGTTTTGAACCTTTTTTTGCTGCAAGGCAACAGTATCAACTGCACCACCGTGCTTACCTAATCAACCAGGCCCAAGTCTTTGACAGAATACTTTAAAAAGACGTGAGGGCCTGGAGCTGAACCGCTGTCTCTCAATTTCAAAGGCGGGCTTAGCCAGTTGAGAGAGAACCAATCACAGAAACCCGGAAGTGACGCAACATATGTGACGCTAAAGCGGATACACACAAGGCGGAACGAAAACAAAAGGTTTAGCGAGCTGAGCCGTAATGGTAGCTACAGAGCCGTAATGGTAGCTACAGAGCCATGGTTAATGGAGGAGAAAAGACAAATATTAATGACAGTTGTCGCTTTTGTGTCAAAAACTTGCGAATACGAGGTGTCATTGCACACTTGGTTAAGGTATTTGACCGCCCCAAGCAAACACTGTGCAAACACAGAAGTAAACACTTCATCTACAGCCGAGTCCGCCATGTTGAATTTTGTGCTCTGGGTGGAAAACGCTAGTTCTGTGTTTTCAGGATGACGCACAACAAAGGTGATATGTAATTGGTCCGTCGAAAAATTTGAAGCGGAAATGATCGGGTGCGGCTCCGGTGTTAGACCCTTCTGCATTTGAACATAATACAGGAGGATCTGATTGGTCAGGCTATCACCGTGCAGCCTGGGACATAAACATCTGAAATATAAACATTCAATGTGATTTAAAGACACCACAGCCAAGACCAATGTTAGTGTTTGTTTTGCAATCCCCTTTTCTTACATCAGCGCTGAATTTACTTTTGTTTTTACAAATCATTTAGTAAATCGAGGAAACAGATTATTTCTGACTTCTATTTTTAGTTCTACACCTTGGCTTCAAAATTTTAAAAAACCAAACAAATATCAAGGCTAACCTTTAAACCAAGGTGTTTTACAACTACCTTGGTTTAGCAAGTTTAGCTTCTTTTTTGACCCACAGAAGTGACAGTGATCTAGTAGACCTGAGGACACACCTGGACACAACTGCTGAATGCTTTCAAGAAGGAACAGTATTTTTTCTTCTTGTTATTTTTGTTTTATAGGGGTTGTGAGAAGTATTCGTGTGTTTGAAAAAGATTTATCTCAGTTTTGAGTCAGAGAAGAGTAATTCCACTGGAGTCAAACAAACAGCTACAAGGTTCATTCAAGGGCAAAGTTCCACCAACAACACCAAAAAGTTAAAAGAGATCATTATAAAAGTCATTGCTTTCACATGGGACGGTTGAAAAACCTTTATGCGGCTATGTTAAGTGCACACACTGCTAAAAAAGTCTAACAGCTAATTAGCTGAGTCCACAAGAACTTGTTGTGTTAGCTTGACTACTCCAAGATTGTCCAAACTGAGATCATACTGACAGCTGTCTGTTGCAGGTAAGATACTAACTATCTTAAACTACTCCACACAGCCCATCTTTTAAAAATTATATATTAATGGTAATATTACTATTGATTTAATCATTTTAAAGCATGAGGTTTGATTCCAAAGGAAACAGTCTCAAGGAGAATCTAAACTAAAAAAAAAAATCCTGTTTTTTTTTTATATTTTTTTTTTAAACAGTCTAGTTTGTAAGCAGATAGTTGCTGTTAAATCAATTAGTTGCTTTTTGACATGTTTATTGTTACATCTACTTCAACAAATGCTGTTATTCAGGAAAATTTGCAGCTTTTCAGTTACTTACTAGCTCAGCAACCAGTAGTACAGAGAAAAAGATTTAGTTGCATTGGCACAGTGTTTTTTTTTCTTTTATTAAGGGCATAAAACAACACTGTTTCTGTTTTAACTGAGGTGGAAATGTTTACATTTCAACATAAATACAAGTACGTTCGCTGTGCGCCTTGAAATTTCAAATTATTTAAATACAAATTAGAGGCATACAAATAAAAACCAAGTTGTGATGATTATTTTTAAATGTCTAAAATTGTTGACTACACAGGAAAGCCACATCAGGCCTGAAGTACAGCCTCCCACCAACAATGTTTTCAAGAGGGCTGCTGATTACTAAAGGAGCCACATACAAACACACATTTTACATTTACTAATGTTTTCACATCAACTGTCCTTTCAAAATAGGTTCCTTTAATACAGTCAGACGTATTGAGATTTGTCTGATTCCATGCTTCTCCAGTTCCTCCAGGCTGAGATTTCTCACAGTTTGAATACTGTTTGTGCTCGTTTCACAGGAGTGTATGTGAAGAATCTGCTGGTTCTACGTGAATTGTCGCTCACCCTCCTCCCCATAAAGATAATTGTTGGTACCAGCTGGTTGAACGTACTCCTCTGTCTTGTCCCAGTCCGAGACCCAGCCTCCACCCCCTCCATTAGGATCTGACGCCTGGTTCATGGCTCCATATCCTGCTCCACCGCTTGTACGGTAAAGTTCTTCCGTCTCGTTTGCAAGCTCGTCCTCATCCAGGATGCCACATTTCTCCATACTGAGCTCCTCTGGCTCGGCCCAGGGTTGTTTCTCTCCAGAAGCAAAGATGCCTGCAGAGGAAATATTCAATCAGGGAATCGATAACAATTCAGTTGCACACTTACAGTAAATGGCTCCGAAAACAAGTGTGCAGAGTATGTTTTCCTGAACTGGTAAAATTAAAAACAACATAATAATGTCAGTAAATTTGAACATATTATTATTTTATACAAACAAGGGGGAGATGTACAAACCGTAGAATATAACACCTCCATAATGAACGAGAGAGGCAATGAGAAACACTCCCTGCCATTCTTCCCGTGTCTATTATAAAGAAAAAGAGTGTAAGCATTAAAAATACAGGATTCTAATATGAGCATGATACAGCAAAAACTAAAAATTATTAAATTGACAATTCATATTCTTATTTGAATGTATAGATTTAGTCATGCTTGTGTGCATTCATGTATCTGGACTCTTAAAAAGTGGCAAATATAAGTTTTCTCTAAAAAAAAAATTGATGCCAACAGACGCACATTTTTAAACAACTTAAAAAACTTCACAATCAATTCTCACCTTATTTTTCGTCATGGTGCCGACTATAAGTGGACAGACCATACCAGACAGAGTTCCCACACCGTTAGAGATACCCATGAGGATACTTGCATACCGGGGTGCAATATCCAGGTGATTCACATTAAAACCTTACGAAGAATTAGCAAATAATTGTTAGCAAATTCAAATTAACGCGCCAAATTTAAAAAACACAACGGGGTTTCACCTGAAATCGCAAAACCAGAGAAACCTACAGCCAGGACCAGGAACGTGATGGCAACACCTTTCGTATGTGAGAATCCAACAACCAGCAGGAGCGTCGCCTCCATTCCAAACCCTGGTGCAGATCAAAGAAAAACCAAATATGATCTCATTTCATTGAAAAAAAATATTTATTTAACTGAATAAATGTGATATTAAATAAATGCATCTTGTTTTAGGTTGCTACATGACTTGCACACTGTGTACTTCTTCAATCTGTGGTTCAAAAATAACAAACAAGTCTTCTGCTTCACACTTAGTCATCTTTTGCCTCATACGAGCTCGGGTGTTTTCACAGCAACAATCAAATTGAGCTAGCACTTTAACCACATTCATACAGCTGAATTCTCAGACAAATAACTTTTATAACAAAAAAACACTAATAGATTTAAGTTATAAGTCATCTCAGGTTACTTTACATAAAAAAAACAGGAAAGCAGTAAATCAATAGAAATGCATACCGGTCAGCAATTATCAAACTGTGCAGAAAAGAAACTCATAGTCAACTTTTTCACCGGCCCGATGAGAATCAAAATACCCTAATTATGTGTCATGTTTTATATTAAACTGTCACGTTTGACTTTCTGGAAGTTGTGAGGCTTTTAGTCCCCACAACTTGTTATTTTTACCTCCACAGTTCATCAGTTTCCGGACATTGGTTGTGGTCATGATGTGGTTAGAGCGCAAATGGTCGGCAATTTGCCCCCCGATGGGCACGATGATAGTCATAACCAGATGGGGAAGAGCTGAAAGTATCCCCACCTAAATGTTTGTGAGAAATAAGGTCCATCAACACAATAAAGGATATCAGCTTGTGTGTTAATAGCAGTTTGGATTAGATTTACCTTGCTAATCTCAAATCCAAACACCTCCTCAAAGTACGCAGGCTGGCTAATGAGGAGCAGGTAGAAAGTCCAGCTTCTGCAGAAATTGGCTACGATGATGGCGTAGACCGGCATGGAGGTGAAGAAGGCCTTCCATGGTGTGTTAAATTTCTGCAAAACAAAATAAGAGGTTTCTCATTTCAAATTTGGTTTGAATTTCTGAAAAACTTCAGAGGATGTGACAACATTACTTCTGTGAAGTTTCATTTTGAGAAGAAAAATAGAAACAAAAAGAGTGTGCCCAGTAAAAAGGAGTGGAAATTTTTGGGTTGAACGCTGACACAGAGAGAGACGCAGACAGATATAGAGTTTCTAAATCTGTCTGTGTTGCTGTCATTGTGATAAACTGTTATTTTGTATCTGACTCAGCATGCTGCAAACAAACTCTTAGTGAAACTAGAGGAAAATTAATTATAGGCATAAAAAACTGTTCATCAGCCTCAATCACATGATTCATTACCACAGTTTGATTTTACTAGAATACTGACCGTTACTGAATGTTGCGCTGACTCTCCGATGCTCTCCTCGATGTATTTCCTCTCCTCCTCAGTGATGGTGGGGTGTGCTGCCGGACTCTCATAAGAAACCAGGATCCAGAAGCAGTACCAGAGGACACCAAAACTTCCTGGTATGAAAACAAAAACAAAACATATTTGTACAAGCTGAAACTGGAGGAAAAGGAAAGACAGCAGAGTTTGATGCAGCACATGCACAGCTGTTTATTCCTTTATATAACCACACACATTTAACCTTTTCATGCATTAAAACTTCTTCTCTTAAAGAGGCCATTTCACACAAATTTCAGGGCTTTGTGGTTATTTCTTAACTATTAACCGGTAATATGAAACATTTTATATCTAAAAAACATCAGGAAACACTGATTAACAGACCTTTCAATCTGTCTGCGTCAAAATTCGGCTGGTTCATCACGCTTCGGCAGTAACTCATTAATATTAATTATTCAAATTTGCTGGACTCAGATTGGCTAACAAACTAGCCTATCAGAGCAAGGTATACCGTTTCCTGCCCCGCTGCACATGGCAACAGCAGACGTCGTGTCTTCCGGTTTGTTACGTGTTTATGCTAACAGCTTTTAGCCAGCAGCATGCTAGGCGTGGTTTCAACTGCAGGAGCTGATGAATACTGACAAACAAAGGAGTTGTGATGAAACAAATACAGGCCATTCAAACTTGGGTGTTATCGCCACCTGCGTAGTTTGAGAGATAAAAACTGAAAGAGAAGTTGTTGACCTGTTTTCACACCCACTATGAAGGTAAGAACACTTGTGGAGCTAAAATATTCGGAAGTATGATGAAACCATCTGGAACCAGCCGAATTTTGATTCAGATAGTTTGAAAGGTCTGTTAATCAGTGTTTCGTAATGTTTTTTAGATATAAAATGTTTCATATTACTGGTTAATACTTAGAAATAACCACAAAGTCATGAAATTTGTGTGAATTGGCCTCTTTAAAAATTAAAAGGACTGGAGTTTGAAATGAGCTGCAGCTCAGATGAAAAAGATCTTTCTGTGCTCTGAAATGGATGTGCCATGAACTTTACTTTTTTTTACAGCTGTACATTTCACACAAATGAAAAACAGATAATCAGAGAGAAATACTCTTGGCCCAAACCATGATACTCCCACCATCAGCTTGAAAACAATACTTATCAATAAAACACTAAAATATAACGCAATCCATTTGAATAACTTCTGTTTGTAGTTATTTTCAAAAAAGTAGCACACATTATAAAACATTCACAAACTTCAAGCTCCTCTGTATGTTGTCTATGAGAACTTTGTGTTCGTCCTGTTCTTAAAGTTTCGATATCTGCAAGCTTCTAAGCTTCTGCTGTAAAGGGTGTGCCTGCAAATTTACAAGTATTTTGATGAGTTGTGCAAATATTTAACTGAGCAGCTGCTTTGTACGGTACATTGAATCACTTATCAACAGAACACGTGCTATTTTAGTTTGATAAGACTCAAAATTCCTGCTTTTAAAATGTTCTAAAATAGTGTCTGAGTTTAAATTTAGCCTCAACAGAGCTCTCTAAATTTTATTTATGTAAGACTCAAAGGTGTTTTACCGTAGACGTAGAAGACAGATGACCATCCTGAGTACTGGACCAAGATTCCAGCTAAAGGCATGGCAATTACAGCACCTGCATAGGAGCCTTGAAAAGACAAAACCTCTGGTTTATAATGACTTCATTTCATATTAAATAAAGAATACATGTAATAAAAATACATCTGTATTGTTGTCTGTTTTATCCAGGCCATAAAATGTGGAAAATAAATTAATATTTGATATTTAGAGTTTGATATTTAGCTAAGTCATTTTCTAAAAAGCACTTACTAAATAATCATCTGAACCTTAACAACGGCCATATTAGGCAATAAAAAGCCTTTTTAAGGCAGTGAGAATCAGATGCAGCATTCAAGAACTCACCACAAAAGGCCGTTGTGGCCAGGCGACTTCTTTCAAGAGGAGGGGCCCATTTTGCCCAAATACCATGACAGGCTGGGTATGAAACCCCCTGTGGGATGAGGCATGACTTTAAACCATGATAAAAAGTCTAGAATATGATGTATTTCCTGCTTGATGATAATGTACCTCTACAAGTCCTTGGAATACCCTCACAATGATAACACAGCCGAAATGTATCCGTGCTGCGGTAGGGATCAACATATTCAGGCAAGACGTGGCCACAACAGCAAAGCCAAAAACTCTGCACAGGACAGGAAGTAGATTATTAGATTTTAAAGATTTCTTTTTAAATATAACAGACAGTATGAAGGACTAACGGACCTGTTTGCTGCAAACTTTTGGCAGATGAACCCTCCTGGTATTTGAGTGACTATGTATCCCCAGAAGAAGGAGCCATGAATCATTCCAACTGTTTCTGGATCCCAGTTGAACTGTGCTTTCTGTTGGGAAAGGAACCTAAAATGTTCAATCTGAACTGCCTTTTTTTTTATGAATCTCTCAAATCACAAAAAATAATAATTGTTCTACTTCTACAGTTGGATTGCAAGCAGCTAAGAAAATGCTGAAGTGGTCCAACAGTGGCACCTACTGAAGAATCTCCAGTAGTACATTACTCTCTTGCAGCATAAACATTTCCCCTAACTGGATTTCTCACAGCTTGTTGCTTAATTCTTACAAAAAGAGAAATATGAAATTCAAATGAATTGCTTTCATTTGGTTGGTTCCAGGAAGCCTGTTCTGTGTCTTCTGTCATCACTTATTGAAACATATGACATCTTTTCTTTAGAATTTACTGGTATTATTTAAAAATCCCTTTCCTAAATGTTGGATAGCCCAGCTGCAGCAGAAAAGGCCCAAATCATGATACTACCATCCATTAGAATTTCCAGATGGATGTTTTAGAAAATATTAATTCTTTGTGGTATCTTCACATTTACTCTTTTTGCATGTAAAATAAAAGCATATGTCACAGAAAATGACATCAGAGGAAGTGAACAGATGCTAACGGTTTAAAGTTCAGCAATCCAAAACCCTAAAACTCTAAATCCTTGTCGTTTCAATAATAGACTTCCACTCACCACAATGACTTCCTTGTTGTCTCTGAAGATGGTGTGGCTGTTAACCATGCTGACGATGGCCACGCCCAGGTTACACCTGATCCCAAAGGAGATGCAGAAACCAATTCCGGAGAGGATTGCGATGATGTAACGCCTGGGCAAGCCGAAACACGTGCAGTCCACCACGGGCAACTCCTTTTCCTGCACCAGCTCGGGCCTTCCTTCAGCCGACAGCTCGATGGTTTCACCATTTTCCTGTTTCTTCTCGAGTGCTCTGAAATTTCAAATACATCACAGACCACTGCATAATTACTTTCAATCAAACAGTCAGTGTTCAGGTATCTGTTAATTTCCTTCAAGTCTTGCAGAGAAAAGTTTCAAAGGTGTTAATTTGGACTGGATTTAATTAATTTCTTCTCCTGACAAAAATCTTAAAGAGGCCCTTCCATTAAAAAATATTTTTCTGATGTTTCTGTTAAATATTTTAGCTCCACAGGTGTTCTAACCTTCATAGTGGGTGTGAAAACAGGTCAACAACTTCTCTTTCAGTTTTTATCTCTCAAACTACGCAGGTGGCGATAACGCCCAAGTTCTCCCGAGTCCGAACGGCCTGTATCTGTTTCATTACAACTCCTTTGTTCATTAGTATTCATCAGCTCCCGCAGTTGAAACCACACCTAGCATGCTGCTGGCTAAAAGCTGTTAGCATAAGACGTAACAAACAGGAAGAGAGTACGTGTGTTGTTGCCATGTGCAGCGGGGCAGGAAAGAGTATACCTTGCTCTCATAGGCTAGTTTGTTAGCCAATCAGAGTCCAGCAAATTCAAATAATGAATATGAACGAGCTGCTGCTCGAGGCCTGATGGAAGGAGCCGGAACGACCCGAATTTTAATGCAGACAGATTGAAAGGTCTGTTAATCAGTGTTTCCTGATGTTTTTTAGATATGAAATATTTTATATTACTGGTTAATACTTAAGAAATAACCACAAAGTCCTGAAATTTGTATGAAATGGACTCTTTAAGTGATAACAGAAACCTGTTTGTCTCTTCTTCTTGCTGCTTGCAAAGAAACCTAGATTCTAACATGTATGAAATATGTATGAAACATGACGTGTGCAGAGCTGAGCTCTCAGATCAGACTGCAGACTCTAGGTCCAGTTTCTGAAGAGCAGAACTTTATTCAAATTACTGATTTATTGATCAACATCACTTTAAAAAAATTTCATCTGCCGATCAATAAAGTCATCTACTTCAATTCAGTCCTAAGTCAACATTAAATTATCTTCACCTGATAAATTTAATATATATTAATACTCCATCTCAAAATTCTTAATTCTAGCAAAAATCTTAGACAATCCAATAAAATCTGCACTTTTCAAGTAAAAATAAAAAGGTGATCTAAAAATCTACCAGGAAAGTAGAAAAAGAACTTGAAAGCCAGCACATGTTCCATAAATTATGTATAAATAATTTGTGTGGAAGTATTAATTTTGCATGCTGTAAGTGAAAATCTGTTTATTCAGTGAGACAACTGAACTATAGTGAGTCGCATGAAATCTTTTCTGTATTATCACATTATTATAAACACGCTGGTTGTTAATTGATCACATTCATATCTGAAATCAGAAATCTGCTCTGATTTAATGTGGCGATGAAGTTTTCCCTTTTTCTTTTTATCGTTTTTACTTTTTCATAAGAATATTTTTGGTGAACTTTAACTTGTGAATCACCAGATTTATGAAATATGGAAAAATATTTCAACAAAAACAGATACTGAATAAAATAATGACATAAAAGCAATTAAAAAATAACTAACGGGATTTTTGATTTCGGTAACAGTAACACCTGAAATGTCATATTACCTTTTTTGCAAAGACTTTTTTTTTCATACTATTAAATTAACCAAATGTTTAAAAACAATCAGCTGCATGTCCAGTCGGGCCTGACGTGCACTGTGAGGGGCCAAATGGAAGGATCTTAAAGGACACATATGGCCCAGAAACCACTGGTTTATAATCACTAGTCAAATCTTTCAAATAAACGTTTATCAAACAGAAACAAGCTGAATGTTTCGGAAAATAATCTTTTAAACCTTCACAAACTGATTCTGATCAAATCAAATTCATTAAATCTTTGGATTTTATTGATGATTCAACATTTTGCTATTTTTAAAGCTCAGCTGAGTAAACATGTGGTATTTTATCCTACACAAGGTCTATCAAAAATCTAAATGTCAGAATTAGTGAACCGGTTTAAACGATGGTGTTTAGTTTAAATGATGTGAATATCCTTGAAAATGAAACCAGCAGATTTCACAGTGTCACAAAACAAAGCGACGTATGTTTCTGTAAACAACCTGTTTATGATTTCCATAAAAACCTTTAACTTTAAGCTACCGTCAAATAAAAGCTACACAGTTATAAAGCCTTGGCTCTTAGTTACTGAAAGCATCTTCAACAATCTCCAACAGTGATCAAGTATTAATGCTTCGCTGTGTTAAATTATTAATAAGATATCTCTGACTCTATGTCTATTTTGGGTCTGGGCGTGCCTCCCTTCCTCCTTCCTGTCTCCTCCTCATCTTCACTTGTCCTTTAACCGCCCTGACTCGCACATCCCATCACGCAATCCTCAACATTTATTTCTTCTCTAACACCAGTTTATTTCTTGGTTTCCAGAGGGTGAACATATAAGAGGGTTTTCTTTAGTTGGAAGTTTTTGGTTTGCATTTTTGTTGCAGTGACTTTTCATGACTGAACCTGTGAGAAGGAAAATCCTGTGTAATCCTTAAAAGCCACCTGGCCTCGTCTTTGCTGCTCTTGTCACAACTTGAGGAAGGCGCAAAGCGATTTTGCTGATCATTCAATTAAAAAAAACAAACAAAAAAAAAAACTTGCATTCTCAGATTTTCTTTCAAGGTTAATCTCAAACAGCTGTTGGAGCAGTTTAGCTGAGAGTTTCGGTTGTTAAACGGCTTGGAACAGCTGATTGGATAAGAGAGAGTCAAATATCGTCTGCTAATTGTTTGAAAGGATAAAATGACACTAGAACAGAATTACTGAACTCGATCCTGAAACACAACGGGTTGACACGTATGAAACAGAGGTGAGTTCTCATTCAGGATCATGCATGTGTTGAGTTTATATCAGTAGAATCAGATTTTTTGTTTCAGATTACACAGTGAGATGAAGATCTCAGATTTTCTGGAGCAGATTTTTCTGTTTGAAGAACCTTCATGTCTGCAGCCATGAGGACAGGAACTGATCAGTGCGCATTACGCACAGCAGCAGCAAAGGGAACACCTCGGAGCACGTGCATTCAACGGAAATGACAGCTTAAAGCTTTCTGCCGTGGGCCGAGTGGTCTAATCCTGGTTGTTATATACCCTTTATGGTGTGTGTGTGTGTGTGTGTGTGTGTGTGTGTGTGTGTGTGTGTGTGTGTGTGTGTGTGTGTGTGTGTGTGTGTGTGTGTGTGAGGACATGGTGACGAGTTACCGGGCTACTTATAGGGAGGAGATAGCCCAGGTGAACATCCTGCAGGGATTTACGCAGGCCGACAGCTTGAAGAGGAGAGGCTATTTCTGGAGAGGATTTAAGCGTTGAGACAGTGCATCAAATCCCAAGAGAGACACAGAGAACGAGGAACCCATCAGCCCCTTCTGTGTTCTCAGATCGCTGAGAACACGGAACCTCCTGACTGACAGTGTCACCCTTTTTTTGGTGCACCTTGCTGCCAACTGATCTGGCTGCAGAACAATAAAAGTCACTTTGATGTCACACTGAACCTGAAATATCAGATTTTCTATAACCTTGACACATCCGCGTGTTTGTTGCACCTCACTAAACCTTCAAGAAATCGAGCAAAAAGCAGTTTCTTGTTTTAAAATTAGTCAGAAACTTCCTATTAGTGAACGAGTCTTCTCAAAGTTACAGAAACAAGGTGTGACAGACCTTTCTAGTCTGCTTTACAATAAATTAAATTAACAGAAAGATTTAACTTTGCATTTTACCAGGTTAAATAATAATTATAGTAATAAGTATTTACTCAGTAAAAGATTCCAGGTAGTCCTGCTCACAGAACGAGGTTCTTGCTTCTCTATAATGTCAAAACGCAGCAGAATCTGATCCACTTATTGATCCAGGGTTCATTTTACACTGCTCGGACAGATTCGTCCTAAAATGGAAAATGATTCTGTTCTTTGTCCCCAGGAGGAAGATCAATATATTTTTACTTTGACAGGATAAAATAACCCAGAGATCCTGATTTTGGGTTTTAAACCCTCATAATTCCAGCAGCACAGAAGATTATTTACTATTTGTTTAAAACAAACACTCCGTTCTCTGCAGATTACAGATGTGGCAAATTATTCAGATCTTCAGAACATCATGATCTGAAAACATTGAGCTTAAATCTTTACATTTATTTAAAAAGAAAACTTGTTTGTTTCTGTTTCCACTTCATCAAACTGAATATTTACATACCCATATATTTTCCCGAGAGTCTTTGCAGCCACAATCTTGAACCTGTCCGGCCGGATCTCCATCCTTGCGACTCCAGGACCGGAACGATGTGGACTCTTTGCGCGCTTCTGTCCGAGCGCACAGCTTTCTCCTCTTCTTCGTGCCTTTTACTCACATAACAGAAAGTAACAAACCTCCAAAAGGACTTTTAGATGAAGATCTGAAGTAAACCACGCTGATTGTCCCGAAATTTACAATCAACCTCTATTTCCTGGAATAAACCCGATGTAACATAATCAGTCTCTTTTTTCCAGAATCCCAAACATCCCAATGAACTTCCGCTCATGTAACGCGCTTTGGGCAACTTTCGACTGGTTTCATGGTCAAACGGCGTCTCTGGCCTTGGTCCTGAAAAGAGATTACAGCTGCCGGAGCGCTAATCCCTCCAAATGTGTGTTTGCGTGCGCGCGCGTGCGTGTGTGGAGTGGGCGGTGGCACGTCACTCCCTTCCACGCAGTCCAGCAGGCTGCTTGAAGCTGCGGGTGTTCGTGTCAGAGGGAACCAGGTTCTGTAGACTCAAGAACCTTCAGGATGTGATTAAAACAGATGGAGCTTTGCTTAATAGGCTGATAAATTTACACTGACGTACAAAACAAACAAGCCGCACCTTGAATTGTTATTTTTAATTGTATATTCAAATAATCAGTTTCCGCTGATCAAGAAGACTTAAAATGTTACTGCTGTCAGTGGGATCAATAAATGTTTTTGATTCAGTTCTAAAATTAAAAAAATAGTTCAAAAACAGTTACAAATTTAAGATCTTAAACAACCATTTTTGTTATAATTGATGGAAATGACCATTTTTATTCTAAAAATATCATTTTATTGATTTAAATAACTTGTTTTGTCCACAAAGCAGTCGGCTTGCATCTAAAATAAAACACTTTAAGAGTGTATAAAATAAGAACAAATGAGAAAATTATACAAATTTTAACTACTTGTCATTATAAAACTTTCTCACTGTGAAAAAAAAAAATGTCCCCCAGAAAATACACTGCTCAAAAAAATAAAGGGAACACTTTAACAACACGATGTAACTTCAAGTCAATCACACTTCTGTGAAATCAAACTGTCCAATAAGAAGCAACACTGACTAACAATCAGTTTCACATGCTGTTGTGCAAATAAAACAGACAACAGGTGAAAATTATAAGCAATTAGCAAGATGTTCCTAATAAAGGAGGTTCTGCAGGTGGTGACCACAGATCACGTCTCACTTCCTGTTTTCTGGCTGATGTTTTGGTCACGTTTGAATGCTGATGGTGCGTCACTCTAGCGGTAGCATGAGACAGAGTCTATAACCATCACAAGCAGGGTTGGGCCGGGTAGGGGCACATAGGTGACACATATAAAATTATAGACCCTTATTCATAGTTTAAGTAGCTACAATAAACTAAAATGAAATAAAAATCAGGCAAAGCGTTATGTCAACAGTAATCATTTTCTTCGATTAATGTAAAAGTTTAATTTAATTTTTTCAGCTTTTGGGGTGGCTCAGGTAGTGCAGCTCATCCAGGATGGCACATCATTAAGTACATCATGTGGAAGGCCGTAGGAGGTCAATAACCCAGCTTTTACCTAATCAACCAGGCCCAAGTCTTTGACAGATTACTTTACAAAGACGTGAGGGCCTGGAGCTGAACTGCTGTCTCTCAATTTCGAAGGCGGGCTTAGCCAGTTGAGAGAGAACCAATCACAGAAACCCGGAAGTGACGCAACATATGTGACGCTAAAGCGGATACACACGAGGCGGAACGAAAACAAGAGGTTTAGCGAGCGGAGCTGTAATGGTAGCTACAGAGCCGTAATGGTAGCTACAGAGCCGTAATGGTAGCTACAGAGCCGTAATGGTAGCTACAGAGCCGTAATGGTAGCTACAGAGCCGTAGCTACAGAGCCGTAATGGTAGCTACAGAGCCATGGTTAATGGAGGAGAAAACGAATATTAATGACAGTTGACGCTTTTGTGTCAAAAACCTGCGAATACGAGGTGTCATTGCACACTTGGTTCAGGTATTTGAAGTAAACACTTGATCCACAGCCGAGTCCGCCATTTTGAATGTTGTGCTCTCGGTGGAAAACGCTAGTTCCGTGTTTTCAGGATGACGCACAACAAAGGTGATATGTAATTGGTCCGTCCTAAAATTTGACGTGGAAATGGTCGGGTGTCAGATCCTTCTGCATTTGAACATAATGCAGAAGGATCTGATTGGTCAGGCTAACCCAGCAGCAGGTCCGCTACCTCCACAGGACCAGGAGGACATGCCAGAGTCCTGCAGAATGACCTCCAGTAATGTGTCTGCTCAAATGGTCAGAAATAGACTCCATGAGGTGGTATGAGGGCCGACGTCCACATGCGGGGTTGTACTTACATCCCAACACCATGTAGGACGTTTTCCAGAGAACATCAAGAATGGCCAGTTCACCCCTGGCGCCTTGTGGTCTTCACAGATGAGAGCAGGTTCACATTGAGCACATGTAACAGATGTTACAAAGTCTGGAGACGCAGTGGAGAACGTTCTGCTGCCTGCAACATCCACCAGCATGTCAGTACAGGTGTGGAGTGGCATGTCTTTGGGGGGGCTGCATGATGTCGCAGCACATTTGAGACATCATGTCTCGCTCCATCCACCAACACCATGTTGCACCACAGACTGTCCAGGACTTGGCGGATGCTTCAGTCCAGATCTGGGAGAAGATCCCTCAGGAGACCTTCCACCACCTCATCAGGAGCTGCCCAGGTGTTGTAGGAAGATCATACAGACACGTGGAGGCCACGCCCACTACTGAGTCTTACTTTGACTTGTTTTAAGGACATTGCATCAAAGTTGGATCAGCCTGGAGTTTTTCTACTTGCATTTTGAGTGTGACTTCAAATCCAGACCTCCACGGGTCGATACATTCGATTTCCATTGATCATTTTTGTGTGATTTAGTTGTCACACATTTGAATAAAGTATTTGATAAGAACATTTCATTCATTCAGATTTGAGGTCTTATTTTTGTGTTTCCCTTATTTTTTAAGAAGTGAATAAACATGGAACAAAAAGAGGTGAGGAAACATGTGCAAGCAGGTTGGAACGGGTGGAGGAAAGTATCGGTGAGTGATGTGTGACAAAAGAGTCTCAGCAGGAATGAAAGGAAAGGTGAATGAGACAGTGGTGAGAGCAGCCATGTTGTCTGGTTTGGAGACAGTAAGGGACAGGAGACACAGCTAGAGCAGAAATGAACATGTTGAGGGACGAGGATGGACAGGATCAGGAATGAGTCCATCAGAGGGACGACATGTTAGATGTTTTAGAGATAAAGTCAGAGAGACTGAGATGGTTTGGACATGTCCAGAGGAGGATAGAGGGTTTATTTGGAAAAGGATGCTGAGGTGGGAACTGCCACGCAGGAGGACTAGAGGAGGACCAAAGAGGAGACATATGGAAGAAGATGCAGAAGGCAGGGTTAGATGGAGAAAGGAGCTGAAACGAGAAGAACATCTCACTTTCCAGTCATTAACCTTCACAACACGCTGTGGCATAAATTCAAAGTTCACAGTTTGGACAATTTGTTGCAACTGAAAAAAACCTGTTGTCAGTTTAGTTGTTTTTGACTGAAACACATTGTAAATATCTATTTTCCAGAATGTTATGAAGTTGATTTCATGTTGATTAGGAGTTTTGATCCAACAAGGTTTCAAATTTCTGACCTTTTTAAAATCATGCAAAAGGATGTTATGAATGATAATATGGAGGTTCCTCAATTATTCTGTTTTCTGCTAATTAAGTCAAAGATAGCTTTAAACTTGAAGTGGATGAATGAAGATCTGAAGTGACCTGCTGTTCTTCCTCCAGACAGGTCATCAAGTCTTTCTTGTCTTGTTCCTGTTAGTTTCATCTCACAAGGCGACAGAGACTGACGACCACTCGCAGGGAGACTGATATTCATGTGAGGGTCAGATCACGATGGATTGAAAGCTTCTCGGATGAGAAGCTAAATTCTTTAAGATACAAGAATAAACCAAGTGTGTTTGCTTTTAAATAAAGGAACTCGGGATCGTCGTGTCCTTCATGTTTAAGACGCTGTTCAAAAAGCTTTTCTCAAACTAATTTCACCGATCGTCCTTTGTAAGAAACGTGGGTATTTGAGAGCTTTTGATGGACTCAGGTGGTTCAGCGCAGAAGAAAATTACCTGTAATGGCTCATTTTAAATAATATTAAACTGGATACACAAGTCCTACGTATCTTCAATATTTAGGATTCAGACTTTTTGATTCAGTGAGGAAAAATGAACAAAGTAGAAGAGGTAGAACTCCCTGGTTATGTCCAACACCCAGGACCGGCCCTGAGCTGCATGGTGACCTAGGCGAAAAAGGATTTTGGCGCCCCTTACTGCTCAGAACAGAAACAACGTAACTCAGTAACTGGATTACATTGCAAAAAATTCTTATTTATACTAAAATAAACCGATGGATGGATGGATGGATGGATGGATGGATGGATGGATGGATGGATGGATGGATACATGAGATGAATGGTGTGTCCAACAGTTTGTCCAAAAAAAAGACACAAGGAGAATTTGGCGCCCCCTCCAGCAGAGGGCGCCCTAGGCAATTGCCTAATCTGCCTATGCCCAGAACCGGCCCTGCGAACACCACATGATGCCTTTTTACTGTCATTTTAAGAAACATCCCAAAAACATCAGCTTTTTTTTTTTCAGAATAGTTTATTTACCCCGAGAAAAATGTGTTTAGTCTTGCTGAAACATAAGTGAGCACAATAAAAATAGTGGAAAATCAAGAAGGAAGTTCAAAATTTGTGGTGGACATTGAAGACAGCTGTATTAAATTCAGAAGTGAAAGACATAATTCTGCAAAAGGAGCTATAAAATACATTAAGCAGCTAATTTTCCTTCAGAAACCACATGCAGCTAGTTAAACGTTCCATCTCAGATGCAACCCTTTTCCAAATCCCGAGCGGATATAGTTCTGAGAGAGCGAGAGGAGAGGAAGGGAGGAGGGAAGGGCATAGCAGTGGGAGGAGGCGACAGACAGGGGGGAACAGAAATAATGGATGGCGTGTCTGAGAGGGAGCCATAACCAGATTTCAGCGTGCACGAGGAGCTGGAGTCAGCTGAGGTGTGGAAATACACAGGAGGGTCCATGGAGTCTGCGGTTATATCTGCACACAGAAAGTCAAAACCATCTTTAATAACATGAAAATAAAGCTCTGTGATGTCACATTATTGTATGTTAAAATCAAACTATAAGGCAGGAAACAGGAAGCAGAGAGTTTCTGACCTGGGTCGTTGTTGAGCTGCGTGTGCAGGTACTGCTGTTTGATGTAGAACTTGTTGTAGATACAGTAAACTGCAGCCATCAGAACAAAAGTGCCGACAGATGCAGCGATGAAGAGCCCGATCTTTGCATTATCTTTTTCACCCTGGCCGTCTGCAGTAAAAACCATGATGCAAATCGTGTAAATCAGGGGTGCCCAAAGTCAGGCCTCGAGGGCCACTATCCTGCATGTTTTAGATGTTTCCCTGTTTCAACACACCTGATTCAAATCCTCTGCATTTCAATAAGTTCTGCAGAAGCCTGTTAACGACTTGTTCATTTGAATCAGGTGTGTTGAAGCAGGGAAACATCTAAAACATGCAGGATAGTGGCCCTCGAGGCCTGGAGTTTGACACCCCTGGTGTAAATGTTTGCATTTTTATTGGAAAACGTTTTATTGGAAAACGGTTCTTTTATGAATACTCACATGTCTGTTTGGCATTTAGATGAGGGGTTTCCTCATTTATGAGGAGTTCCCGTATGTGTGGAGGGGGAGGAGGAGGTGCCGCCGGGCCCTGATGAGCGCTGATCTGCTCGGACTGGAAAGTGCTCTGTGAGCTGCTCAGTGGAAACATCAGCAGCAGACACAGAGCTGCCAGGTCCCCCATGAGGATTATCTACAGGAACAAATACAAAATGAACTTTATTTAAAAACTGTTTTAAGTCTTAACTTGTTTAGAAACTTGCCTGTATGGTGCATACAGAATTAGACAGGTCTTTTAACATCAAGCAGTTGTATAAATCAAACCTCACCATCTCCTGAAGAGTCTCCCACCAAATCAAAACACTTCCTGTCCCACAAAAGTAAATTTGTACCATTTTAAATAGATCAGACATATTTACCTGAGGTGGAAGCGAGGACAGCGTTTTCCTCTGCTGGGTGTTGTCCGCTCTGCCTCTCCAGCTGACTGAAGTGAGACCGGATCCAAGACGACTGAAGTCCCCAGACACATGATTATATGTGAAGGGACACCTGAGCAGCTCATCATGTGAGTGTATAACTCAAAGACAACAGATGATGCATTCACAGTGATTCAGGTCTTTTTAGGAAATAAGAATGAAAGAATAAATCTTCTCTTGCTGATAAGTTATAGAACACGGATGTAAATAAAGATTCAAATTATTTAAAGGTGAGTTTATCTGACAATTTTAAATTACCACCAAGTTGCTAGTTTGACTGTCATGTGTTGCTTTAAGACTGGCTCATCCCTTGAGTTTAAAAACTTTCAATGTCTCATTAATGGGTCTGAATTATTAAACAAAAATAAAAGCAAAGTCAAGTTTTGGACAGAAACCGAATGAAAAAACATCCAAAGAAAAACTTTTTATAGTCATAATGATTTAATAATCTGTTTGTCATTTAAGTTTTATAATTAAAATAAATGTGAAAGTAAAACATTTTTAAATTAAGTGCAAAGGAAGTTAAAATTTTTATAAATCAAATTACCATTAGATTCATAAAGTGATTTTATTCTTCAATCTTAATCAGACGTTTCCACAGAAAAATGAATGTTCTGCTTTGAAACACCTGCCAGTCACAGCGCAGGGTTTAACATTCCCACGCTCATCAAACAGAGGCTACAACAGGTCAGCTGTGTCAGCAGCAGCCTGGACGGCCTTGGCGTTCATGTTTCAGCCCACCTGCACTTGTTCCATAAATATGAACCACCAGATTTTTAGACACAACAAGAAGTCTTTAAGACTCTGGCGACACAAGATGGAGCATAAACAATTCCTTACACTCGCTCTGCGTGCAGTCTTTATTTCAGCTCTGCACATATTTACTTTGGCCCAAGTTTTGATATGTACTTCAGTTTTCCCAAGCAGATAATGGTACATATGTTCAACAGAAAACAGCAGGTTCCAGAGATATGTTATGTTTGAGAACATGAGAATAGAACGGTTCTTTACACCTGCTGGCAGAGCTGGACTTTTATTTTTTTGGAAAACAGACATTTACTATAAAACGTGAGTAATTTTACTCTCACACATTAAAAACATGCAAAAATATGAGTTCAATGTGACTGAATTAAACGCTGCTGTTTAAAATTAAAAAAAGGAAGTTGTTATATTTATTATTTCTGCTTGGCAGCATTTTATTTTCCTCTTTCTGAACAATTCTGTAGTTTGTTGTAAGTTAAGAGGAAACATCAGGCAGACAGTGTTTACATATATTTTCAAAATAAAAGAACATTTTATTTAAAACGTGACAGAAAATCTTTAGTACAAAATTGTTCCCAAATAAACTTTTTGAAAACAGTTGAAATTTTTAACACTTTGTTCTCTCAGCCTGGTTGAAGTTGAAGGCACTCAGAATACAACAGCATTAACATTAAACACAACCTTACCAGAAACTGAAAATGACCGACAAAAACAAACTAACATAAAAAATAAATTGTACCTACATAATTAATTCATAAAAATACTCACTGCAAAGTATCGTTATAAAAAATAAAAAACTAAGAGGTTTGATTTTTTTTTTTTTTTTACAACAAATAATTCACTAGATTTTATGCTGTACAACAAAAAACATGCTAATTCCTAATTTACAACTAAAAACAACAACAACATATACAGTATCTCAAAAGTGCACCCCTCACATTCTTGTAAATGTATTTAATATTAAATTAAATTATTTATTTGTATTTATTATAAAGGTTATGCAGAGTTTGAGTACCTGTTAGGATGTTTGTCCCATCAGAACAACTAAAAACAGCATTATAAGAATATCAGGTATAATTTAAATGTTTGAAGAACACGTTATTATAGCGTTTGTTTATAATGGTATTATGACTGTACGGACGCAAAGAGCTAAAAATATTGTAGTTTTATGACAAGACGTATTTAAGAATAATTCCTGAGACAGTTTTTTTTTTTTAAACATACTGTCAATTTTAAATTGTAGCATATTTTCCTAAAATTTCTAGGGGGTTTCGGGGGCGTTTTTGTCCCTCGCAAAAGTCGCTAAACATGCTGGTAAAACTGACCTACAGCCACTTCTTCAGGTCGTCCCCTCATCCCTCGTTCATAATGGTAAATTAATTACGTGTGATGTAACATAAATAAACGACTGTTCACACAAGTCCTCATGGGGTGTAACCAGTGTTAATTTTGGCAAGAAATTTTAAATTAGTTTTAGTCATAGTCTTTTGACTAAAATTCTTTTCCATTTTAGTCACTAAACTAGTTTTAATTGTAGTCTAATTTTAGTCGACTAAAATAAGTATATTTTCTGAAGTATTAATTTAACAACTGCAATGGATGGACATTTTCTTACCATTCCACATTTCATCTGGCTCAAACATCTACGGAAGCCTCTGCTCACCGCTCAATAAGCCGAGCTCTGATTGGTTCTTTTCACAGCAGCCCCAGCTGTTAGCTTTTCGACTGATTCCTCTCGGCATCTTTCTTTTCCTCTGATTGGATTTCGTCGCTGTCTATTTTCGTGTCGTCTTTTATTTATTAATCAACATAATTTTAGTCATAATAATCGTCTCAAATAGGGCCGTCTATTTTAGTTTTCGTTTTAGTCCGCAAAAATATATTCGTGACTAAAATTATGACGAAATATTATAGTCAACAAAATTAACACTAAGTGTAACTCACTTTTGTTACCAGGTATTTAGACGTTTTTGGCTGTTTTGATTTATTTTGAAGGGACAGCTGATTTATACACTGACTTTACATTCTATCAAAGTTTCATAACTTCAGTTTCCAATAAAAACATTAAATATTTACAAAAATGTAATGAGTGTGAGATACTGTATATTTAATAATTTACCTATTTTATACACATATTTACATTAAAGGGAGACGTTCATGTTCTCACCTTGTTGTCACGCCACTGATTTGATTAACATATTCATGGATGATTCATTTATAAACAGCATAAAGTCCCAAAATGCAGTTTGTTATTACGAGTCTGAACCAAGTCCTCAAATATACACTCACCGGCCACTTTATTAGGTACACCTGTCCAACTGCTCGTTAACACTTAATTTCTAATCAGCCAATCACATGGCGGCAACTCAGTGCATTTAGGCATGTACACATGGTCAAGACAATCTCCTGCAGTTCAAACCGAGCATCAGTATGGGGAAGAAAGGTGATTTGAGTGACTTTGAACGTGGCATGGTTGTTGGTGCCAGAATGGCTGGTCTGAGTATTTCAGAAACTGCTGATCTACTGGGATTTTCACACACAACCATCTCTAGGGTTTACAGAGAATGGTCCGAAAAAGAAAAAATATCCAGTGAGCGGCAGTTCTGTGGGCGGAAATGCCTTGTTGATGCCAGAGGTCAGAGGAGAATGGCCAGACTGGTTCGAGCTGATAGAAAGGCAACAGTGACTCAAATAACCACTCGTTACAACCAAGGTAGGCAGAAGAGCATCTCTGAACGCACAGTACGTCGAATTTTGAGGCAGATGGGCTACAGCAGCAGAAGACAACGCCGGGTGCCACTCCTTTCAGCTAAGATCAGGAAACTGAGGCTACAATTTGCACAAGCTCATCGAAATTGGACAATAGAAGATTGGAAAACGTTGCCTGGTCTGATGAGTCTCGATTTCTGCTGCGACATTCGGATGGTAGGGTCAGAATTTGGCGTCAACAACATGAAAGCATGGATCCATCCTGCCTTGTATCAACGGTTCAGGCTGGTGGTGGTGGTGTAATGGTGTGGGGAATATTTTCTTGGCACTCTTTGGGCCCCTTGGTACCAATTGAGCATCGTTACAACGCCACAGCCTACCTGAGTATTGTTGCTGACCATGTCCATCCCTTTATGACCACAATGTACCCAACTTCTGATGGCTACTTTCAGCAGGATAATGCGCCATGTCATAAAGCTGGAATCATCTCGGACTGGTTTCTTGAACATGACAATGAGTTCACTGTACTCAAATGGCCTCCACAGTCACCAGATCTCAATCCAATAGAGCATCTTTGGGATGTGGTGGAACGGGAGATTCGCATCATGGCTGTGCAGCCGACAAATCTGCGCCAACTGTGTGATGCCATCATGTCAATATGGACCAAACTCTCTGAGGAATGCTTCCAGCACCTTGTTGAATCTATGCCACGAAGAACTGAGGCAGTTCTGAAGGCAAAAGGGGGTCCAACCCGTTACTAGCATGGTGTACCTAATAAAGTGGCCGGTGAGTGTACATTTTTAATTAAAACCTGTCTCACTGTATCGCACTGGTTTGACAAATGGCTCAAAAACTGTTTTGAGGAATAATTTGGGATTCGTTAGTGCAAATTTTCTTGTATTTTAGTCACAAAGAGTCTCGATGTCTATTGTGATTTATTGTTCTTTAGTTCACGGCAAAAATAGCCAGTAAACCTCCACAAATGTTTCTACATATTAAAACTGCCATTCATAAGTCACCTGCAGCAGTCGTGACACAGTGAGACACAGTCGTAAAACTTTGAACATTCTGTACAGAAATACAAATGTTCATGGAATATAATCCCCCCCCGGTGCAGCAGGTGTAATTAACAATACTGCTGTGAATACTCAACAGCCTGTTTAACAGGAAAATTCTAAAACACAATGTGGTTTAAAGAACTTTCAGAGGAAATATTTGGCTGTGAAATGCAGCAGGTAATAACAAAAAATTTAAATTGAAACATAAAAAAAGTTTTAAAGCTGAGAGGCGTCAAACTGATACGTGTATAGAGTTGTAAAAGATTTTGTAGATGGTTGAAAGTACAGTGACCCCTAACTTATCGTGGTTAATTGGTTCCAGACCCCCCCAGCGATAGGTGTAAGTAGGGATACACCAAAAAACACAGACAATCCGGTCAATTTTGAAAATAAAAGCAATTCTTCAAAATAAAATATCGCGATTGACAAATGCGATCATATTTGTGTGTCTAGAGATGAAAATAAAGTTGTTTACTTATCCATGGTGAAATAAATAGCTCTGAATAAACACAGGAGGAGAAGCGCTTGTGGACCGGCGCGGAGAAGACGCGTCTGGTAACAGGTGAAAAGTTGATCACTCCGCGTTGCGGCACTTCCGCATGCGGTGATGACTATGGCGTTGCATTGGTTGACAGATGAGGGTGATGAAGAACCTGTGCAGTGTGATGAAGGTGACGATGTCACTGCACAGGTACTAATGAGCATTACAGCTCTTCAGGAGTTAAACGCACAGCCGAAAGCGCTGCATTTTAGACTTTTTATATTTGGATGAATACTTTTGAAAAATCGTGAAGAGGTTAATCCGCGAAAGTCGAAGTAGTGAAGGATCACTGTAGGTTCATTTAGAAAACTGTTTCTATAAAACATAGTTTATCTAGATTAATGATTTTTAATGTGACCATTTGAGTCATAAAATATGAATAATTATAAAAAATATTATTATTAATAATATGCATTATTATAATAATGATGAATAATTATTATTATTACACAATAATAATTTGAACAGATGCACAGACACACTCCATTTTTCCAGCACCAGGTTACAATATAATTTAGCATTTTTATTATTATTAATTATTATTATTTATTATTATTAAGAAACTTTTTGACAATTGAATTAGTTTCATTGTGTCCTTTATGCTCAAGAATACATTTTTTGTTCTATATTTTCCGGACTTTAAAATCTGAAACTGCTGATCAATATTTAACAAAACTATAATCAATGTTTAGAATAAAACTGTTTAAAGTAACAGCGTTACACGACGTGGTTGGATTTTCAGTTATGGAATAATCTAATTACAATTTTATCATAGTGAATGTAAATTGCAGTGCGTTACTATGAATTGGTAAAATAAACTGAGTAATGGTTAAACTCATCATGTGGTCGTGGGGAGGCTGGGTGGGTTACGAGATAAGTAATTATGATTGGCTACGAAAAGAGTCACATGTTGCATGGCAGCCAATCAGAGCTATCAGAAAGGACACGTGCGTACACCCTCACTTTTCTTTTTTTATTCTTTAAATATATTAATTGACGTGCAGGAAACATTTTTAGTCTTACTTGCAATAAATATAGAAATTTTTTTTTACAATTACTTGTCTGTTTTACTCATTTTCACTGACTTGTTAAAACTAAAAAAATAAAAATAATTTTATGTATTACCATTTTTCATTAGTAACGCAGTCAGTTACTTTTTCATGTAACTAGTTATTTCTTTGTAGAGTAATTCAGTTATTAACTTGATTACTTTATGGAACAAGTAGTGAGTTATTGTAACTAATTACTTTTTAGAGTAACATTCCCAACACTGACTATTATCTCCTGATATACACAGACGCACGTTAAATACAAGTTGGGGGGAGTTTTTAAGTATTAAATAAAAGTTTTTGACTCACATTCAGTAAAAGTTGATGAATAAATTAAATGTCTTATAAAGTGGAAACATTTTTTACACCGTACTTTCTCACCGTGAGACAAATCCAGCGTTTAGGAAGCAGCAAACGCGTTTGTTTGGCCCAGTTCTGACATCGGGGTTTCATCTGAATTAACGATGCTGTAGTGACCCGCGTCTGTGTCTCTGTGCGCTGGTTTCCTCCTGTCCAGCAGGAGGGACCGGATCAACCCAGCCGGGACGGGCAACATGGCGAATATGATCAGTAGAGCCAAAACGCCCAGCGCCCAGCCGGGATAAGGCAGAATCTTATCAGACGCCTGAAAAACAAAAATCAGATTCATCATTTAGGAACAACCAGATCAGCTGCATCGTCTCCTTCATGTGAACAAAACAAGACGCCACTTGTTTCACTTCATTATAATTGTGCACATCTGCAGGATGAAGAAAAAAATATTTGCTTGAATCAAGATTTAACAAGTCTTGTATCTGAGCTGTCAACAGCTGTTAAGATTATTGTCCCAAATATCTACAGAGAGTTAAATCTTTACCCAAAATGCATCAGTGAAATATCCAGTATTTAACAGGATTAAAAAGGTTCAAAGAGAGAAAGTAATACAACAAAAGAACTGTAATAAATCACAAGCTGCATGCAAACGTTCAGCCAAACAGTTCAAAGTTCTCCTTAAAAGGTGTTTTTTTCTGTTCCGTACCGTTTCCTGGTTCCACGCCCTGTAAGTTGGAGTTTGTATGAACATGCGGATGGTTGTGGCTCCCAGCAGGCCCAGCATGGCCAACAGGCAGACGTATTTCCATAGGTACTTATAGATGACGCTGGGACGCCAGCCGAGCATCGCCTCGATGTCGTCAAGGAATCTGTGGGACAACAAATATGTCTGAGACAAGATTCAGAATCCAACAGATTAACAGAGTGAAATGCAACACTCACCTGTCTGCTCCATACAACCAAGACACACTGAAGGTTTCAAACACAACAACGATGATAAGAGGAAGAGTGGCGGAGTAATCGTCAAACATGGTCACAAAGTAGTTCCCGCAGCGCTGAGTGAAGAGGAGGCCGATCAAAAAACCGATGATGCAGCTGAAAACTGAAGCAGCAGAGACGGAGAGATTAGAGCGTAAAAACCATCAAACAAACATCTTTTAAATAAAACTGTTTAAATCCAGTAAAATCAGATGTTTACTCGTAAGTTTTGTCTTGTTCTTTGCCAGAGAACTGAAGCGGTCCCTGAGGGGGGCCAGGATTCCCTCCATGGTGCCGAACATGGTGCTGAGACCCAAGTTGAGCAGCATAAGAAAGAAGATGGCAGACCAGAAGGGGCTGCCGGGCAGGAGCGTCATGGCTTCTGTGAAGGCAATGAAAGCCAGACCCGTCCCCTCCACGCCCTGGAAACAGAAACACCTGCTTTAGTTTCACTCTGAAACTAAATAACTCCACAAAAACAAAGCTGAACAATCCCAAACCTTCTGCATCTCCTCTTCTAGGTCACAGCTGGATAAATTACCAGGGAACTTCTCTCCACTCAGTTTAAACCAAGCGGTGTAGTCCTCCAGAGCCACGCCCTTCGGATCAGAGTAGTTGAATCTGGGCAGCAAGTCGGTTCCCACAAAACCAACATGCTCTGACAAATTCTTTACATTACTAGAAGATCAATCAGAAGACATCAATTACAACCATTTCTAATATGTTTATATTATTTCGGCATGTCTTCTGAGACGTTAAACATACCTAGCAACGCATTCCATGACCTTCTCTTTGGCACGAAAACCCAGAACTGCAAACACCACCAGTGTGGCCAGCAAGGACGTCAGGAAGTTGATGAGGGAGACAGTGAAGGCATCGCGGTGGCAGTTGTTGTTTTTAGGATTGTACGACGAGTAGGCGATGATGGAGCCGAAGCCGAGGCCTAGAGCGAAGAACACCTGAGTGGCTGCCTGCCGCCACACCTGCACATCTCCCCAGATCTCCAGCTGCAAATACACAATAATAATAAAATACAGGTCACCTGCTTCGCTTCTTCTCATGCAGTCACATGTTCTAGCTCTGTGTACCTTGGGGTAAAACATGTATGTAATTCCTTCATAAGCTCCGTCCAGCATGAGTCCTCGGATCAGAAAGCAGATTAGCACCACGTAAGGGAAGATGGAGGAGAAATACATCACCTGGAAAACAAACAAGCCATTAATCTCAGCTTCATTTGTTTCGCGTGAACGAGTTACAACAACAAATTTCTTCATATAAAAACCAAAACGTGCCAATCAGGTTGGATTATTCTGAGCACCGATGATCACCTGCTCGCCTGAGGTGCCTGAACTGTTTGGGCAGGTGAAAACTCTCATTCGGTTGTTTAATCAACCAAAAGAAATGAACATGTCGCTGTGCTGTTGATGTATGTAACTTTTAACTTTCAGCTGCATGTTTAAATATTCATTTTTTAAATATGTTTAGATGCAATTATTTATCTGATACTTAAAAACGATCTACATGTTCAGATGGAAACGGCTACAAGTCAAATGTTTTGTTATGAAACAGTTTACTGAGATTAAAACAAAACTAATGTGAATACAACCCCCCCCCCAAAAAATAATTAAAGCAGTACTAATAACTTTTTCCACCCGGTGGTTAAAAGCAGAATTACAACTGTTGTAAACAACCGCGTCTCAGACGGCCATTGCTCGAACCGGCTTTGCAAATAACGATGTCGCATTTTGCTTCTTATTTTTCATGCAAGCTTTTCTCAGAGGACATTACTCTTTTCTTTTTTCTATCATGTTCCGACATGATTCCAACAAAAAGCAAACTATAATCTAGCTAACTGCTAGCCTTTATAGGAGCTAAAGGCAAATACCGCTGCAACAAACAGCTGGTGCCGTAAAGCAGCAAAGGGACCGCCCACTCACGGCCGCGACCCGGACCACTGAAGTTGCTCTGTGTATTGTCAGAGGCGTGCAGAGTGTCTAATATGAAGCTGAACATATTTTTCGGTGAGTATCCACTTGGACAAGTTTTAAAACAGAAGCTTAAAGTTTTAAAAGTTATTTTCTGCATTAAGTTATAAAACATTAACTTTTATCTAATTGATTTGAAATACTAAAGACTAAAATGTACCTTTCTTAATAAAACATTTATAGTAAAAAAAAAAAAAAGCTTTACTTTTACACATCATAAAACAAATATTTCCATGAGGCCTCAATATGAAATAATTAATAGGCAGCAAAGAGAAAAAAAAACAAAAAAACAAAACATAATGCATCTGATCAAATGTTTTTCAGTCGCCACATTGAGTATAAAAACATCAACATCCTCGTGGGGTTTTAGAATTTCTGTAGATTTAAACCAGCCGTTCCACAGATTCCAGTATGTACAATAACCCTTAAATCCAAACTCCACATGTGACCAAGATTTAACCAAAACCTCCAAAGTACAAGAAGAAGAATGTTAGACTGAGTCTTTTTAAAAGATAAAGTTCTAGTTTTGCCAAACGTTTTATTCTTTAATACTTTAACAAAGCAAAATTCTTAAAAGCACCACAATAATCTTTACTCAGAATCACATCTTACACCAATGTTTCCTTTAACAAAGACAATATAAATCAATAAAAACAGATTAGCGCGGATGTGTCATCTGAAATGTGCATTTTTTACGTTATTCTACTACTTCATATCAGTCAATATTACATCTGCTTCCTGTTGACACATTTCTCACTAGTAAAGTCTCCAATATACAGATGTAGGGAATGTTGCTGCACCATTTCAAGCAACGAGAGACGTATACAAAGTGATTTACGATCTCTGCCTTTTTTCTGTGCAGCATTCGTGACAATGGGTTTGACTTGAGCGAGTCTGTACAAACCCACTGAGTCAGAACATCAACGTTTGGTCCTCGTAAAGTCTTTTATTTCTGTGTGAGTGATTTAATCATTCTCTGATTTAGGTAAATATGTAAAATGAAGCAGTGTTGCTACAACCACCAGATATACAGTGTTTTACCATTTTATCAACAAAAACACGAGATCACAAATGTTTTTAATGGAAGATATAAACAACAAACTGTTCTTCATCAGTTCTAGTTGTAAATTGAGACTCACCCAAAGCTCATAAAAACATTTGTACTCACCTTACAAGTGTAAAACACACAAATCTTCACCATGATTCATTAAACAATGTTTTACTGTGACTTGAGTGTGTCAGAGACTTTAACATTTGAGATACCTTGACAGAAGACTTGATTCCCTTGAACATCCCCAGGCAGACGATGGTCCAGGCTGCTAACAGACAGCAGACGATGTACACGTTGAAAGAACCCACCTCATCGATCGAGTCTGTGATGTCCAAAGCTCGACGGTACCAGAAATATGATGTGGGAGAACTTTTCTCACATTCTTCAACTGCTGAAATAAAGAGGAACATAAAACAGTTACAGTTTATTTATTATGTAATAATTGCTCAAAGTTTGGATTAACTTTGCATCTACCTGTCCCGTTTCCCTGTTTGGGACACTGTTCCCATGGTAGCGGATACTGGAACGAGTTTCCAAAATAGTACAGGCTCCACGCGAGGATCACATTGTAGTAGAGGGCCACAAAGAAACAAACCTGAAGGTTTTTTGAAGATTATAAAATGTATATCTACCAATCAAATAACTGAGTGTGTATTTACAGATGCATCATTTAGTTTTAATTACCACACAGCTGGAGTAGCCGACGCCTGCGAGCTTTGGGGAGATGTACTCCCACACGCCGATGCTGCCCTGTCGGATGGCCTGACCGGCTGCCAGCTCCAGGAAGAACAGGGGGATTCCCACAACCAGCATCAGCAGCACATAGAGCAGGAGAAACGCTCCTGAACAAAAACAGGAACCAGACTCAGTTAGCAAAACAAACATCTGTATAACAGCTGCACTCTGTCCGTCCTGCAGCTCACCTCCTCCATTCTGATGGCACAAATACGGAAACCTCCAGACGTTGCCAAGCCCGACGCTGAATCCCACCTGGGCCAAAAAATACTCCACTTTACTGTTCCATCCTGCCCGAGAGGCTGGTTCAGACGAGTCCTGCTGCGTGTCCGGAGTGTAACCATCAACCTCGAGCTCTGTGGCTTCTGTCTTGTTGTCATCAGTTGGCAAAGGCTGCTTCTCCATCTGCAATCAAAATGTTAAACCTTTTAAGAGTAAACAGGTTATTTTGAAGTCATGCACCAGAAGTGTTCGGGATTTTAAAGAAATCTGTACTTCTCATATTTGAGGCTTATGTTTTTGGTTTAATACATAGAAAGTGTAAAGACACCATGTTCCCTGCCTGAGCAGATGGTTCAGTAGGTGAATTTACTTTGTAGGTCAAGTTAATCCCTGATTAACGATCTCAGATTCCATTCCTTCATACGCCACTTCAAATAACTTACAAATAGTTACATTTATTTTTAAAATAAAGTTACTTTAAAGGAATTAAGCTAACACACAAGTATCAAGGGGCGAATGTCATTTATTTACCTGTTGCAAATACTTATGTATTAAGCATTTAAAGTAAACCCGTAAAAATTAAACCTTTTACAGACCAATTCGTCTGTCCACCGGGACGTATTTGTAATAAAGAGGATGTTTGTGAGGCGGAAAACAAAAGCTTTATCCTTCCGTTCGAGCACGTGTGAATTAAACTGTTACTACAACTCGACTCTCGCGCGCTTCGTTGTGTTACGTTTTCATTAATGTTACAGTTTAGATATCAGGAACTTGATACTCACGTGAAGTTACAAAGGAAAAGTGAAAATTAGGTGAAAAAACGACACGCGCGGTCTTCAGGTCCGAACGAACCGAACACTAGTGGGTTTCTTCCGTGTGATGCAATTTGAGACGCTTCTTTTCTACTACCGGCGCATAACGCGGCGGGAACTGACGCTCGGCAGAAAGCGGGAACTTGTTGTCTTACAAGCAGATAAAAATGATGAAAAAAACAGTTGTTGTGAAAATTCACTTCACTCATTAGTAATAGATTGGAGTAATACTACGACCATGGTATATAAACAACCCCGCCGTGCTTGCATAAGCCACAGATGGTCAGAAAGTACCGCTCTCTACCCTACAGCTGAGAGGTTTAACAACAAGCCCTGCTTCAGTCGTTTTTATTAGCGCCTACTTGACTCCGCCTACTCGATCCGCGCCCCCTTGAACGCTGGCACACATTGGTGCGCAACACTCACTTGCGATCATATGCGCCCTAGGTAAATACATAAATATTAACATGACGACAATATATAAAAAAAACATATATTTACACTTCTCAAATGAACTGTTCACATGCTCAAATTAAAAGCCCGTTCAGTCTCTGTTACAATTTTTGTGACCTTCTCTGTTAAATCCCACCGGTTGCCCATGACTTTTACTAAAAATGCAGCACGTATTGACATTTAACTTTCTGACGCGTGTGAGTGTTTGTAGTCCTACTGTTAAGAGTCAAAGAGACGTTTAAATTGTTTTTCCATATGTAAGTATTCACACAAGAATGAATAAAACAGCAAAAACAACATCCCTTTTCTGTTTTTACACGATCATTTCAGTGTAACGATTTGATATTATTTATTTATTTCCCGTTTATTTTCGAATCATCTTATTTTTAAGGCGCAAAAAGATTTTTCTCACAGATAATAGCCGGTTGGAACATTCTTCTGGTGAAACACGCGCGCACTGCCACGTATGTCCTTTCTGAAGGTAAATAAAACAATCGCAGTTACTCAGAACTCAGAAACAACAACGTCACATATAAATGAGACTTTCATCTCGAAGTCAGTGAGAAATATATTAAATACCTTTTGTGTTTTATAAAAGTAGATCTTCAAATGTCACAAAATTCAACTTTCACTCCGTCAACGCATCACCTGACTCCGCCCTGTAAATTCTATTGGAGGATCCGCACACTGGAACCGGTCCTGAGGGATAACTGAGGTCCTGGTAAGAGTCAAAATGATTAAAAATAATCCAAAAAATCCCGCCAGTGTTGGAGATAAACACTAGCTTCCATCAGGATCCTACAGGAAACAAGCTGACTTTGTTAAAGTATCTCAGGTCTTTTATCAGAAGCAGTTTGTTTCTGTTAAATGAAAAATCTAATTAATACAGCAAGCTCATACTTTGATGCCTTCAAATGTTAACATTTCAGTATTGTTTTTAATTTGTCTCCAGTCTGATGTAACATATTGGTGTGTGGTGGATCAGGAGAGTTAGACGCAAGGTTCAATTGATCTTTGCATTTCACAGACATTTGAGTCAAACTCAAGTCGTGTTTGTTCTTGTTCTGGAACCAATTGACACAGACAGAACAAGCTTTTTATAATATTAGTGTCATTCTGCTGCAGAAGGTCCATGATCCAAAGTTACAAGGAGCCACATGTGGCCCCAGAGCTGCAGGTTGCAGACCCCTGATCTAATGGATTTATATAGTATTCTCAAACGGAGTTAAATTCCATTAAACTGTTCTAAAGTATTTATCTTAAAAAGGGATAATCCAAAATTGTAATGAATCCAACTGAGGAGATTATCCACCCAAATACCGGTAGTTATTTTTTTCCCCGGAAAAGTAGCATTAGAATAAAAAATCGTCACGACCAAGTCAATTTACTTTAAAATGTTTAGCGCCCCCTTCTGGTGCCAGACAGATGCTGCGGATTAAAAACACTTCGGTGATTAAATGTTTCTACAGTTTTCCAACATGGAGAATACAGTTGTGTGTTAACACAAGAAGATTGATATAATCAAATTCTGCTGCTCGTCATCTATCTGGAATCAATTAAAAGTGCCATTTCTAAACAATCTGGAGTCTTTCATAATATTCCAAGAAATAAGATCACAAGTCAAAACAGTCAAGATATCTAAGAAAATCATCCTGAGATTAAGCTATAGAAAAATATCAAACACGTTTCTAAAATACCTAAAAGCTCTTATGCAGATGTTCAAGAATGAGAAGTAAAAATATTCATTAAAATGGAATAAAATCAACACTCAACAGGTTTGAAGGAGCCCAAAAAAATACTTTATGTATGAAAAGAAGATGTCTGCATGACTTGAGTTTAAAAAAGTTGCATCTAAACTAATCACAAGATTTTTGGAACAAATTGCTTTGGACTGAGTCATCAGCACAATGATAGAGACTCATGATAAACTTCTCTAAAATATTCTAGAGTTAAATTTGACTCAGATGGATTATTATTGTTTCCATTATGTCCTCAAAGCTTCAAAAATTACCGCACATTATACGATTATATCCAGATTATTTGATCATCTTACTCAAACAATAAATGTAACATGAAGAAAATCCTGTAATTATACTATTTAATTTATATTTGTTTTTTAAGAATTAGCCACAATGTCTGACAAACAAATTAATAATTAATAAATCCCACTTAAATCTTATGTAATGAGATCAAGTTGTGTTTAACACATTTAAAACAAGTAAATTAAAGCACAAATATCATTAAATTAAAAATTAAATACAACAACTCTAAAATCTCAGTTTCTTGATCTCAGAACAAGTAAATTAAAAACTTTGAACTCAGTCCTTCAGAACAAATATTTTATCTCTGAGGCAGAGTTGGGTTTGGGTGGAACTGTGCAAATTCAGGCGACACACCTTCTGCTTTGTCATGCCTTCGATGAGGAGGAGGAGGAGGAGGAGGAGGAGGAGGAGGAGACACCTGCCGTCACACAGAGACTCAGCAAAACTTTCAGTGTCAGACTAGAAACAATAAGCAGCAGGAGCGTTCCAGCTGAGGTAAGCTGATTCATCACTCCAGATTATATTTCTGCGTCGCTGTTTCAACTTTTCATCCTGAATTTGGTTATCAAATAATCTTAAACTGTCCATGAGATTGAGATATCGTTCACGTCTGATCAGATCGCTGGACTATTAGAACGCAATGATGCGTCAGTGTGAATTTGCTCAAAAGAAAACCAATTATTAACTATTTTTATTCGTAAAGAAGAACAAGACTTAAATAAATCAAGTTCTTCTCGTTAGCTCTCAGTGATCCGGGTGTAGAAAAGTGCTTTAAACTGTAGTAAAATGAATGTTAAAGCCTGGATTTATTGAATGAATCGAGTCTAAGAGCGATACGTCACATTTGCTTTCCATGATACCAGTGAGTCTGTTCGGATCCACACCAAGAGAGAATGAACAGTGAGATTGCACTGCAGCCAGACTGGTTGAGCAGCTTCACTCCCGTCCAAAGTGTGAACTCTTGTGTTTCCAAGGTGGAGAATGTCAGACTGAAACAGAGGGATGGGCTAATAGAAATCTGATTCAGATACACAATCTGGGAAAGATCCAAACTTATTCTTCTGGTCCTGGTTTTAACTGATTATTGATAGTAAAGTATTCCATTTCCTTTCTTCATACCAGACCCGCTGACACAGACACATTAGAGGATGACAGGCATCACAAGACATCTTGTTAACGTGAGTCCTATCTAAATATTGTCTTGTTTAGAATATATTTGTTTTTATTTACCTTCTAATCAGTTGTATTATCTGTCATTTGCAGCATCTGCTGACGTTTTCGCTCCAAAAAGGTGATGTTCAGGGTGTGGAGGAGGCCCAGGCACGTCTCTCCACCCTGGCTGACAACAAGAAGCTGTGGATTCAGAAGATGTTCCTGGATGTTGGAAGAGACTCTATTCTTCTTCGAGACGTCCAAAGTCAGGTAAGATAAAGTTCTACAAGATTTTTGTCTATTTTATCTTATTATGCTCCAAATGTTCAGGATGCTGTGTGATGTGAGGCTTCACGGGTTTGGGACCCGTGGGCTGTGAAACACTAAGTTGTGGTTTATAGGATCAGATTTAACAAGATTTTAATGAGTTAAATCTTCTTTTTTTGTCAAAAAGAGACAAAAACTGTATTTTTCTTTAGGTTCTTGTTCAATCCGAGTGAATTTAATTATTATTACTCCTATTTTTTGTGGATCAGAAGTCGTATAGTTACGTTTCAGCTGATTCAGGAACAGTTTCTGCAAATTAACTCTTAACTCTTACACAAAAAAAATACACAACAGAAAACGTCTGTTTGTCGTTGTTGACGCTGTGCACAGCTGAGAAATCCCACTAATGATTACATTCATAATGACCTTCAGTTTTCACGCAGGATGAGCTGGAGAAATACTCGTTCCAAGACGTTTTCCGCTGCGACGCCATCAACACAGAGAAACACTTCCCATCCCTGCTGCTGCTGGTCTGTCAGGGCGCAGATCAGAAGAAACCCGACATTCACTTCTTCAACTGTGAAACCGTCAAGGTGAGCGCACGTGAACGCGTCAGGCTATTTCTGTTTCCCAGTTTCACAATAATAGATGCTGTTTTTTTTTCATAGGCGGAGAAAATCTGTGAAGACATCGCACAAGCAGTTTCAAACTCCTCCATCAAGAGCAAGACGATACCTGACGCCAGGTACAGTGAATGTCAGGGTCAAAAAAAGGGACTTTTATAACATCTTTATAATAAACACATAAATTCCACTTTGATTTTACTGTTTATTTTCATTTTTGATGAGAAATAAATGATGGAAAGTCTTATAACAACAGAAAATAAAGATAAAAGTAATAATTAATATTATTTAGGTGATTTTTCCAGTAAAAAGGGTTGATTTTCTCCTCTTTATATTTTTATGACGTCTCATTTTTCCACTCAGCCTTGTGTCACCAGTTCACCTGTTCAAGGCCAGGCAGGGAGAAACAGTGTAAACAGCTGAGCGAGAGGGAGGGACTCGTTTTACCGGTTCCCTCCACATAACTTAAGAAGGTGCGACACAGATAGCGAGGCCATTGTGACAGAAGGTTGCAAGAGCAGCAGACTGATGACAGCAGCAGGCACACAGTCTCAGGATTTCCTGCTTTAAAAGGGGAAAAAAACTAGATTGTTTTAAGGACACGTGAAGGGCAGATCGACCTGGTAGGACAGACACGTGGTGGGATTTTATTACAGATCATTTGGAATCGTTTTTATTCTAACAAACTTGAGGTGGACTTTTAAAATAGATGTGTGTGTTTTTTATTTTTAAGCTAAATCCTATGTAGAGTGATGAATTGGTTATTTAAATGGAAAAAGGACTGGAATTGAATTTTAAGGAGTGTGAACCAATAAGAATCCATGTGAAGTGTTTTTTTAATTGTGTGTTGGATTTTGCTGAAGGGCGTTTCTGGTGACTGATTGGCCGCCACAAACAAGACAACTGTTTACAACTTGGAGCCTAAAAACTGCGAGGAGTGTTGAAAATTGTGTTCACTCTGCAGGTCTCCTCAGAGCCGAGATGAGATGCTGGAAAATTATGAGATACCACATCCCCCCATTCCACATGCTCCGAATCCCCCTCCGGTCAATCCTCCACCTTACCCCGGACTCAGAGGTGAGAAACAAGAAATGTATTCATGTGTGTGTTTAAAGCTCGCAGGAGGACAGAGGCAGCTCTGTGTGCACGTGTTAGTAAAAGGGACGGCTTTCACGAGTGGGGATGAAAAGGGGGGGCAAAAACTCCAAATCTGGGGAAGATCAGAATAAAAATGGCTGAAACGAACCTTCCTCTTACTGTTGAAACAGCAAATGGAATAAACGGAGGGCCTGACATCTCTTTTCTACGAGCAGAACGAGAAGTGGTAAGGCCTTGCTTTTCACATCAGGTCACATCTGGATGCATTTCATACATAATCAACTTTAAAATCCCTCTTCAGGGGATCCTCAATCACTGCTTTGACGACATCGAGAGCTTCATGGCCAAGCTGCAGCAAACCGCAGATGCTGCCACCATCATCAGCCAGCAGAAGAAGAAGAAGAAGAAAAGTAAAAAGCAAAGTGCTGAAGGTAAAACTACTCATATTTTATAAAAGTGACATAATGAAGCTATTGTGATGATAACTGTCATGTTTTTTGGGGGTTTGATGACAGAGACTTTACTTGCTGAAAAAGCTCGCCCCCCACCTGAGGAGGAATTCATCGACATCTTCCAGAAATTGAAATACTGCTTCTGCCTTCTGGTCTGTTATCTAATCAAATACATTCCATCTGTCGATCAGCTGATTCCTTTATTAACCCAGTTTGTTTGTTTAGGCTCGTTTGAAATCCGCCATCGCCAACCCTTCATCCGAGGATCTCGTGATCCACGTGTTCAAACCTCTTGACATTGTGAGTTTTCCATCACGAACCCCAACACCTGTTGTTGCTATTCCTGTAAACAAGAGCTGTTGTCCTTTATAGCAGGAGGACAGGATCTTAAAATAAATCTGTCTCATGATCGTGGACCAATCAGTGAACAGATTGTGATCTCAGCTAAAATTTTAATAGTCACAGAAAATTGTTTTTAAAGAGACAGAAAATTATTAAAAATGTCACAAATAAATGAAAAAAAATCTTCAAAATTTACACAAAATGGGATAAAATGATAAAAATATGTCAACATTAATGCCTCTTTTTAATTCTTATAATTTCCACAAGGTGCATCTGTTATAATAAACACACGGGTCAAACAGAAAACTATAAACATGTGTCATGTCAAAATAATGGAAAACCCTCATTATGGTTGTGCAGTGTTTACACATGGCAGTTCCCAGTAAAAGGCTAAAACTTTAATAAACACGATTGATCTGCTTCGTGTGGCGGAGTTTCTGTCAGGAAATGAGCTCTTCAAGGGGATTTTCTCGACATTTGGTTCCGATTTAAGGTCCATTCTTCTAGATAAAAAGTCCACACGTTTGTTGCTTGACTGCTGCTTCAAATTAAAGCAAAAAAAATGTTAAATTCTGCTTTGATTTGTCCTCAGTACATGTGGGAATTTAAAAAAAGCTTCTGTGATTATTATTTAAAAGTGACATAATTTAATTTTCGGTGTTTCGGCCTTAAATGAAACATACAGCTGATCGTGTCATGCTTCTGTTTGTCCATGCATTCGTGGACATGATAGTCGCTGCTTGTTAGTTTAGAGATATCAGTGTCAGTGATGTGTGCATGTATGATCCCTGTGCAATACAGATGGTTAAAACAACAGGGGGTCCGGCTCTGGGAGCATCAGTGTCCAGCCCCGCCATGACCAACTCGGCCATTTCTCTGCTGCAAAACACCTTAACTGGAGAAGACAGGGAGCTGTGGACGTCTCTGGGTTCCAACTGGACGCTGCCTCGGTCAGTACGAACAAACACAAACACCCGAGACCTCAGTAAAACAGCTCAATCTGGGTGTTTTTTACTCAGACCTTTAAAAAAAATCAAGTTTTTCTTTAATTTTCCATCTTCTGTTTTTTCTATGTTACAGTATTTATATAAAAACTCACATTTGATTGTTCTTAAATCTTAAAAATTAAAGGGATTTTATGTAGTTTATTCTCTCTACTTTAAATAAATGAGGCAAATTTCCACGTTTCAATTTAGTTGATAGGTTTTCCAGTCAGATTCAGCTTTATCACAACCACTACAGCTACATTATTATACAGTTTTAGTTGTTTTGATGCAGATCAGCTGGAAGTGACTTCCTGTTCTTTCAGATCTCAGCTCAGGAGGCCCGTCACTCCGTACAGCCCCGTGTTCTTAGACGGCTGGAAGCCGGAAGCCTTCAGGCCAGACGGACAGGTTTGGGAGGATCCGATAGAGTCACAGCACAAACATGAAACCCTCCAAGAAAAACCAGAGGTATGGAATACCTTAAGAGGATATAACTCACAACTGGTTCCATTGATTGATGAGCGCTGAAAATATGTACGAGTGAAAGAAACAACAAGGTGGAACGTGACAGTAGATCTGTGAGAATTTTGATCAGCACTGACCTTATTTTAGGTTTCGTTCATTCAAACAAAATGACTCTCAGATCATCTTCAGTTGTACTTTTAAGGATGTTTAATGGAGATTAAACTCGTTTCACTTTCTCTCCAGGTGATCGGGGATGTTAGAAATGTTTATCCTTTTAAAACTCCCAGAAAAAAACAACCTGTCTATGTTTTCTGTACTGATGTTGATAATTCCCTCGTGTTTATCCACAGAAACAACAGCCGCCTCCTTCTCTTGGATCTCAAAATACGCACACCAATAATGAATCGTAGGTGATCTTTAATAAAATCGTCAATTAAACTCGTTTACTGATTGAACAATAATATATTTTTTTGGTTTTCTTTGTGCATTTTTAGAGGTGCACTCCCTCCTGGGGCGGAGAGAGTCTACAGCTGCAGTTATGATTTCATAGCCAGGAACAACAGTGAGCTTTCCGTGCAGCAGGGAGAGACTCTGGAGGTAATAAAGCCACGTGAAGTTTCAGAAAACATCTGGAAACATCATCATTGTGATGCTTCTCCGTGTATTTCTGATCTGTTTGATGATTCTAAACTCCTCCATCCAACAGGTGATCGAGTCATCCAAGCGTTGGTGGAAGTGTCGTAATCGTTTTGATCAGGTGGGCTTTGTACCCTTCAACATCCTGGAACCCGTGGCTCACATAGACAGTCCCGTCATCAACAGACCTCCCAGCGTAAGACAATTAAAATCACACAGGTAACATCTTACCTGGGCATTCTGGCTTCATTTACTCTTTCCTCCTGCAGGCTCCAGCTCCGCCTCCCCTCATCAAGACTCTCTCTGTAGCCCCGAACCCACCGACTCTACCCAACACTCCCTCCCACTCCCCACAGCGGCCTCGCAGCTTACCACCGTACAGCCAACATGCACCAGTCGCAGAGGAAACAGATAAAGGTAGATATCATTCATCACTCAGGCGCTTTCATCTGGAAATGTCCGACCTGTCTAATGAGGTTTCTCTCGTTTCATTCAGCCATGATGGTGAATGACGAGCTCCTCCAGAAGCTGACCAACGGAAAGGCCAACCTGAACAAACCTCTCGTCATCCATCGCTCCTCGGAGACGACCGTCCCTCTGGACTACCACTCTCCTCCGAATGAGGTGGCCGAGTGGCTCAGAGGGAAGGGATTCAGTGAACCGTGAGTGACGGCACAACTAAGAACACAAGCGTTGATTTGAATGTCTGAAGCCTGATTTTGGACTCTTTTTTTTTTTTTCTGTGCTGCAGGACGGTGACGTGTTTGGGTGTGCTGACAGGAGCGCAGCTCTTCTCACTCAACAAGGAAGAGCTACGAGCTGTGATTCCAGAAGAGGGTGCCAGAGTGTACAGTCAGCTCACAGTACAGAAATCACTGCTTGAGGTAAACTCAAAAGGATCTACAGAAAGACAGATGTGATGTCTCTGTGTTGTAAAGTGAAGCCATGATATCCTGGGTATACATGTTGTACATCTGGAACATAGTAGAAAAGTCTCACATCCTCATCTGCATGTAATCATGATGGTTAGTTATTTACTAAACATATTAGAATAATGGATATTTGAACATGCAACAAACAGCTGGTAAAAATCTACATGAAGGGGGCGGGACTTAACTGGATCCAGCCACTAGAGGGCGCTGCTTGTAATTAAACTGCTACTTCTAGGTTGAATTTTGATGTTTTTACTGTTTCTGACCAAATCTAAAAAAATTAAAGTTAGGATTTATTTTTCCATATTAATACTGAACAGAAGACTCAGTTACACATCTGCAAAACAAGCATGTGAACACAAATACATGTAAATGATTAGACCAGATCACAAAACATATGTACCATCTGATCTCTGCTCCCTACAGGACGCCAGGAGGGCCACAGAGCTGGAGGCGGTCATGGAGAAACAGAAAATGAAGGTTGATTTGAAGCTGGAAAGCAGCACGTTTTAACACAACCATGAAGCGAAACTTCAGACAACGGATTGCATTTTCTTCCTGATACGAACCGTCACTGAGAACTGTTAAAATATATTTTATATGTGCAGAGAACAAAAATGGGACAGTGAGTTGATTCATGTATTGTTTATGAGGAGCGACAGTTTGATTAATGATAATGTAAATTAATGCAAGCAGGTGCTGTGCAAAATAAATATTTAAACACATCTTATTTCTTATTATTTTTATATTAGTTACATTTAATGATGTAAAAAAAATGAGAAGACATTTTTTTTTTCAGTTTTCATTTAATGTAAATTTAAAGAAAGAATCCAGCAGAACATAAACATGAGTCAACACATTAGGGAAAGCAGTGCATTCATTAAAAAAATCTGTTTTTATGATAATTCTACTCACAAGATTTTCACGTAAGGCCAGATTTTTTCCGCTCGGTTTCACATTCCTGCAGGTTTAGGACTGTTTTTTTTAATCGAGTGAACGTACTGCTTCACAACACTAATTCTGGAGATAATGTTCAATTTCCTTATGATAAATAAAAAGAAATCAAGACTGAAACCAACTTAAAGAACAATCAATTTGCCACCAATATAAATCAAATCAAGCCAGAAACGACCAAACAACTTTCACTTCCTGAAGCATAAAATTAAAACCAGACTTATTAAAATACCAAGATGTAAATATCAGAATTAGAAAGTTTAAAACATTTTGGTGGTTTGAATTTGAAGCTTTTGAGTAGGTTTCAGAGAACTAAGTACTATATAGACTTTTTGTGGGAAAAATATATATAAAAAACCCCAATCATGTTACCATGACAGAACTAAACAAAAGCTGCTGAGGGAGAGGAAAATATAACTACTGGAAGGTTTTTCAGACTAACAGCTGTAAGTCAAAAATATATTTACAAATTCTTCTTTTAAACATTCAATTTATGATGAAAGACGGTGGATCAGTTACATTTTTTGTTTCAGATCACTTTGTGTTTGTCTGAGTTGTTTATTTTACAGCTCAGTTATGGAAGTGGTCTGAAATAAAAGCAAGAAAATGAGGAACAAGGGGGGGTAAAGGCAACAACTACATGTAACATCAGGTTGGTAAAAATAGACGGGTAAAGACAGGCTGTGTGTCATAGTAGATGTGTTTAGGCGTTAGAAGTCCCCCGTGTCCCTGTCGTCTGCTCGGCGGGTGTCTGACCGGCCGTTCATACCATCCCTCCTGTCTCGATCCCGTGATCGGTCTCGAGACGAGCGTTCTCGGTCCCTGGACGACCTGGAGACAGATCACAATTATAAATTCACAGACCAGAAGTTGTGACCAGGTGGCATTTATCATACCGAGTACCGAGTGTCATGACTGTTTCTCAGAAACGTTGCAGCTCGGTTTTGTTGGGACACGTAGGCAGACGTGTGTATTTACTTGTGTCTTGAGCTCGGCTCGCGGCTATGGCTGTGACGGTGTCCTCGGCTACGTGAGCGAGATCGGCTGCGATGTCGCCTTCTTCGGTCCCTGGAGCGAGAGCGAGAACGGCGCCTGTCTCGCGACGAGGAGCGTGAACGCCTCCTTCTGCGGTCACGTGAACGAGACCTGACCAAAACACAGAACAACTATTTAACACCTGAGTAATAAAACAGGAGGAAAGAATGACACAATAGTTCCCTCCCTTACCTTCTATGCTCTCTGCTCCGTGATCTGGTCCTGTAATATCGACAAATATTGAAGATAAAATATTCAGTTGACTTAACAAACATCACCACGGCTTAAAATTTTTACATTTACCTTCTTTTCATTCTTTCCTCTTTCTCTCTCTCTTCTCTTCTCTTTAAACGTTCCTGGTTCCTCTTCTCTTGCTTCTCAACAACAGTTTTCTAATAAAAACAGAACAAAGAATCCACTCATACAGCCATGATGATGCAGTTTGTTCACTGAGATGGAACAGGGGAGTTTAAGATGACGTTGCCATGTGGTGAATACCTTTAGTTGGTCCAGTTTTTCTCTGATCTGGATAAATCCCAGGTGAAGCTTTCCACCAAAATGGTCAGCCAGGCGACGATCGTTGTCGTGAAGACCTAAGTAAGCAGAGCAAACCTCACACACTCGTAGTTTCTGTTGCTGAAAGCTGGAGGCGGGCATGGAGTTTCTATATTCTTCCTGTAAGAGGGTAAAAAAGTATTGTATATAAATAAGAGTATCCCTCTTATATATAAGAGGGAGGGAAAAAGTATTGAAATGTCTGAAAACTGAAGCACAGCATCATGTTACAATGAGAACAAAAGGGCTTTAAAGGTCGCCATAATCACCTCTGCATCCTTTTTCTTAGTACGAACTTTCTCCACTTCCTGTAAGACCTTCTGAGCTTCATCCACGTTCCCTTCAGCTCCAAGCTGCTCGGCCTTGGCCAGGAGCTTCCCTATTTCCTCATTCAGCTCATGCACCTTCTCTGCCTGGACCACAGTCAAACCAACACGACTTAGATCAGAATGTGTTGCACCACATGCACCTTTAAAAAAAGCTCTTAAGGACTGAAACTTCACATGATCAGTGAATCATTCACCTTTGCTGCCACTTCTGCACTGATCTCTTCTTGAGTCTCAGCTAAACGCTTCTTGGCCAGTTCTGTCCTTCGGTCACAATCAGCAATGAACGACTCCAAGTGATCCACTGCCTTCAGGGAAAAGACAGAAAATCTAAATTTACATTGATTACATGTGAAGATATCTAACTTATTAAGTTGAAACACAGAGTCTACCAAGCAAGCCCTAACTTTACTTTTAAACAGTCTGATTTTTACATTGGAAAGAAAGAAATCAACACTCAACTCAGATGAAAGATGTTACTTACATCAAGTTCAAAGAAAAGATCTCTCTCTTTGGAGGCAATTTCATAGTCTGCCCGCAGTGCCAGGTCATGGATCTTTGTGCATTCGCCCAGGTCCATTCGCTACCACAAACACAACCAGACATGATTCAAACTGGAAGAACTCCAAAACTAAGAAGGATTTCAAAAGGATTCATTTAACTGTGGTTCACTTACAGTTCCAGACAGAATGTCATGCGGACAGCAGTTGAGCAGGTGACTTTTGCAGACTCGCTCGTCGGTGAACTTCACCCTCTGTCGCGTTTCATCTCCTGAAAAAGTCAAAGAAAACAACAGTGAGAAAGACCTCAGATAGTCGATAGCAAGGGCGAGGTATCCAGAGCTTTGTTACACATCATTTGGCCAAAAAGATTTATGTCCAACTAAACAATTAAAATCTATTTTCATGAACACTTTAATACATTTTTGTCCTACGCTTCTTTTAGATGAGGAAATGTGCTTCTAGTAGACTGTTTCTCAGCAATTTTAGCATCACTGTTGGGAGTGAAAAGACGTGTAACACAATGATGCTTACCTCACCCAAACATCAACATGGAACTGTAGGAGCCTCAGTTCAGATTCACTTGTTAAAAGGCTCAGTATCTACTTTGCAATGTGGAGCAACAAAATGTATTTTAAAAACCTAAAATTCTTGTGTTTAATTTAGACTACTACTAACAGAAATGTGTCACTTTCGTGCAAATGTTCCAGCCAAATACAAACACGGAAAAGACATTTAAAACAAAATGCAAAAAAATCCAAGGGAAAAATACGTGTTTATACACACTGCGATCTGCACCACATACTGTACCCTTCTGCATCTTCAAGACCTCAGCTGCAGAATTTTAAACCCGCTGTAGAAAAGTATAAATGCGAACAGTTTTCTTGCCCATACCTGTAGTAAGAAGTTGGGAGTCATACACAAGTCAAATTGTAAATGATGTCTGCAAATTTCTTTTTCTTTTGGTGAGTGGACTTCTAAACAGATGTGTAATACGTGTGTTAAATTGCTTGTGCTTGTGTGGACACAACGCGACAAGACATCTTAGCTTAAGATGTGTAACTCCAATTCGTAATTCTGTTGCCACTGGAGAATTACCAACTTGTGTATTTGTATATAAAAAAATCTGCAATAACTTCCGGAAGGCAAACAAATTGTTTGGATATTAATCATAACAGCTTTAAAAATTATGTGTGACTCACGGCTCGATGAACATGAGGCTTTTCTGCAACTCCTTTGCAGATTGCTGTAGGCTGGCAATGATACACTGAACCTTAATGAATAAAATAAAGGGGCCACAATTGTTCAGTCTGTATGCAACAAATGTATGGGAAGAATTTAATATCAATCTCATCACACATACACCCACAGGCTCACAACACAGATTCACTCTTACTGAACAGATGGACTTATCAGCTTGTTACAAGATAATAAACAGGGCTGCAAGTTTATTAGAGCGATTTTTACAATCGAGGTCTTGTTTAGAAAATGGTCGGCCAGCGATTGAAGGATATTTTCTGCCCAAACCAATTAGACCTGACAGATAATATTAATTTCATTTTATTTCATAAGTGTTGTCCACTTATAATGTCAACTATCTGATTGATTAAAAATGAAAGTTCTTTAAAGCCTAATTTAATACAAACAAAACTGGGTAAACTTTATTGTCTTTCTGTACTTTGGTGTGAAGGATTATTTGATTTTGAATGAACACACGACCTGCTTATCATAGAAATACAATGAACTAATAAATTAGCCCCATGAATATTTAAGGCAAATGTCACAAAGAAAATATGAAGGCAAACTTTCAGTTTAAACAACTTTTGCTCCTAAAAATAAAGTTAGCTGGCAATGAACGCCAAATCAAGTCCAACTATATTAGTCAAAAATGACTAAAATGATAGATAGGACAACAATTGAAATGATTTATATTTAGTGTGGGTTACTATAATCCAGTTCTGACTCATCCAAGTTTTAAAGTTTTTGGATTAGAGCTGATTTAATGCAGTTAAAATAACCAAAGAGTCGTGAATAAGCCCTTTACGCAAGTTCATCGTCGTCGTTACAAAGCTAATGTTGCTAAACATGATCAGAACGAACCCAATTCTGTAATAATGTATCTAGCCAGTGATGATTCAAACATTATCAAATAACAAGAATCTATTAATTTGAAACTTGACTCTGTATTTGGTGTGTTTTGGAGTGTCCTTTGCGGTACATTCATTCATGCAGCTCTGTTCATCACACGACAACCACAAGCCAGCCTCAGCAGAGCCTCCATCTTGGCTAGCTGGCTAGTTCAGTTAGCATTTGACGGCGACTCACCATCCCTCGCTGTTCCCATGAGCTGGTCGAGCAACGCTCTCATTTGAGCTTGGGCAGACATTATTGTAGGTGTTCCGTCGACGGGTCTATTGTATTCAAGCAACTGGAAACAGTCTTTTGCAGGGTCTGTCTCTTNTATTTGAATATTTTAAATTATCCCACCATCACCGCTCGCAGCTTTTCGCTATTTTGTCAACTAGCCAGTTTCCGGTAAAACTCAAGGAAATGACGACAGAATTTTGAGACCGCCTCAGATCTTAAAACCAGCCAATCAACGACCTCGATCAAACAATGGACGTTAGAGTTTTTGTTTCCCTAAATTTAGACTGTCAGGTTGTAAATATTACAACGTATTTAATGTCTTTGTAGCACATTTAATTAACTATACGTTTTATTTTGAATTAAAAGTACTCCATTCTGAATTTTTTATGATTTAAGGACCAGATGTTGTTCGAGTTTAGAGGTTTTGTACATCTAAAACTGCCTATCAGTCAAACAAATGGGAACATTTTGTGAAAACACACTCCTGTCTGTGATTCGTTCATCGTCAAGTTCGTTTGTCAGGCCTGCAGCTTACCAAACACAAGTGATTGTAGAAGACAGGAGGAAACAGAGTTTAAAGTAAGTTAAACATTTCCAATTTTGCGGTAACCTTTTGCTATTATTATGGTTGACGTCATTTGTTTACGTTTTATGGAGTTCAGTTATTCCCATAGTTCTGCTTTTGTGAGCAGAGTTTGTAGTTTAACGAGTTACGTTCGCAAACTAACAAAACAACTTGTTCCTTGTTGACAGATGTGACAATTTCAGCAAAAGAAATATTTTTGGCTCTGAACTTATTTGTCGTAAACATACTAAATTTGTAGCTCGCGTTGTTTTTATCTGTTCATTTTAACCGACAGTTTTAAGCCCGAGGCTCTTTAGCAAATAACAGGGTGTGATATCCGGATTGAAGAGGCTATTATCTCACTTGTTTTGTGCTAAGAAATTTCTGGAGGCAGTTCTGGCACATTTGAATGGACGCAGATCCATAAAGGATGATGCTGCAGAAAAAGCTCGACTACAGCCTCCAGTATTTTCATCTGCTGTGTATTTGAATACCAGAGAGTTTTGTTTACCTGTTTTGCAGTTTATTTCAAACCTGAGAACAGAAATGGAAGTTCTTACTCTGTAATAAATGACCTGGATTTGAAGTCATCTTAATGTGGAGCATTGCTTTTTCTCTATTTCTTTCAAGCAGATCTCTAAAGCAAGTTATGCATTAAAGAGGCAGCAATGGAGCCCACAGATCACGCCACGGAGGGTGACCCTCTAAAGGGAGAAGAAGACGGGACAGTTACAGTCACAGAACCACCAGCAACAGAACTGAAAAAGAAGAGCTGTAAGGAAGTTTTAGGCCTTTCCAGAATGACCCACCTGAGAACTGCAGCCTTCTTCTTCTTCTTGTTCCTCTGCCTCACCATAGCGTTCGCCTTCTCGTTCATCATCCCCTGTCCAGTCAGACCACAATACCTGGTTACCTGGAACAGGTCTTTCTCAGAAGCATGTATGTATCATATGTTTGTTCTTATCATCTCTGTTCTGTCTTAAATGCGAGACTAACCATTGTTTTCCTGTCCTCTCGTGCAGCCACTTATGAATTCCTTGCCATTGAGCGTGCAAGTGACGACAAAGTGAAAGATGTCCTGTTTGTCCTCAAAAACACAAATGGTACACAGAACCAAACGTGCTCTGAAGCAGGTATGAACGTGTTTGTTGGCTCAAAATTAATTGGAATGAAAATTTAAGTCAGATAAAATCTGTGTGTTTTTCCAGGCCTGCCTTCGCCGTGTCTGTTTGTGGTAGCGGTGGATGGAACAGATGGAGAGACGCTGTGGGAGACACCGCTGTATCCCGAGTTCCACTGGGCTCAATGTGGTCTGTACCTGGCGGCGAGGAGAGCCTGGGACTGTCTGCTGTCCCATGCTGATAACCTCACTGCTCTTGATAAACACACAGGTTAGTGAGCCACAGCACAGTTCTGTCAACACATTTATTATGTATCTTATAAAGCATGAGATCAGCTTATATATTGTAACAGAGTTATTTTAATCATAACAAATGAGGACAACTGAATTCTCTGTTCTTGACTGGTGTGTTTGTCAGGTCGGATCATTTGGCAGCAGCCTCAGCCTACTGGTCTCCTGAGCTCTTTGCCAGTTCTTAGTGTCCCTGATCTGGACGGGGATAACATCGACGATGTGGTGTTGATCGCATCAGATTTTTCACAGGTGATGCTATTTAACACGTTAACAGACTTTTTTTTTAATATTATTATACTACATGTTTGTTTATTTTTGCTTTTTCTTTGGAAAAAATATAAAAGGAGCCATTTTACAGCCTAATAGAGTCCATCACATCTAAGTGTTGATTTTCTTGATCAACAGACTCAGCTGATATTGCTCTCAGGGCAGAAAGGTGTTCAGATTGGTTCCACTGTGGTTCTTGATTCCATACAAACAGCCAATCATCTTGTCCATCGCACTCAAGGCGGTTCTTACTACATACTACTACAAAATGGTTCGTATCTGCTGTTCAACCAGACGTTTACACAATGTCATTCACAATTTATTTCTTTAATCATTTTTTGGAAGAAGCGTTTAGATATAATTTTGATTTCTCAGAGCACATACGTGTAGATAGAAAGTTTAACTAGCAGCACGTCTCATTCTGTATATAAATAAAGTGGATTCTGTGACACCCTGATGACATCAGTGATTGCGTGTTAATTCACACACAGACACCGGAGTGTATAGGCTGGCGCTGGCGAGGATTGCTGACAAGGCTAAATCAGTGTTAGATCAGAGCCTAAAGAAGGACCAGCAGCTGGACAAACACGCCGATGCAAACGGCCTCGTATCCATCTACAAGTAAGAAGCAGCATATTATTATCACTCATTGATATAAACCTTCTTTTGTTGCTTAACTTTGATGATTCTGATTGTAGGTCTGATGCTGTGAGTTTGCGCAGAACCAAAGATAAAGACGATTCGTCCGACCTGCTGGTCGTCTCTGGGAATGAGGTGGCTTTAGTTGATGGAAGTAAATTACAGCTACGATGGAGATTCAACACCAGCTCAGTAATTGGGTAACTTCCTCTATCAGTTACAGTCATTTCATTCATTTTAATTTCAGTCAGTAAAAAAAATCTGTCGTATTTGTGCTTTTCTTTTGATCGTTTTATTTGAAAAGACCAGATGTTTCCTGGAGCTCTAGGATGAAAGAGACGATGCGATTTGTTTCTGTTCATTCATTCATGAAACTTTACCTCTTTGTTATACTCTCAGCTGTCCTACTTTTGGTCATTTTAACAAAGATGAAGTTCTTGATGTTGTGGTTGAGGATGATATCGGCAACTACACAAAGAGAGTGAGTGAATTTGCAATAAACGTTTGTAGTTTTCATTCTTTTCTCTCTGACGAGGCAGTTTATTTAAATCGTAACTCTCCGTCTGCGATGCTGTAGATAATCATCCTCGATGGGGATTCTGGCCACCCGCTGTGGGAAGTGAAACTTCTGGCCAGCGTCAACTCACCGAGACCCACCTCGGTGTACACCGTCAAGTCCTTCTCAGTCTTCATGTTTTGGGGCTTGATGCCGTCAGAGTCCAACTCATCTGTAAGGACGTCGCTTACTGATATTAAATTATTACTCTGAATTTCACAAACTGTTTTTTGGGTCTCTGAATCTTTCAGGAACTGTTAATAAGTGACCGACGATCTTACATGCTGCATCCTCGTTACCCTGAAACCCTCCTGGAGTTCAAAAATGTCCAAGACCACATTATAGCATTCAAAGGTGATCCTTCTTCTTGCATGTAGATCCCCAGTGTGATTAAATACTAGAACATGTGAGTGTTTAAGGGTAAAACACACAGCTCAAACTTATTGTTGACTGTTTTTATTGTAGTCACTCTCATGGAGACCGGACGCCACGCTGCCTACCTCTTCATCACGGGTCCTGAGAGCAAAGGAGCTGAAGGCACAGTGATCCTCACCAAAAAGAAGCTGAAGCAGGACCTCAAATCTTGCAAAATCCGTCACATCGGCACCGGCGGGCAGTCGGATGACATCATAGAAGCTTTTCAGCGACTCCGCTTCAGCGACAATTGAAAAGGGTTCGGTTGCGTTGATTTACCACAAGCTTGTAATCAAAGTTCTGCCTTTCCAACTGCTAACAACCAAAGACGTTTTATTTTAGCTGACAGGTTCTTCCCAAAGATTTTATTGTAAAAAAGTTGGCGTTCCAGTTCCTCAGACTTGAAAAGCTGGAGAAGGCACAGGTGTGTTAACGAGGGCTGTGTTCCATTTCTGCAGCAAGCCATGTTTACAAGCAGAACATCATATAAATGGAATGAATCCCTGTGCCGTTCGACTCTTTTGAGTCTAAATATCTGCAGTGAAATAGGCCTTTTGCACGTACACTGTAAAAATCAAGAGTTCAGGAAGCTGCTGTTTGCTGGCGATCGTCGCTGATTCTCTGCTGGGAACTCGATGAAGATTGCCTTGCTGTAACACTTTCATCATCACTACAAAGCGGGTTATAGAAATGCTGGATTTGTATCACTGTAAGGTTTGTTTTTCCACAGAATATCTTAAATTACGAACTCTTAAGAGAATTTTTACACAGAAATTGAACCAATTAGTTCAAATATTCTGTTTTGGTTCATACTTTTAACAAGCAGTACAAAGAAACGTGAAATACAACATTGCCCCAATAATAATAATTAAAAAAACACAAAACACTGTATTTATATTATTTTCGTGAAAGTGTCAAAAAGTCAGTCTTGAAGTCAATGACACAGTTGTTGAACAGAAAGACATGAAAGTTGATTGTAATTAGCACAGACGGTTTCTAAGATGTGGCTCAAGCCAGAACTTGGTGTAAATTTGATAATAAAGATTTATGCAGATAAAAGATCGAAGTCTAAGCTTAACCCACATCTTGGAATCTGAGCTGCAACACTAAAACTATCTTGAATCAATACAGAGACTTTAACGTTACAGTATTTACTTATTGTTGTAGGTTTTCAGCACTTTGGGAGGTTCTTCTCACATTAGATAAATATGGGAAATAAAGTTCTTTCCTTTTTTCTATATAAAATAAACAGGATATATTGATCCTGTGGGGGGAAAATCATTTGTTTGACTTTGTGCTTTTATTTTGAAATGTTTGAATTGGATGAATTTGACAAATAACATTTTAAAAATATTAAATTCAGTTTAAAACTATGTGCCCTGTTTGTTACTTTTCTGCTGATATTTGTGTTTCTGAGGTGCTCTGAGACAGTAATCTATTACTTTATCATTTTGGGTTAGTGTTAGTGATAAACATCAGTATCCTGCAGGAACGAGCTGTTATAAAACTGGTTGGATGGATGTAGTTTGGTCATTTATTACTTAAATCTTCACAAAAGGAGAGAAGTTTGACTTTATTAAAGTGTCTCAGGTCTTTTATCAGAAGCAGGTTGTTTCTGTAATATGAAGAATCTATTTGATACAACAATGTTTTATTTTAATAACTTAAAATGTTGAAAACATTTTTAATAGATTTAAAAACTGTTGTTTTTTCTGTAATTTATCTCCAGTTTGATGTAACATGTTGGTTTGTGGTGGATCAGGAGAGTCAGACTCACAAAGTTCAACTGATCGCTGCATTTTCAGACATTTTAGTGAAACTTAAATCTGTTAAGTTCTGGCAGAAAAACCTGTTTGCAATATTAGTGTCATTCTGCTGTAGAAAGTCCAACAAACATGATCCATTTCCTGTTACTCTGGTTCATGTTGGTCAAAGCAACAAGGAGCCACTTCAGAAAGGCTGAAGGGCCCCAGAGCCGCAGTTTGCAGAGCACTGAGTTTGCGCATGCGTGATTCTCATTTAGAAACGCAGGAGCGCGGCGCGTGACGTTAACTGTTGACGCACAGACTGAACACGTTTCGTGAATAAACAGCAGATAGTGGACACGTTTTCCACTGGAGTTTACACCACAACCACGGAGGGAAGAGTAAATTCAGTAGTGTTACAAAAAAAACAAAAACATCTGTAGACGCTGAACTGCTCGACTTGCTGTGCCGGTCCCCGGTTTATGAAGACCACGCCCTCTCCTGTAATAAACGTTAAAGATCCAATAAAAACAGCTTTCTGAGTCTTCTCACAGCGTGGCGAAAGACATTCCGTGACTTGCTGATTTGAACAAACAAAAAGGTTTGTAACCGCTCACATTATTATTTTTTCTTCAACCTAAATCAATCCTTCACGAATCCAGTCGCCCACCTGACAATTACAGTGCAAACATCTGGAAATGACTGTCAAACATGACTTACTTCCGCATTTATCAGAAGGAATATTTGTGTACAGGACGTAAAATGAAGCACTAAAAATTCAGTCACGCTTCTCTTGAGATGTTTAAATTCACCTCGGAATTTTAAAATTCCTCCGACCTGTGTGTAGGCAGCCGAAACTGATAGTGTACCAGTTTTGTCTTTTCAATGTGACCTGAATCCGCCATATCCTGATAACACAACTGCACGGCTTCTAGTTCTCCGAAACACCGGAGCGCACGCGTGAGGTGCTGCGTACGTTACCCGTCCGGTAAAAGTCACCGAGCTCGAGCCCGTAAAGGTAACGTTAACCTGTCTTTAAAGTATATAAAGAACTTAGAGATTTCACTGATATCTTCACTAATTAATGTCGGAAGTAAAGATATCTAAATGTCTTACTGCGTCTGAAAATTATTCTTAATCTTAATTAATTGATTTTCTTTTAAGTGACGTATTTACGGTTTTTAAAGAATGAATCAGACGAACGTGTTTGTAGGAAAAAGAAACTAGTTTGTTTTAAGAGGAAATGCGTGTAGATGAGGCCATTCAAGTCGTTCAATGTCACGTCTGACCTTCATTTCCGTCACGGGTAAAACATCTGTAACATGATGTAAATGTGTATTTCAGATAAATGAGCAGTGAAAGAAGTGTTTCACATCGCTGCGGGGTTTTAATGCAGCTTCAGGTGCCGCATATGCGGCAACCCAAAAATATATCTGACAAACGAACCTCTGCAGAGCCCGGATCGGTTTCAGCAGATATACTCAGAAAAAAAAATCAGTTTTTCACCCTGAATTTAAAATCCAAACATCAGGTTCCGAGTGTTTATCTTCCCAGCAGGAAACTCAACTGGGTGAAGGTCCAGGTTTTACGGTAATCATTGATCATGTTCTGTTGACAGACAGTGAAAATGGCCGAGGATATTAAGACCAAACTGGAGAAATACCGAACTGCTCCTTTTGATGCCCGGTTCCCCAACCAGAACCAGACCAGGAACTGTTGGTCAAACTATCTGGGTAAGATCAGGCAACAAAGTCAAAGCAGATCTGTGTTGTGAATTAATTATAATTAAATCTTATTCTAATAGAGCAAGTAATTTAAATCACATGAATTCTGAAGTCTTAGCTGAACATCAACCACTTTGGGATTAATTTAATAGATCTTTATCTACTGTTTATTTACTTTAGACTACCACCGCTGTCAGAAAGCTCTTACTGGTAAAGGAGTCGACACCACCCCTTGTGAATGGTACAGGAGGGTCTACAAATCCCTCTGCCCCATTGCCTGGGTAAGTATTTACTTTCTCACAAACCAATACACAAAGGCCGAACATGTAACTCAGCTCCGTACAAACTGGGACATATTTAGTATATCTTTCCGATCTGGAGGGTTGTGTTGAGTCTCCGGAAAGAAAAATCCAGGAATGATGACTGATGTCTGTAATCTGGGATCAGATGATCCTATAACATGAAATTAAAAATGTTCCCATCTTCTTCGGTCAGTCTTTCCATCACATATCGATACTGACCCAATGTTGGTCTTTTAAGTATTTAGTGTTTGCATATGAGAGACTATTAAAGGAGAACGCCTGTTTTTTGCAGTTGGGGCCTTATTTATTCTGTGAGATGTGTTTTACTCGTCATCAGTGGTACTATTTTGCGATTCGGATTCGTCTCGGAGATTTTTGATTCACACGGCAAACACCTAAACGCCAATAAACGAGAGTCGGTTGGGCCTGCGTTCGCCGACCCTAAATCTGTTTAAAATCAGTTCAAATCCGTTATTTTTTTAATCTGGCCATTAGGATACTCTATTGTTTTTTCCGTTCCAGTGCCATCTTGAATCCTGCGCTCATAGAAATTATAAACAAAGGAAGCAAAGCCACTGCACCAATAGAATGGGCGCGCGGAGAGATGACGTCACTCTCCCGTCACTGTAAAAAATATCATTTCTATGAGAGCAGGATTCAAAATGGCACTGGAACGGAAAAAACAATAGAGTATCCTAATGGCCAGATTAAAAAAATAACGGATTTGAACTGATTTTAAACCGATTTAGGGTCGGCGAACGCAGGCCCAACCGACTCTCGTTTATTGGCGTTTAGGTGTTTGCCGTGTGAATCAAAAATCTCCGAGACGAATCAGAATCGCAAAAAAGTACCACTGATGACGAGTAAAACACATCTCACAGAATAAATAAGGCCCCAATTGCAAAAAACGGGCGTTCTCCTTTAATCTAAATAATGGATATAATAATGAAAAGTCTGATTGTAGAAAATGCAGCTGAATTTATATATTTATTTCTTTTAGATTGAGAAATGGGATGAGCAGAGAGATGCGGGGAACTTTCCAGGAAAAATCTGAGACTGTCATCTCTCTGAAAGGATGTAACATCGTCAGCTAAATGTTTGTAAAAGTGATGCTCTTATCGTTGCTTTCGCCACTAAAGCTCCGTCCCGGGAGCCAACTGAAACTGAATGGTCATTCCTTACAGATACTGTGGAATATTCTGCAAATTGTGCATTAAAAAAATCTCTCAGGATGTATTTATGGAGCTTGTTCTCTCTTGTGTACCTTACTCTCTAAAAGGTATGTTCTTCTTTCTATCAGGGAACAATGAATTTGGAGTAAAAAAAAACAAAAACTACACAGCAGTACTTTTCAGGAAACGTATGTTTACATTTTATTTAAATAAACCTACATCAAATATACATATAAAAAATAGAAAAATAAATATTTCAAATGTGAAAACAACACACACCATCCCAAAGAGGGAGAACTGATGATTATTGTTCCTGTGGGATATTTTGGAAATTAAATACATAAAACTGCATTTTATACACGATTCCTCCGGGGAATATAAGGAGCGTGATGTTATTTAAAGCAGGACTCGGTGAGACGGTTACATACAAACTGTCCATGTTGAGACTTTCATGCAACATTTAAAATAATTTTAATTCAAACACTCCACAGTTTACAAAGTATTATAGTGATGGTGAACCATTATTTATTTATTTTCTTGAGGTAAGATATTAGTACTTGCATATTAGAGGTCGATTGTTATTTACACAAAGTTGCTTTTAAAGAAATAAACTCCTCCAGCTCAGAAATGTTTGCTCCCACTTTAAGCACATTTTGATAAAAGGCCACTTGGATTGCAAACACGTTTCTATGCGACGCTAAGCAGATTTAAACAAAGTGAAGAAGCTGCATTTACATGCGAAGCTTTGTATAATTTAACTTTTTTTAAATTTAAGGTGAAATATATTAAAATTTCTACTTTTTTTTAATGACAAAATCAATTGACATAGGTCTTAAAAGATCTCTAAAAGCATTTCCAAGTGAAATCTAATCAATCAAATCGATAATTTAAGATCTGAACTGGCTGCATAGCTTTACAACATGCACTTACATCCATCAGGCTTTGATGGTTTGGCTCATCGGTGAGAGAAGTCACGGCAACATCCTGATGAGTGACTTCATCTGGCTTCGAAGGGTTTTATTTCTCTGGGGGGTGGAGGGGGTATTTACATGCCTCAAGTAGCATCAGCATATGCAGCACAAAGTCACAAATAGCAGCCACAGGTTAAGTGTTCAGTAAGAGGCACAATAACTAGGCTGATAAAATGCAGCCTCACAGAAATCTGGCACTGTGGGAGGGATGTTATAGCACATGTTACATGTGTCTGTCATGCATGTGTGTGTGTGTTTATAACAAAGGATCAGGAGACAAAGTGAAATTCTGTGTGTGTGTGTGTGTGAATCAGTTGTCTCTAGCACTGGCTTCGCTTGTGGTTCGTTGGAGAGTCAAAGGAAAAGTTTTCAAAAGTTTCCTACCAAAAGTATCAGCTGTGAGTCCGCTTGTTCAGTCCGACACTCTGTGCATAAATAATTTTGTCTTTTAGTATCTTCTTTTCCCGTATTTCCCGCCATCCGTCATGCAGGTTTTAGGTCGAAGAGCTGAATTAAAGGAGAAGATGGAAGAGTTACATTTAAAAAGCTCTAATTAGACATGTTCCTCAGTTTGGCTGTTTCCTCCTAAATCACCTGGATCTGCTGTCGGCTTCTTCTTCTTGTGATGAACAATCTGATTCTCATTCGTCATCATCACGTCCTGATCCTCCACATAATTACTGCAACACATCAAGAACAGGAAGACACAATGTTTGAGCAGAATCTGTGGTTTAAAACTTAAAGGTGGTAAAGGACAAAAATGGAGTGAAAAGTAAGAAAACAAAGGAGGAGAGGGCAGACTGAGACAGGTCAAGCATGTGTTGAGGAAGGAGTGGGATGGTGGAGACACTGGAGGTATCTTCAGTACAAGGATTGGCCACCAGGGGGTGCTGACACACAACTTTAACTTACTGAGCGCGGTGTCTGCTGCCACGTGGGCTGAAGTGGACAAATGTTGTTCAAAACAACTGAGTTATTACGGCAATCTGATTTAACCCAACTCACTCAGTCAATCAAAACTTATTAGCCATATTAGAGTGTCCAAAAAATCACCAGTAGTCTTGGGATTTTAACAAAGCGAAGGAGAAAACAGTCTGAGTACCTGATGACAGTGTTCCTCTCTTGGTGTGTGATGTACACATCATCTGTGAACAGGATGGTGTGGTAGGGCACCACCGGATCACAGGTGGGCAGAATGCCTCGTGCCGTGTGGATCACCATGTCCAGGATGCCGTTATACACCAGGAGGTCATCCACCAGCAGCTGTACACGCAGACATGATGCAGATAAAGACTCGACACACAGCAGCTGTCACAACTAACAGACAAAACAAGGCTCACCCCAAACTCCTTTACTCCTCTCTGAGGCGTCTTCGAGTAGTTCCAGAGTTTGATCATAGACACAGTCACCGGCTGATCGAAGATGATGTAAACACGATTCACCTGAGAATACAACAGACATGTTTTCAAACTTGGATCTGAATCAGTAAACTGCTTACAGCTGACAGACATCCTCACCGTTCCAGGCAGAACCGGGGCCAACCACATATGTCTGCCATCGTAGGTGTTATTGACCCCATCTATTAATTTATCTGGAGTCCTCACGTCGCCGCTCACATTGTCCAGTATGTTGACACTGTCTGGAAAAGCTGAGATGTCTAGAGGACGTATCAATAAGGACTGATGAGATCGTAGCAGAAACAGAACAAATGAAATGATCAGATTAATTTTGGTTAGACAGATGTAGAACACAGAAAGCCTACTGTTGTCAGTGAGGTCGATCTTTTCGTGATTCTGGTCGTAAAACTCCAGGCCGTTCAGTCCGATGTAGTACGGATCTCCCCAGGTTGTTAACAGCTGCAGCTGAAAGATGACTGTCATGTGACGTCAAGGAACGTGTAACAAGGGGCACTTCGTATCACCCGTACGTAAAACACCTGTAGTTTCACTTTAGAACCTGAAATTCTGACACTGCGTCTTAAGAAACTAGTAGAACACTAAATACAAACAAAAACAGATAATAGCTGGAGGGTTTCACAGCTTTTTAAACTTAATTTGTTCCTTTATTGTAGTTTATTTCATGTTTTCATGTCCAACATCTTAATTGAAATATGACACTGTAACAAGACGAGCAGGAATAAAAAGAACTGCTGATTCTTTCTAAACAAGACAAACTGTTCAAAATGTCAAACTTTAGATATGATTTCAACTATTTGAATCAAATGCACATTTTTCTAAATATACTTTAATGAAATCTTTTTTTAAGCGCACTGTAAATCTGGTGTTTCATAAAGCTCTAGATTTTATAGGCTCCCAACATAAACATGTTTACAAATCTGTGGATGGAGTTTTTTCTGGGTAAACAGGAGGTCAGTGGATGATGCAGTCAGTCAACATGGGGCTACATTACATCCTGCAACACCTCGACACTGCAGGGACGTACGTCATGATACTGTTAGTGGACTTCAGCTCAGCATTTAACACCCTTATTCTAAAATCCCTCCAGTATAAACTGTTTCTGCCTCCACCTGTCAGGGGATCACAAACTTTCTGACAGACAGGAAGCAGCAGGTGAGACTGGGAAAATAACATCCAGCACCTGGACCATCAGCACTGGCGTCCCTCAGGGATGTGTCCTGTCCCCACTGCTATTCTTCCACGACACAAACAACACAATATCTTTGTCCTCATCAGGGACGGATTCGATTCTGCTTACAGACAGGAAGTGGACCAGCTGGTCCTCTGGTGCAGCCAGAACCAACTAGAACTCAACACACTAAAATCTGTAGAGATAACAGTGGACTTCAGGAGGAGCCTCCACCTCTGTCCCTCATCACCACACAGAACAGTACTGTGTCTATGGTGGACATGTTCAGGTTTCTGGGGACCACCAACACCCAGGACCTGAAATGAACAGTCAACATAGACCTGGTCATTAAGAAGGTCCAGCAGAGGTTGAACTTCCTGCTGCAGCTAAAGAAGTTTAACCTCCCACAGGAGCAGCTCTGCTAGTCCATCACAGTCTGGTCTGGTTCTGCAACCAAACTAAATGGTCTGCAGAGAAGATCACTGGCCTTAATCTGCCCTCCATCCAGGACCAGGACTCTTCTATCCAGGACTTGGGACTCCACCATCCAGGACCTGGACTCCTCTATCCAGGACCTGGAATCCTCCATCCAGGACTTGGGACTCCACCATCCAGGACCTGGACTCCTCTAGAGTGCAGAAAGATCAGGCAGCATCAGCAGGGACCTTGTCACCCAGGATCTCCCCTCCAGGTGATGCTACAGATCACTGTACACCAAAACCACAAGACACAAAAACAGTTTTCCTCCAGGCGTCACCGTGTTGAACAAACATGTTTAATAAACACGTTTAACACCTTCACGAGGAAATAACTTTTCTCTCGTATAAATAATTATATTTTATCTGTATAAACGAGCTTAAAACACCAATCAGACATTTATAGTCAACTATTCTGTTAAATATATCTCGCGTCTGTGTTCTATGTCTAACAATGTTTATTTATCTTTACATATATCTATAAGTACAAGAACACAAAACTCCTTGTATATAACATACTTAACCAAATAAACCTGATTCTGGTTCTGATTTGTGTTCTGTATCTTTAAAAAGCAACGTCTGCTTGTTTCAGTGTGTGTATGGAAGGATACAGCCACAAGGCATGATGGGAGCTTCGTAGTCCATGCTGGGCTCCTCCTGCTTCTTAGATATTCCTCTACATTAAAACAAACAAAGTTATAAATCAGTAGGAGCAATGTGAACATTTTGGACATAGATTTGTAATCATTTCAGTTTTGATTTGTACCTCTGAGCTTCTTGGTTGCGCTTGTTATCGGAGGGCGTCTGAAGGAAGTCCACAAACAAAATCTCTTGGGCAAAGTCAAAGTGACAATTTCCCGGCCCTTTCCGGATCAGGAATCCCTCCGTTGGGGAGACAGCAACATCATCTATGTACAAATGAATGACTTTCACCTAGAATGAACATTAAGAAACATCCAGATTTACATGAGATACAGAGGAAAATCGTAGATTTGTAGTATTTTAAATGTGTCTGAAAGCTTTTTTAGAAGATTTGTACTCATACGACACAGTTTGAACCAAGCAGGGAAGTGTCTCACCCCTCTGTATGAGTCCTCAGGTGACTTGTTGTAGTTCCAGATGCGGAGACCAGCGATGGTCTGTGTCTTGCTGAAGGAAATGTTTAAGACGTGAGCCTGTCCATTGGAGAAAGGGATCAGCCACATGTGGTGGTCATCGGTGGTGATGTTGAGTCCATCTATGAGCCTGAGGGGTAAAATCACATGCTGGGGACTGGTTTTATGTTTGAAATTTGGATTGTGATCATTTACTGTCAGACGTACTTATCAAGAGTACGTAAGTCGTCTCCATACTCCGGCAGGTCGTTGAGGTCCCTCGGCGAGGCGGCCATCATGCTGAGAGCTAAAGGTAAACTTCCACCATCCTTCCCCACCACCTCCAGGCCTGTCAGGCCCATATAGTGGGAGTCACCCCAGGTCGTCATCAGCTCCAGTCTAAGGCCTGGGATAACAGGAGACAACCCTGTAGTGCACAATATCACGCATGAAACTACATGTGATAACAGGAGAGTCTACTTACACTTCCCAGTGTAGATCCCAGGAAAATGTTCCAAATCCTCCTCTGATTGGCTCACAGCGGGATTCAGCTGAAGCTTCAGCTGGGAAAACAAAACAAGGCAGAAGAGAGTTGTACGCCTGTCAGTACACCGCCATGTTGATGGGCGATTTATTTTCATAACTTTAAAAGTGATTCATGGTTTGATCTGTTTTCCCTCATATGAGGCCCATGTGGAATACATTTGGGTATCTGTACCAGCGACAGTAAGCTGTCCTTCTACAGGAATCCAGTTCAGGATTGTGAAAGAAGAAAAATTGACCATCTTGTTATTGTTACTTACAGTGATGTCTTCTTCTCTGAAACCAGCCTGTGTAAATGGCCTCTCCTCTCCCTCTCCATCCGCGGTGCGAGGTCTCTGCAGCTCCTCCTCGTACACCGAGCTCTCCTGACTCTCACCTTCATTCAGGAAGGTTTCATCGTAACGAGACATGGCCTCCAGGATTTCATCATCAGTGGTGAAAAGGATAGTGTCTCCGAACTGGTCCAATCCTGAATACACGACAGCGTGAGAAATAGAAAGTTGGTTATAATGGAGAAGAATGAATGAATTTGGGACATTTCAGTGGCTACATACCACCTGAAAGCGTTCCAGAGGCTTTGGCGATTTCTCCTCTGAAGATGCACCTCCCATCCAGCAGCATCTCCACCTCTTTAACACCACGAAATGAGTGTATGCGTGACTTGTTATAGTTCCAAACTCGGATCATGGCAATTTTGTGAGGAGCTCCAAAGTCCAGGAAGACAGTGTGGTTACAACCGAGAGTGAACGGTGCCAGCCAGAGATGCATGTCATCCTGAGTGCGATTGATTCCATCGATCAGGTTGGTGACCACACGGGGATCCTTACCGTACGCTGGCAGAATGTTGATGTCTGGAGGGTCAGCGTAGATGTGAGCAGGTTGAAGAGGTTCTCCACTGGAGCTGAAAACCTCCAGGCCGTTGAGACCAACGTAATGCCGATCACCCCATGTGGACAGAATGTTTATTACCAGCCTTTGGCCCAACGGCAGAACTGGAATCTCAAACTCATCGTCCCTCTCCATGGACGGATCTTCATCAGGACCTTCACTCAGCAGCGCCTGAGTATTTAAGGAAGACACTGGGTTCATGTGAGTGATGGAGGAGCTAACTGGAAGTGTGGGAGGGACACAACCCTGCCGCTGAAGAAACTCATCTAAGATGTCCCCTTCGAAGCCCATGTTAGAGATCCGTCCACGCTGGCATTGGTTGAACTTTGTGAGAGAGTCCCAGGACTCCATGAGAGTGTCATCCTGCTGGCTGTGCAGCTGGGCCCGAGAGCTGCTCAGCCTCCTGCTCGAGTTCACCCCAGACATCGGCTCCTCTGGGAGAGTAAACAACATTCCCTTTGTGACTAAACTGCACACACATTTACCCCAACTATGAGTTACTCAGAAATCCTTTTCCATGTCGTTGAGACTAAATAAATATAATGAGATACAGTATATCAACAAAGCCGATGACCATTTCACTGAAGAATCTGTATAAACCAATTAACAAGTCTTTCTTTCTGTATTCTAGTTTAATAATTATTTGTAAAGTACAAAAATATCCAGACTAAAATCACACTGAATAGGAAAACAATAGTTTTAACAGATAATAACAGATTAATGTCATAACAATGAGAGATATCAGCACAGCCTACCGGTGTTTGTCACTGCAGCAGCTCTGTGTTGTTGTTCCTCCATCTGCTTGTTAGTGACCGATGAGTTCCTGAAGGAGCTCCTGCGTCCACTGATGGGCCTGTCTGGTTTCTGCTCTCCCAGTTCCTCCAGCAGGTCGCAGCTCAGGTCCAATGAGTCATTCTTCCACTGCTCCCCGTTCATCGTCCGATCAACCCCTCTGCACACTCGAGCTGGGTTACAGGGAAGCTCTGGGAGCATGGAGGATGAAACAGGTGATGGTTTGGCTTCTGAAGAGTGCTGAGGCACCAGCCACCGAGGCCTCTCCCTGCTGGCCTCGCAGCCCTCTGGAGCGCCCCTGCTTAGGGGCTGCAACCACTGGGGGGCAACCCGAGAGGAGGATGGCTGAGTGGTGACTGTCTGCTCCTCCTGTTGCCTTGGAGAAAGTGGCTCGTTGGAGGAAGACAGGTCAAAAGAGCTTCTCTGTGACAAGGGGCGTCGAGAGGTACCGATGGGTGGTAGTGGTGTGAGGGACTTCTCCTGCATGTCTACCATAATCTGATCTGTTGGGTCTGATGAGGCTATCGAACTTTGGTATCGCTGCATGCTGCTGCCCCCTCCACCCTTCCTGTCCTCATAGTGATAGGGACTCGCACCCCGCAGATTGTGTCCTGAAGACACGGGGCTGGAGAACAAGGACTCAGAGCTGTGAAAATCTTTGAGGTCAATTGTGGTGCTGTAGTCAAATACTTGGTTGCCACAACCCTTCTCCAGCTCTCCTTCAAACACCAACGTGTTGTTGAGGTACAGCTTTATAAGGCGAGCACCTATGTCAAGGTCCTGTAAAAGAAACAGCTTTCATTTACCAGGAACTTAAAAACTACAAACACATCTTTCAGTTTCTTTCAGAAATGTGTAAATTAACATCTTAAATGTACAAACAACATAAACTCTGAACATTTTAGCAACTAAATGCATTAAAAAATAGCTAAATGTACATTTTCTTACAAAAGATTTACAGGCCGACAGTAATTAGTTATATCACAAACAAGTCTGACTCAAATCTGCTTGATCCTCTACAATAAACCACTAGTTCACTCCAGAATCTAGTCGGAGCTCCTTACCTCGCACGTTCAAACGCTCACGAACAAAAACAAATATTAAATGTTTCTAGATAGTTGTCGGAAAATACAAAAACTGCAGTTGGCTTTTTGTTGTGTTCTATGAGAAGTGACGCTAAGAGACAGAAGCTCATGCTACACTAATCCTCTGAGGGTAATCTCTCTGTGCTCCAAATTCAGATAAAGTGACAGGCAGCTCAAGCGACCACTGATTAAAGAGAACCCCCCCTCCCACGGTACCCCACCAAATCAGTTCCCCCCACATTACTGACAACACACAAGCTGAGGGATCCATCTGCCAGCTGGATAACAGGAATAATCTCTGTCGTGTGAAACAGATTGAACTCACGATGAGATTATTTTAAAAACTAGGTTTGTAATAACGTATTTTTAAAAAGCACATACAGTTAGGCTTCGGTTGAAGTTCCAGATTTTAATACAAGATATTCCAAAATCTGGAGAGCGTTCTGCATTCCTGATGATGAAGTAGAGCTGGATGGGAGGGTGGAAGGGACAAGTCCACATGTGACGCTCTTTAGTGGTCTATCAAAAAAGAAAGAATGAAAGAATAAATAAGTAGATGAATAAATAATGTCCTTTAATTAGTAAAATGTATGTTTGTTTTCGCTTTAACATCCTGTTCTGTTTACTCAAATACAAAGTACACAAACCATCTGCTGCTTTCCACGCCAGACATTTCATCTTGTACTTGTACTGAGAAATTATATAGTTATAAGTACAACTAGAGTTTAACTATAGTTAGTTCTAGTGTTTACTAATGCTGATTAGCTGTGGCAGCCATCTTGAATTGGATGTTAATGAGTTGTAGATAAATAATGCATCTAATGATTGTTTTAAGAAAGTTTTATTAAAGGGACTCTAAGCAAGTTTAACCACAAATAAATGTATAGAACTGTACAATTTCTTCCTCATACATGCTCCAACAATGTCCTGGTCACTAATAAGAGCCCAGACATTTTCATCATAGTTGTCTCTATATGCAAGTAAAATCCTTTTATTAGTTATTAATAAAGCTTGATCGGGTCAAACACACACTGTACTTTCCAGAGGCACTTGAATGCATCATGAAGTCATGCGCGTTCATGCTCAGGCTATCACTATCGTTTGCTACCGCTAGCTAAAAGCTGCAGAAAGATTAGCGTTTGAAGCATGGATCCTACCAAGAACAAGAGACACACTCCAGCCCAGAACCCAAACCAAGAATTTTTTCCAGCTTGACAAAAAGGGAGGAACTTGAGTCGAATCGAAGGAGGTAAAGATCGGTTCGGCATTTGAGAAGTGGAAAACGCTGAGAGAATCTCGACATGAGAAAAGACTTGCAGTCGGCGTCATTTTTGCTTGAAAGGTAAGAAATTATTACTAAATACGTGGGGAAAAGAAATGTGTCAAGTTCTGTGAGCGACTGTACTGAGTGAGTCATCTTGTCAGGAAGGTTGGAGCTGGAACACCTGCTCGTTAAGCTGCTCGTTAAGCTGCTCGTTAAGCTGCGTGGGCGGTGGAGAAGAAGCTTTGGAGCGCCTGCCACTCGACGCTTTTGTGTTTCCTCGGACTCTGCCGAGCGCCATGAAACCCGGAGTCATCCATACCTGTCTCTCTACCTGCTCATGTTGCCCTGAGTTTCATCAATGTTGAAAATAAAGTCAGTTTTAACAACTGAGTCCAGCCTGAGTTCTGCATGTGAGTCAAACGCTTATCTGAGTCCATGAAAAGTTGATGCTTCCAGGAGTTTCCACATATTTCCTGCAGTAGAAACATTTTAAGCTGCCTGGCGTGCTCACAGCTTATATGGTTTAAATATCATACATCACATTTATTATCTCAGTTGAAGTCATGCCTGCAAATCTGTAAATTGTCAAATACAGGACTAACTCAGCTGCGTGCACATACAGCATGCGCACGCCTCATGCACGAGTCTACAATTAAAGGAACTTAAGGCAGCTTTACAAAATCTGACTCAGTGCTTCCGCGACAGGCGCTGTGGCTAACTGCAGCCACCAGCCAAGCCGGCACGGGAGCGCGCACAGACACTTTACAGACTGTTTGTCTGCAGCACTGCACCGGGGAGGCTAACATACTTCACGTCAGGTCTCTCCACTCTTATTTGATTTGATCTCATCATTTTCATACTGTATCAGGCTCTAAACACGACCTATAATGTTTTCTCACCTGGTCACAAGGAAATGAGCCATGTCAGCATCCGTTTTCACTCCCAAATGCAGCTGAAGTTCCCTCCATGAACCGAACGCATATCCAATATTTATGCGGGTGCCTGCCCGGCTTCGGTCATATTTTTTTTTAGACTCACGAGATGCCGCTGATAAAGTCTGATAAACTTTTTTTTCTTCGTGGTGCCACTTTTTTGGGGGGTGAGAGTGGATGCAGGTCGTTTGCTGGCTGCAGAAACATCCATAAGTATACCTTCAGTGTTTGAATCCAAGTCCACAGCGGCCATGTGCTTCCTGTTCAAGAGCTGTCGGCAACGCGCATGCAGCGTCAATTTACGTCACATCACTACAACTGCGCGGGAAATTCGGACGTCGAACTGCAGCGCATTATGTAGCACACAGCGTGTCCAAGGCAACAGACATATATGCGGATGGCCTCGTTATTTTGGGTTTTTAATGCTTCATGACCCATTAGCATTGAATAAACTGGAAATGCATGTGTAGTTTTTCACAAATCTTGCCTTAAGTCCCTTTAAGGCTCCTGTTACGCGTTTGGCCTGACGGGGCAATTGCGAGCACAAAAATGTCAAACTCCTTCTAGTCCCTTTAAAGTTCATCCAGGTAAATGTATAATAAACCTTCCTTACAGCAGACAGTTCTTGTTAAAGCAGGAAATGCATGTTTAACTGATAACAGTTTTCATTGGTGCAGCAGAAATGATTCCTAAACGCTGATTTCAGAGGCAGCAGAAACCCACCTTCACCTTCCCGTTGACGAGCGCTCCAAGGTTCCCGGGGTAGTCGATGTTCCTGATGTCCAGGTCATGAGGCGACACATACAGCTTCTTGTTTCTCTGGCAGAAGAACTGCAGCTCAGTCAGCCCGACCTGCAGCGCATTCCCCCAGTTTGACAGGATCTCCATGGTAACATACAGGGCAGGAGTGACCTCTGCTGACGACAGCACTCTCTGCAAGAGCAACGCAAACCCATTCACATGAGTGACACCCGGCGATACTAGGATTAAACATGAAGAACTGCAGGTCGGTGCTGATGACTCACTGGCTGCTTGCTGTAGTCTGCTGGAACACTCGAAGGGATCTTGTAACTGGGTCCAGCTTCTAGATTCTCCAAAGCTTTTAGGAGTTTCTGCTGTTGCCTGAACAGAATTAATACGCTGTCAGCCTCGTCCGCTGTGTGTAATATTTGTATCACTGAAAGTTCAACCCCATGGCAGCTACACTAACATGAACCTTTAAAGAGGCCCTTCCATTAAAAACGGTTTTTCTGAGGTTTCTGTTGAATATTTTAGCTCCACAGGTGTTTTTACCTTCATACTGGGTGTGAAAACAGGTCAACAACTTCTCTTTCAGTTTTAATCTCTCAAACTACGCAGGTGGTGATAAAACCCGAGTTCGAACGGCCTGTATTTGTTTCGTCACAACTCCTTTACTCAATATCAAACCGGAAGAGACTACGTCTGCTGTTGCCATGCGCAGCAGGGCAGGAAACAGTATGCCCTGCTCTTATAGGCTAGTTTGTTAGCCAATCTGAGTCCGGCAAATTCGAATAATGAATATTAATGAGTTGCTGCCCAAAGCCAGACGGAGCCAGCTGAATCTTGGCGCAGATAGATTTAAAGGTCTGTTAATCATTGTTTCCTGATGTTTTTTAGATATAAAATGTTTCATATTACTGGTTAATACTTAAGAAATAACCACAAAGTCCTGAAATGTGTATGAAACGGCCTCTTTAAGATAACAAAGAACACACAGAACACATCATGTGCCATTTCCTCCCAACACACACTGTATATGTATAACACATGTTAAATGCCATTGTCTTTAAGTGTACCTGGGACCCATGAGTGTTATTCTCTGCATGGCAATAGTGATGTTGTTCTTATCCTTGTCATGCATGTTGTGATGCTTAAGGCTGTTCGTCGTCTGATGTCCCCGGACCTGGATGGAAAGAAACCACATGATCACACAGGAAACATATAAATGAAAAGACAAAACAACAGACATGTAGATCAACGAGTATCCCTCAAGGAAAAGCCTTAGGTGTTACAAACAGTACAGATAAAATATTGCCCTCCAGTTAAATGAGGAAACTTATCCTAAGGGGTTAGGCAGACCGTGTCATGGTTCAGGAGATCAGCACTTGGTATTGGGGTGTTTTCCCTCTGTATGGCGTGTCGCACACCCAGCACAACCTCTGCTGGGTCTAGCTCTTCAACAGAGGTCTTCCTGGTTGTTGAAAGGGGCCTTTCTATGCGACTCCCTGGCCCTTAAGGAACAACAACAAAAAAAGCTGCACATTTGTTTGTTTTCTAAACATAAAAAATGAAAAGATATAATCATTTAGAAACAACTTTTTAAACTTAAACATGAAGTAATATCCATTTCTGAATGACAGGACTTACTCTGACCATCCCAGCTCTCTCTTGAAGGTGGTCTATCAAGTGTTTTGCTCCTCACCAGCACAGGCTTAGTGGGTATAAAAGGGTCAATGCTTTCTTTTCTCTTTGCAGACAGAGAACGCTCAATCTTACGACCTAAAAAAATGAAGAAAAAAAAAACTCTCCATAAACATGCTGACAGCCGATAAGATAAATAGATGAGAATGTGAATTTAAGGTCTACCTTTAGATGGTTCAAAGTCCAAGACTATGAGGTTTGCAGAATCAAAATGGCCGTGACTTCCGCTTGTCCGAGAATTGGAGGACTTGGAGGAAGACAGAGGCAGCCCAAGTTCATCCAGACTCTCGATGCTCTCCTCTCTCTCAATCTGCTCCTCTACCCACTCCTCGTCTGACTCCTCCCCCGCTGAGTTGCTGCTGCTCCGTCGCATGCTAACCTCCAGGCTTCGTCGCAAAACCTAGTTCACAAAAGATCAGATTTATCTATGCATCAGTGCTCAGAGTCACCACTCAAAGTGCTCACAGGCACAAACATACACACGTCAAACACATTTAGATGATTCACTACATCTCATGCCAGCAAGACAGAATGACATGAAAAACATTTCTCTTACCTTCACTTCCTCTAGGTTAAGAAGCACCTTCTCGCTGCACTCCTGGGTCTCCTGGTCTCCCTGGTTATTGGGCCTGGAGCTGAAGGAGCGTGAAACCTTGCAGGTGTTTTTCTGACTACGTGGTGAGCGCAGACCAGAGCTCTATGTCAAACATGCAGATTGAATAAGAGGAAAAATGGGAGATATAAAGAGATGTTAAGACAGCTACATCTGACACATAGCCCCTCCCTTAAAAACCCAAAACCCACACAAATTGTCTTAACAGGAGCTGTCACTCTACCATGTTCACGCTTTCATAAGGTTCAAAATCATCAGAGTAGCGTAGCTCTGGAGATATTTCCAATTTGGGGCCATCTTCTGTACGAATTTTAACAGAATCCTGCACATATCAGAAATTAACAAATTATTATAAATACTTTAGTATATTTTATTACAGAATTGCAGATTAAGTAAATCAGAGGCCTATACCTGCACCCATTCTTTCCTCTGGACCTTCGCTGGGGCAGTCTGACTCCTCTTCCTGTTAGACCGATCCGGATTAAGGCTGTCCTCACATAGATGGTGGGCGCTTCTACAGATATCTGTGGATGAGTCACAGAACAGAAAGGAACATGAGCAGCTGGCAACAGACTGTAGCCTCAGAGGAGATAAAACACAAACATCACACATGCAGATGGTCCACAGCACATAAAAAACCAACCAGCAAAAAAAGAAAGAAAAAAAGCTGGCAGCTACAACTGTCACTATCGTTTTAATCACTGGGAATGGGCAGGGAATCCCGCCATGCACAAATACAAGCTGAAAAGTGGTGGCTATTAGCTCATACACCATATGGTTTAAACATGAGATGGCAGCTTTTAGCTTAGTGTAACAACCCTAGAGGAAATATTTTTTCTCATACACAGCAAATCAAAATACAACAAGTTCTTATATGGTTTTTAAATTATTCTAGCAGCATACCGGCTGTATGTGAAGACCTATGTGCAGACAGAGACGGGTCAGATTTTTTGGAGCCCTTGAGGTGCTTCCTAGTGGATTCAGCATTAGCTCCGTTAAGATAAATAGAAAATCCTTGCTCCAGCTGTTCCAGTTCAATCTCCCGTGGGTTTTTCACTCTGAGACGCTTTAAGATTCTGGGAAGTAACAAACATTTTCAAAATGTGTACCTGTTTTTTTGGAACAAACTTAACATTTTTTTCAAAATATAACCACACATTCTTAAGATATTTTAGCCATGCTTTTAACTTTTAAACACAAACTTAATATTACTGAAGCAAACTAATCAGTATCAGCGTCACTAGAAACTGCTAAAATCATGAAGAACAGTGGTGCATTTCCTCCGTGAAATTCAATCTGTCCATCTGCATCAGCCTGCACTCACACATCACCTGTTTTTCTGCTGGAGGTCAATTAAATATTCATCCAGAGTGCCATCTACAGTAGATGCAGGCTTCTCCCCTCGGCATGTCTTCTCCTTCATGGACACAAACACGCACACAAAGGATAAAGAGTCATAAAAGCTCATGAGGAAACAAACAGCCCTTTTAAACCCACATGTGTATTTACATTTTAAACATCAAATCTAAATCTAAACACAGTCTAAACACAATTCATGCATGCAATCTGCTTCTCTAGGCATGTTTGAGATTGTGAGGATTTTGGAAACACCATAAAATGTCTGAAAAGGCAATCAGTCTAAATTTTAAGATTTAATCAGTGAGTGAAAAAGAAAATGGAAAATATAAGACAAGATTGCCAATGTCCCCTCCAAATGCTTGACTGCTATGTCTACTGGCGGCTTCTTGTTTAAAATAGTCCTTTCCTTTAACTGTTAGGGTCAAACCTGACAATGACTGTGCAGTAATTTGAACTACACCTTCTAGATCCTGCAGTAATTTCCCTCTGTGTAGGAAACTGTGGCGATTTCAAACCAAATTGTGCTCATAGCAATGCTTTGATGCACAGCCCTGTAACTAAATGCATGCACTTTATCTATTATCAGATCAGAAGCATGTAAATAACAACTGTTGCCATTCGAGTACCAGATTACGTGAAAACAGTGATGGAAATGTGACACTTCTGTTACAATCAATTTATCTCTATATATATGTATCCAGACATAGTTGTAACAGTTCTGCAAAAACATCTTGGTCATTTGAATTTACTGCAATCAGGTGATTGTGTAATAAACAGCAAATTTCTGATCCAAATTACCATCTAATAAGCCATCAAATGCACCTTCTTTTGAGAAATAAAACAGCATAGACCATCTTAAATAGTGCATAACAGTCACTTAGAACCCATGCAATGTCATTGCTATAAATATTCATGCGAGACAACAAGAGGAAAATGACAAAGCTCTTACTGAAGGTTTTACAAGTCAACTAGGCTACAGCATCTGTCAGTGTCAGGAACAGAGGAAAAGGGAAAGAAATTTGAAGGAAAAAATGGAAAATACTTGTTAGTGATAGAGTCCAAAGACACACTATGTCAGCTTAGATACTGCTGTAAAATAAATCAAGAACAAAACAGTGGGTTCATGAAAAGAGATGTGAACTACAAATTAGTGTTACTGTCATACTGGATGAGCTGTTACATAAAACTCCTCTCTTACCTCGTTATGCATTGTGTGCTGCAGATGATCGTGTTGTCAAGACACTATCCCATATTTAGATAAGAGTTGACTATTGAAATACATTCGTGCTGTGTTCGTTTCTCACTGCAAGATAATGCAAATAACAACAAGGTTAGCACTGGTATTAACCCAAACTCTTCAAGGAATTCAAGTCGTTTATTGCATCCGATTAACGATGCATCCGACTACAAAACACATGTTCCGTTTCAGTAGGGTAATAAATCTGCTTAAATTAGGGTTTCAAAAAACCTGTTTAGAGAAGCAAAACAAACCTTCAAGCATAAGCGTAGAGTTGACGTGTGGTAGCTCTTGACTTTATTTTTTAGCATTAAAAGCCAACAAAATCATTTACTATCACGGATAAGCTACCATATTTTTTAAATATGTATTTATTTATTACCTTTTCGAGCACCTTTGTCTATCAGTACAATCTGCAACGGTTGGAGGAGGCAACGTTAGCAAGCGAGCGCTAATGCTAATAACAAACCGATATGTCTGAGTTAGCATGTATCTACTTTACATGACAAAAAAATGTTGGAAAAAATATGAGCTGGTTTTTAAGGTTTTGGGATAGTCTTTTTCTTGCGTTCTCATAAATATAAGATATACTTACAGTCCTTGTAAAGAATACTTTATTAGCCATTAGCTTCGTATTTACCGACTGAATGTGAATTTTCTCATGTGCCCTGTGTTGCTCGGTAACCATGAGAATTTTCCACCAATGAGAAGAGCCGCAGCAGAGTTAGGCACGCCCCCAGCAGTTTCAGGCACGCCCACAGGCTAACCTGTCTTTTCCCTCTGCTATAAAATTTAACGATCTTTGTTCTGCAAATATAAAATAAAAAGGGGGATATTTCTAGCGACATCACACAGATTTTCATGTTCAAAATTTCAACACTGTTTTTATTTAATATAAATCAGTACATTTCTTATAAAAACAAGATGATATAGGGGATGAAACAAAACCATTTTAAATGTAAACCAAACAAATTAATTAATGGCCACCCTCTTACATTAAATCCTCCTCAGTCTGTTGATTAACCAACAGGTCTAATTAACACTCGTTTTAAAACACCCTTACTTGTAATGAAGATTAATCTATAATTTGGATAAGCTTTCAAATAGTAACAATGTGGTTAACATCAATCTCTGCTAAGCATTCCAAGTACAGCAAATTAGCATGCCATTAGTTTCTGTGCAATTCATTGCAACCATTGCCAGCAGCATAATTTTCATTAATTGTGAAATGTGTACACCTTTTCTAATTGTGTAGCAGTTCAAGAATGTCAAGACAGAAACTCAATGTTTGCTCAGTCTTAATGCAGTTTAGGCGTCCTCTGTATAAATTACCCAGACCTAACTTTATTTTTTGTGATACAAAATTTCTTTAGTGAAATTAGTGAGGCAGCAAAGAAAAGCCGACCTCGTACAGTTGCATACATTTAAACTGCTTCTTGAAAGAAGGTGGACATCAGTATGGTGGATGCTAGAGAGGGAAAGCACAGAGAAGCTGCTCAAACAAGCTAAGCTGCTCATTGCTCAAGTAGCATTTAAAACAAAAACACTGAACACAGAGAAGGCGAGTCTCTTATCACAGCAACTAACCTGGGTTTAAAATACTCAAACTGATTAAAGTATGCAAAACTCACTGTCATTTGTTTTCTTTTTAAAATGCCACTGTGAATGAATTATAATATATCTCTGCTTATTGCTAATTACGGGCCAACGGGTAACGTGAGTAGAAGTGTAACCAGCTCATCCTCACAGCACTGCAAGAAAAAAAAACATCCACTTAGAATTAGTCCAATCCATAAAATTTCACTGATCCTGATGGGAAGTCTCATATTTGGTAATAATAATTTGTTTGTAGGTTAAAAGACAAAATTGATAGTAAACTAATTTCTTACACAAATTGGTTGCTGCTTTCTGTTTCAGTTCCTTATTTCACACCAAGCTTTTGCTGAACTCATTCTGCTGGTTTGTGGTTGGTAGGCGGACAATAAAATGGACCACATTTTAAAATCACATGGGAGGAGGGAAAAGAAAACCAATAACTTAAATAGAAGTGCTTAAAACAATAGTTCTTAGAGCCCTTTCCAAAAAAAAGTAGCAGAAATCCCATCAAAACAGAAAATGAGAGCTAAATGAACAGCTGAAATGGTAATACTCATGATTCCCAGATGTACAGTTCACATATAGATCATTTTCCCTCCAAAACAAAAGTTTTATGTTTTCTGGTCAGTGGCCCCCCCATGTCTGTGAACCACGGCTTCCCTCAGTTTCAAGTCTATCTGTAGTCGGCGAGCATTCTGTCTCAATACACCTCCCTTCTTCTTCCTTTGCCATCAGTGCTCGTTCCTCCTCTTTTTTCCTGCGCTCCAACTCCCATTCTACGAATGTGTCAAATAGGCTGGGCCAGGCCTCGTCCTCGCTGTAGTTGCTGAGGTCAGGCCCGATTGCCTGGGTGAAGTTGAGGAACATGTTCCACGTGTCCCTTGAGATGCCCCGAATACCCGAGGGGTTCTCAGCAAGGAAGTCCAGCCAGTGCTCCAGGATCTCAGGCATGTCCTGGGTGAAAACCAGCCTCCACAGGGCGATAGCGATTTCACGCTGTAGTGACCGCTGGCCCTCTTCTGCGTCCAGGCCAAACTGGAAGGTGAAACGGTAGAGGTCCTTGAAGTTCTCATCAACTTGGGCCTCCAACAGCATGTAAGGAAAGCGTGAACAAATGCCCTCAATAGTGTCCGCTCTGATGGCCTTGCAGCCCTCAACAAACTCCTTCCTGATGGAATAAAGAAAACAAAACTAAACATCAAAATGTCTTTACAGAATTACAGTTTCTAACAAGGCAGTTCATGCTCATTTACTCAACTTAAACAGCAGTCTAGGCCTTTCAAAGTCAAGTGTCATATAAACGCTTATGTTAGCGTCGCCTGACAATGAAACATATGTTGTATTGTCTGAACTCTCTGGATGGAAAAGCGCTGAGTTAAAAATTCAGGGAGTGGGGGGGAGAAACAAATGACTCAGCCACAAAAGGAAGCTCTATTCATCTCCTGACACTAAACCACATGCAGGTTGAGTGATGTCTCCTAGAGTTGGACACTTCCTCTTTGGCTTGATAGTAGATATGTGACTGTGTGTATATGTTGCCTATAAACTAGTATGAGCTTTAATTGACATTTGGAAAAAAAAAAAAAAAAAAATCACAAAAACAGTTAAGCGGTCCTCACTGGATGGGAAATGGTAAACAGCGTGTACTTTTTAAAGCGCTTTACTCAGGTCTTACGATCCCCAAAGCACTTCACACTACAGTATGTCATTCACCCATTCACACACACACTCACACGTTTAGATGATGTAAAGATTTGATCTTAGGGTGAAGGATAAAAAAATATTTCCGGCAGAAGAGGTGAGAAGAAAAGTTTGATATTAATATTTTAGCTCAGGTTAAAGGACAAAGGTGTGTCAGCACAAAGGTCTGTATATCCACAGTTTTAATTTTGGTGCTGAAAAGCAAATTCAAGGTTGTGCAGGCAACGGATGGATTACAGTCAGAGCAGGTAGGGCCTGTCTTACACGGAGCAGAGCAGCATTTTTTATTTAGGGGTAAATGATAATGCGATTAACAGTACTGAGATATATTAGCCATAAAACGTATTAAAAATGTATTTTATTTAAAATGTGTTAGACTGAGCTTGTTTAGGAGTAATAAATGGGTTTAATTAAAGAGTTTTTTCACTGAACTTAATAAACATGGTTTTACAGTCAGAAACCAGTTTTGATTTCAGGGTGGGGTTTGTGTCTTTTTTCTGACCATTACATCATTTATCAGCAGATAACCTACAAACAGCTGGACAATGTATTTACATACCAGAGTACACAGGTTTTAATCGTATCAGTGGAATGTTTAAACACACGGGTTACATTTGAATGAGAAGGTGTGTTTAAACTTCTAAACATTGACTAGGTTTGAATTAAATGATTACATACTATGTTACGTGACCAAAAAACTCCACTGTACCTTGTAAACTTGCACATGGTGGCTGCTTGAAACTTCCAGGCAAGAACAAGGACACGAAACTCTGCTGGGTCCACACACAGATCGTTACAAAACCTCTCCATTCCTTCCTCCAGGATGGCGTCTTCCTGTTCATCCTTGTAGCAGCTGAAAAGCTCCTCGATGCGCAGCATTGACAACCCATCTCCATCCAGACATTCATCCTTGCACGACTCCCTCATCACTGTGGAGATGATGGGCGTCTCGACTGAAACCTCTAACGCCTTGGTGCCATTCAGCAGCTCACTGGTGGATTTGCTCGACGGGGCACTAGAATCTTCTTTGTGGCCCCCACCACTAGCACTCTCGACTCTCTTGTGGGACTTGGAGCTGCTGTCTTTGTCTCCACTCTTACTGCCGAGCGAGGACGTCGGATTCTTGCACTTGGTGACACACTGGCCCATGTCTTCCTCCCTGGTCCCTTGTCTGTCTTTCCTCCTCACCTTCAGTCCCCGTCCGAACCGCCTAATCGCCTCTGCTCTGGCCTAGCGAGACGCCTCAACATACCCTCAGGCCTAAGGTGGGAAAAAATAATATTTAGTGCCTCAATGTGGAGTTAAGCTGTACAGTGAATCAGCAGATGTAGATGTTTGACAAGTCCTACCTGTGCCAGATCTGTCACGAACCAGGACTTCAGTTGGTAAATTTAAAAACCCTAAAACAAAAAACAAGAACCACACAATATTAAAAGTTTGTCTGTACACCAGGTTCTAACAGAGAACCCATTCATAAACACTGCAGCAATGAAAAGAAAACCAGTGAAAGCACAACTAGATTAAACTAACTGAAACAAAAAAGTTCAAAATGGGTGCTTTTGACATTCCTGAGCCCAAAACAGTTCTGGACTCTGCAGAGAACCTCCAAGTGGTTTTCATCTCAGAGAAATCTGCACTTTGCTTTGCAGTAAAACTTCACATACTGATATCCAAGTATCAAGAACGTTTCAACACATTTACACTGTAATGGACACAAGATACAGCAGATGTGAAAGAGGGACCTGAAACATTATTATTAGAGAAACTGTCTTAGGATGGAAAATCAGCGGTCAACATCAAGGTTATCTGCTTTGTGTAACAGAGAATTACAACCACACAGGGAGCTACTACTCATGACTTTTACCACAGGTCTTCTGTTCTTTCTTTTTACTAAATTTAACAGCACTTCAATACATTTTTTTCTCTGAATTAAACACAATGATAGATTATTCATGGCAACTCACCCTCTGCTTTGTCTGAATTTCCAAATTAACCTAAACAGGCTCATAGACTAACTAGTATGAAGATTTTAGTTGCTTTCTGTGGACACGTACAGACTCTAATCCAACACTACCGGAGTTGTTACAGCATCTTGCAGCAAACACTGTTGATTTATAGTGCACGCATTGGGCTCCAGCAGAGTCAGAGCAGAACAGGCTGGCCGTGGGTGCAAAGGAAAACCAGGGTGAAGCTGTGTGTACATGTTCTAATGGCTACAAACATCTACAGACAGAGTACATTAACATGTACCTGTAAATGCTGCTATCCAAACAATAATCTTACTTCAAAAATATTTTCTGTGCACGTTTAAATCTGGCAGATTTCAATATTTGAATAATTATTTGTATTTAAAAACGTCAGCAGAAGTAGTACTGCGAGGAGAGGAGGATCAGAGCTCACAAACATTTGTGATAAATTCATCTCGTTGGACTGTGTAGTCCGTGAATGTAGACTGTTACCGTTTAAGCCTGTCCAGCTAATTACTTGGGTCATGCCCTCGGTGCTGTGTCAGCATTCTGTTTAATCCCTTAACTGATGTGATGATATGAGCCAACAGAAAAATACTCAAACTGTTCACAAGTAGTATAAAATTAAACCCGGCACCTAATTTCATGGAAAACTATTGATATATTAAAGTAACTTCCTAAACAGAGTGTCATGGGACCATATTCTCATCTGCATAGACACACATCTCATAATGATTCTATGCATCATAACAGAACAGCTGATCAAAACATTACTTACAGACGCTCCTTCAGAAGGCATTGTCTTTCAGTTCTGCTCCATCATTGTGACCTTGAGATCAGTAATGCTGAAAAGACACATTATATTGACATAAGCAGAAAGCGATAGCTCATCATTCCCAAACCTGCAGGGTGGAGGACCGTTTTTGTCAGCACACACAGAAAAAGTAATTTCAGCATAATTAAACTCTTCCGCAAATAATCCCATATGAGATTACTCAATTACTGGTTTAATTACACAAAAAAATGCCAATTTATAGTCATTACGCAATATTTATACTGCGCAATAAAGAATTTAAGCAGTCTTTGAATGTCTGGTGTTTTCTTCTGTGGGTCTCAGAATACAGATGTGTTGTAATGAACTATAACTCACATATATGTGTAAAATACACAACTTCAGGCGAGTTTTGAGCTCAAACTCCAGACTGTGTTGAGCTCATGTAGAGCCATAAGTCTTGCTCCTGCATTAATAAAAGGATTATGGGTCAGAGCTGATACTGATCAATGCACTGGGCATGTAGAGACAAGTCTCCTGCATTTCTAATTTGGCCAACTTCAAGTCACTGACATCAGATGGACGTCTAAAGGCCTACTTATCCACAATAAACTGGCATGACCATGTAACACATCCAGACGTCAGTTTAACCGGATTAGCTCGTCTTAAAAACTGTCCGAGGGGAACCAGAGTTTGAATATTAATGTCTTAACATCTGCAAGTGTTGTCAACAAGCAACAGCTGCTAAGTTTTACATCTAACCTAATCACTGACTTTATGAGTATCACATTTAACAATATATATTTGTTAGAAAACAGACACATATTAGTGAGCTTAACAGCACATTTGCAACACTTCCAAATGAAATGTAAACAATGTTTCGATCATTATTTAAAAGCGACATTTTTAACTGTTACAAGTAGTTTTAGACAATACTTCTCGATCAGCTATTGATTAACAATACATCTTCGCCACCAGGCCATTTAAATATCCACATCTTAACTGCCTGGCCCTGACGACGTCGACATAGCTAAAAGTTAGCTAGCGGCTATGCTAAGTCTTCTCCGGTTGCCACAACGCGAAGTAACTAAAATATCCACAAAAAGAAACTTACCTTTTTAGCAAAAATCTGTTTTGGAGTCATTTTGATATACATCTCTTCAGAAATGTCAATACAGGCAAAGGCAGTAAGATAAGTTGGACAAATACGAGCAGTTACGAACTGAGGCAAACTCGTCGTCAGATTGTTAGCTAACTAGCAGACAGCTGACTAAAAAAAAGAAAAACTTCAAAAAGAAACTTGTACTCTATTCTAAATTCATTAAATAAAACAGTGGAGGACTAGCAGCCAGAGTTTGAATCCATTTTGTGTTGTGCTCGCTGTTTGAAACAAATGAAAAGGCAGTCCCGGAGTAAAGCAGCCTATTTCTTTGTGCTTCCCCTTTTAGTCATTGAACTACATTATAGACAAATTCCTGCATCACTTCCTCCCTCCGTTCTAATAGCCAACAGCTGATCTGCATCCGAGCGGGGGTGTTATACCAAAATCTGTTACCCATAACATGTTGTGACTCGACAGGAAAAGTCCTGGAAAACGTTCTTATTGATTTCTTTGTATTTTATTTATCATTTATGGTTTTCCACAGCTTTTGCTGATTAAAACTTTTATTCTCTTCAATGTTTTAGAAACTTTTCCATTTTGTAGAATAGAATAGAATAGAATAGAATACAATAGAATACAATAGAATTATTGTCATTGTAACAAGCACAATGAAATTAACTGCAGTCCTTGCAACTTAGTAAATATGACGAAAACTGAAGATGTTGTACAGAAATGTTAGATAATCAAAGCAATATAGGTTTTCTTTTATTCTTTATTTTTGAAGCGCTGCTTTTATATTACTTTTTAATTTTCTATTTACTTTCGTGTAATTTTTGCACAATATAGACCTGGACAGTTTAATTGTCAGTGCCACACAGACTTAAAAAAAATTCTGTTTATGATAAAAAGCTGAGTTTGTGACAGATACTGTAAATAACTCTGAGTCAAGTGTGGATGGTTAATAAATTCAAGGATGCTGATTTCTACCTTGCTTGACTGGTTTAAACAAAATCTGCATTTGAACAGAATAACTTTGCTTATATATATTTTAAAATTTAGCTAAACAAGATACTTAAAACTAAGAGTGGACAGTCAAGCTTGCATGATTCAGCTAATTGACATTGGTTTTAATGAGATATGGTGCAAAGGTCCTATGATGGGATGAAATACAGTCTGTAGAACATCATCCTTTAAATGATGCAACTGCATAAAAAGACCACAAGGTGGCGATCCTGTTCTGAACACAGCCAGAGTGTAACATTTTACACATTTTGTGAAATGCGCTGTTTTAAAAATAAAATAATCCAGAAGAGAAAAAAGACACAGCATACCATTATGAACAAATGTATCCAAAGCAAAGTTTTATATAAAAAAGGGAAAGAACAAGAGATGATAGATGCAAAAATAAATCTATTTAAAGTAACTTACTCTTAGGAATAATTTGTTTCTACCAACCCATCACTCCATTCTGTCATTCTTTTCATTCTTATTATTATTTTATCATTATTATTATTGCGTCACGAGCTTAAGATATGGAGTGCCATATTCAAAAAATAAATTTGAGTCTCATTTGAAAGTTTATAAATATTGAAAGACCTTCTGACTTTGATGCAGAATGAAGCGTTTGGGACTCAATACTGACACCTGGTGGACGATATAAAACATTTTCTACAACTTTCTTTTTTGCAAAACGTTACCTGTTGTTCAGAACTCGTTTATCCCAATCCAGGACCATCTTTGAAGCATATTAGTTTTAGTTTCTTCACATAACAAGCAATCATCTGTGTCAATAATATTTTTGTGAAATGAATAAAAACTCGAATTGTGCACTTATATATATAACACTTATATTATATAACATTATATTTCCTTTATATTTGAAACCATTATTCAGTATCATATAGATGGAACACTTGGAGTCTTGTAATCTGTCTGTACGCAGAATAAATTCACAAAGTGCCAAAAATCAAAAGCTTTGTACCAAGGAATACTTTCAGTGATGACAGACCTTGAATTCCATGGTACATTTTAGGGAGTTGGCCACAACCTAAAAGTACTTGAAAAGCCCTTTGTAGCTGCTTTATTCTTTGGGGAATCAAGTACATTTTATGCTCTGTTCCAGTTTCTAGCTGTAAGTGGGAAAATCAGAAATGTGGATCATCAAACACGACCTCTGATAATCTCAGTGGGGCATGCACTCATAGTTCACTGTATTGTTCTATCCAGTACAAAGCTGTGTGTAACTGAGCCGTAACATCCCAAAACTCAAAGACTTAACTTTATCAGATCATTTAAATTTCACACCCTGGACAGAGTCACCTTGGCGAACAATGCTTCATCTTCTCTGGAGCTTTTTGGGACATTTTCTTCACACTTAACCTGCAGGCAGCCACATGATGGAGCCTGACAAACAAGGAATAAAAGGAAGTTGTTAGGTGACGTCAGTGCTGATGCTCGGAGAGAGGGTACCACCCCCGGCAACAGCGCTGTGGTGTCTTTGGGAGGGAGAGTTGAATGAAATGGCCTTGGTTTAAATGGGGAAATGACATGTTCTACATTGACAGCACTGTCCTCATCCTGCAGGGGACACAGATGAAAAGAGCAGCTACTCGACCTACTGTGCGGGTGATGCACACAGAAATTAGGTTTGGTACTGAAATCTTCAAGGGAGATCAGTGATCAAGTAATCCTTTAACTGACACTAAAGCAGAAATAAACAACATAGAACTCTAAACTTATGCACTTAACGGGGAAAATAAAAGCTTTTGCAGGTCATTAGCTCCTTTTTGTTCAGTTTAATCTTGTTTATAATCTCAGGAAAGTCACAGCTACTGCTGCCTCTCAACATATCTGGATTAAAAGATGCTTAAAAGTGACCGAAACAATTCAATCTTGATCTTAATCTGTTTTTCTCCACACAAAAACTCATGAGGCAAAATATTTTGATCTCTTAAAACTTCTCTTACCCTCATCTCTGCTCACGTGATTCTCATATTAAATATTACATGTGAGGCTGATGTTTTTACCAAAGATCAGACCAGTTTTATATTTATATATGTAGAACTTTATTCAACCCATTCTTATTGAGGTTATGTTACATTTTACGGATTATGTAACTTTTAATGACTAATTTTCCATATATTTCTTTAAGTTTAACATGAAGATTTAAAATGGAATACACATAAACTTAGAGACATTTAACATGTAAAGATTTTGGGAAAATGTGCAACTAATTATGCAAAAAGAATTGATGCAGGATTAATGTCAGCAGTAATGATTCTGAGAATAATCCCAGATGGGTAAAGGGATAGTTCAAAACTATAAACTAGATTCTGTGGAACAGTTTTAATCAAATATTATTGCAGATAGCTCTTTAAACAGCCTCAGTTTGGAGAAATAAAGTTTAACAAACAGAAAAAAACTTGGATTTATAATGTAAAATGTCTGTTGTGGAAAAGCTTAGAAAACAAATTTCAAATAAAACTTTAACATAAAAGTCAGAATAAAACTTTATTTTTTAAACTTTATTTAAAAAGTTCACCTAGAATCATTTAAGTATTCGTTCCTAAACTGTTCATCTAATCTTTAGTTTATGTTGTAGCTTAATGCAGCGATGAGTTCAGTCCTCCACAATATTAAAGTTTCTTTTATCTAAAATAAACTTCATATGGGAACACAGAGTTTGTTTCAGGAAACATTTAAAGCTGATTTCCCTGATTTCAAATCGCTTAGCTTAGATTGTCAATAGAATTCCTAAGCCACGCCCCCCCCAGGTTTGGAAACACGCGTAGCCCCAGAAGACGACCAAGTGCAAGACACTGATCCGCAGTTCATTCAAGTACCGTAACATGGTGGAATCACCGGTAATTGAAAACAATATAACAACAAACGACTGACATTAATTGTTAATTTGTCCTGAACCTGATGTGGAACCAGCCGGCGGCTGTTTCTCCTGCTGTGACATGGTAGAGCGGCGAACACTCCCAGCAGTGGTGTGCTGCGGTAATATGTCTCAGTTTTTTAGGAGCACAGAAGCCAAATAAATGCGGAAGTCCATACTGCTGGAGAGACTGTCCAATCATTCCTTTCGGGCTGAACCATTTAATTGGTTGATGTTTTTAGACAAATACGGGACAACCACTTAATTATTTATTTATTTATTTATTTATTTATTTTTAATCTTCACAACATATTTTTCTCCATGCTGTGTTAAAACGTTTTTAATGGGCATGAAAAAAAACATGTGAAGCTAATTTGTTATGCAAATTAAGTATAGCAGCTTTAAGCTGTAGAGAACGTTGGTTTCATCTCAGTGGGATTTTCTTTTCTTTCTCAAACCAAACAAGCTCAAAACAATCAATTCATTCACAGAAAGGATAAAAAACATCTTTACCATTTTTTTAAGCATATTTAAAACTTTATTGAAGTATTTACTAACAGTTTGCTTGGTCTCTAAAGTAAGCAAATCCCCATAAGTCTCAGAGCGACTGGATGACCCACTTCTGCGATGATGTCACACCCTGGAAACTGGATCACAGAAAGACCAAAAAAAATTGTATCTTAAATAAGGCCTGTCTGTTGTAAATATAGATATTCAGAGATTCACCTGAGAGCAGCGTCATTATGAAAATGATAAATAACACAAGGGGGGTGCAACAGTTCCAGAAGGAGGAGAGTGATCCATCTTTAAGCCCTTCACTCGGTGTACATTATTTAAGGGGTTTCAGAGACCCCCGAGGGAAATATGATGGCAGAAACAGTGGGAGCGGAGGGTGAAAAGGGAAAAAGGTAAAGAATAAAGCAGGAGATTGGTTACTGATGCTGTTCTTAAGTAGGTACAATGAGGTAATTAGGTGCATGTAATTTAGGGTATCCATTCCCTTTTCTTGCCTGATCAACCCTGAGGTAGATCACATTGGCTGTCCTGAAAACCTTCATGAAATAAACATCAAGCTTGTTTTCACATATAATTAAAACACAAGCGATAAGGCAAATATTACTGACTCAAAAAACACATTTTTATTTTAATTATTTGACGCTTTGATAATTCACACATCCTCTGAACATCAGCGAATCACTAGGAATGATGCACGTTTGTGGTTGTAGCCAAAAAGTTCAGTTTTCTCATCACGCCAAGTGATTTTGTTCCTGAAATGTTGAGGCTCGTCTCTTTGTGGCGTTTGTGTGGCAACTGCTTTCTTGTGACAGCTCGGCCTTGTGTTTCCTTCAACAGCCACTTTCTTTGAGGGAGTTCTGAATATCAGCAGAAGTTATTTGCATCAATCATAAAACACATTTTCTGCAATTTGATGCTAAAAGTTTTGTTATCTACCTTATCGAGGTTTAGGTTCAACAGAACCCCTAATTTCCTATACACAGCAAATTCAAAAGTGTTAAATTTCCAGTGTTAGTGTTGAGTGTTAAAATACAGTGTTAATTTAACTCTTTTTTTAGTCTTTTTAACAACATGAGAGTAAATTCCTCAAAAGAGTTGGTGTTAATTTGGGGAGTTACATTTAAGCAACTCTGTCAAGTGTTGAATTTAAAATTAACTCTGAACAGAGTTGCTCATCAGAGCGGGGCGGGGGGCGGAGCCAATGCCCGGGTCTGAGTTTTACCCAAAATGCACTTGGAGGCTTGATCTGCAATTTAAAGGAACTTAAGGCAGCTTTACAAAATCTGACTCAGTGCTGCCGCGACAGGCGCTGTGGCTAACTGCAGCCACCAGCCAAGCCGGCACGGGAGCGCGCACAGACACTTTACAGACTGTTCGTCTTCACAGCACTGCACCGGGGAGGCTAACATACTTCACGTCAGGTCTCTCCACTCTGTTATTTGATTTGATCTCATCATTTTCATACTGTATCAGGCTCTAAACACGACCTATAATGTTTTCTCACCTGGTCACAAGGAAATGAGCCATGTCAGCATCCGTTTTCACTCCCAAATGCAGCTGAAGTTCCCTCCATGAACCGAACGCATATCCAATATTTATGCGGGTGCCTGCCCGGCTTCGGTCATATTTTTTTTTTGACTCACGAGATGCCGCTGATAAAGTCTTTTTTTTCTTCGTGGTGCCACTTTTTTGGGGGGTGAGAGTGGATGCAGGTCGTTTGCTGGCTGCAGAAACATCCATAAGTATACCTTCAGTGTTTGAATCCAAGTCCACGGCGGCCATGTTCTTCCTGTTCAAGAGCTGTCGGCAACGCGCATGCAGCGTCAATTTACGTCACATCCCTACAACTGCGCGGGAAATTCGGACGTCGAACTGCAGCGCATTATGTAGCACACAGCGTTTCCAAGGCAACAGACATATATGCAGATGGCCTCGTTATTTTGGGTTTTTAATGCTTCATGACCCATTAGCATTGAATAAACTGGAAATGCATGTGTAGTTTTTCACAAATCTTGCCTTAAGTCCCTTTAATTGTAAATTTGTACATCCTAAAGCTCTGTGTAAGAGTTAAAATAAAGCCGGTCATGCAGCACAACATTTTATTCAATACTTTACACCTACTACATCATTAAAATCAGTCGGTCTTTTAAATCTTTCAGCAACCGTGACTCAAACCTGACTGAGGTAACCTAATACAAGCTGCCTATTATATAATATTGTAGTTCTCAGACTTTGAGCTTCTCTGAACTGAAATTGTGAAGGGGGTCTTCACCTGCTTCTCTTATCTGTGGTAGAGGCCTTCCTATAGGGAGTTAGTTAGTTATCGGTGTTGAAATAACTATACCAGAGTGTAAAAACATTAACACTAGTGTTAGTGTTAAATTAACACTGAAAAGAGTGGACGCATATACACACTTTGTTGGTGTTAAATTTAACACTCTCAGAGTTGATTTAACACTGGCTTTTTTGCTGTGTATTTATCAGAGTTCTAACACTGATAATCAGAACCTCAAATTTCATTTGTATCCTGTTTTACAGAGTTCGATCAATTTTTCTCGTAGATCATGTGACAATCCTGTTGCTTTCTCCATGACTCAGAATCTGGGAGCATCAGCGCAGCTCTGGATTGAAGATGCAAGTGTCTGTCAGGAGCCCCAAAACCTTTTATACTCACACACTGATTGCTAGGAAACCGATTACAGGTGAGGATGGTTACCTGTAGCAGCCATACAAACCCATTTGTGTCAAGTTGTGCATGTTTCAGCCCAAAATCAATGGGGTGTGCAAACTTCTCAACTTGATAATTTTTAAATTTTTTAAAATTGTTTTGGTGATTTGAAAAGTGTAAACACATTTTTTTTCCACAATAAATAGCTTCAAAACATCACTGAAAAAAAAAGTTTTTATGTTTTCATTCATATTCTTTGAGAAATGACCCCCAAAAAATCAATTAAGGCTTGTAAACTTACTGACACAGCTGTATCTCCTGAATCCACACTATCCAAAATGTGATCCGGTAAATTAACATTAGCAGAAACAAAAATGTCTATAAATTTCTCAGTTTTACAGATATGGAACTAAAATTTAGCATCATATTTGCTAAGAGTCCTTCTAGTCCATATCCATCTGTTTGTTAGAGAAGCAGAACATCAACCACGGGGTGAATATGGACGTACATTTACAACTGATTAACTTTTGAGTCAAAACGGTTCAAGATTTGCAAAAAGTCAGTCAGTTTTACACTGAGCTGAAATGTCTTCATTCACAGCAGATCTGTTAACAGATCAAGCAAAGTTTAAAGGATTGTGAGACAGATTATCTATAATCTGACACAAGCTACGTTTACATGCGCCAAATTTCCCCAATCTGATTAAAATCTTGGTCGATCGGAATTCCCAAATCCCTGTTTACATGGACACTAACTGAAATGATCTGATCATGCCATGAGTACACATGCACCAAGCACTCGATCAGGTTAAATGAGTTGAGCATGCGCACAGCGAGTTGTCTTTCCGGGGGAAGAAAAAAAAGTAAACAAACTCCGTCCTTTCTACGCGTCTTTCCCGCCCCATCGTGTGCTCGAGCTGACTCACGTTATCCCCAATATGGACCTTCTGCAGGTGATTACCTTTATGTTTGGGTTTTTACTGGTCGCATTAACCAAGCTAGCGGCTGAATACATGTTGCTACTGCTCCTCCACCACAGGAGAGGAGAGCAGGATGACAGGGTGACTGCACCAGCAGACCACTTCTGTTTACTTCCCGCTATGTTTTCTACTTGGGTCTGCGAAAGTGGAAAGACGTCACGCTGAAGTTGTACGCATGCGCAGTGGGCTTTTATCACCCTTTCTTTCCGAATGGGTGTGTACATGCACGTCTATCCGAATGAAGATCGGACAAAACCACCCCTCTCGATCGGAAGGAAATTTCATTCTGATCAGGCTGCATCAGATCAAAACATTCTGATTGACATGTTTACATGACGTCTTTTTTATCTGATTGGGCGTTTATTCCGATTAAATGTGCCCATGTAAACGTAGCTTGTAGAAATTATCTGGAAGTCATACTGTATAAATCTGCATCGTATCTGCAAAGGAATCTATTCAAGAGTCATCAGCATGAATGAAAAGACAGAATTACAAAAATAGCAAAATCAATCTGACAGTTGTCTAATATTCTAACTTAAAGTGGTATATTTAACACAATAATAACATTTTAAAAGTATTTCATGACTCAGCGCTTAATTGCTCTTTCATGTTGTCGCAGACTTTTGTCTCCTCTCCAGCTCTTCTGCTCTCAGCCGTCCCACTCACTCTTTGTCTTTCTCTTGGCTTTTGTTTGGACTATATGTTTCACATTGTCTCAGTTCATGGAGCAGCTACTCTCTGATCAGAGGGGGAGGAGGAGGAGGAGGAGGAAGACTCAGGTGTGCGTGGGTGGCAGAGCGAGTCTTGTCTGAGGAGTGGAGCGTGCAGACTGCAGACTTTGTTGGGACACTGCGTGAGAAAAAAGGGTGTGCAAGTGTCCCAAAGAGTCAAGGTGAGGTCAAGGGAGGCTGGATGATAATTTGCATAAGATGAACTTGACAGGAAATGATTTTTACTGCAGATCATCACCTTAAAATAAACCAGCTACGTCTCAGTGTGTTCCCTCAGTGGAATAAGAACTATTTAGTAGTACAGTAGAAGTAGTGCAAGTAGAAACAGGGTGTTCAGAGTCACATGCACAGATAAAAGATAAAAATATTTAAAAAGTATCAGTGCCAAGGTACAACTCCAGCACTGGATCACAAGGTCCCTGAGTAACCTGAAGAAGCCATCAAATATTAAGCTGCCCTCCTTTTTTGTGAACATGGAATGTAAACAAACATATTATTCGTGTTACTGACACTCGATCTTCAGGCCTGGCACGCTGGTGAAAGCTTAGACAGCTCTACAGTGTCAGAAGGAAAAGAGGGTCAGAAAGAAAAACTCCCATTGAAATGAATGTCTTCAAGATTTGATCAGATTATTGGGAATACTGCACTTACACCTCAGGCAGAGTTTTCTATAGAGCAGGTGCAGCTCCACTGCTGAAAAATAAACCCTTGTTTTTCTTATCTAGTCTGTTTAATTCAGTTTAATTCATGATACTTGTATTCTTATGAGTCCTTCTTTTAAAGTCATTAAACACAATATTTGGGGCTTTTAATTGAGATGAACACCGGAAGGCGGATGGAAAACTCATTAAAGAATCATGAATAATGGATGAGGGCGTGTTGGTGTTGGGCTAGCTTGGTTTACATCTTCACTTGATGGAGCACTGTTGTAGCTCCCCGGGGTGTTGGAGGGTGGAGGGAGAGGAGGGAGGGGACACAACAGGTTGAATGGAAACACAATGCACTGGGGCAAGAGGAGGAAAGGGAGGCGGACAGGGCAGAGAGCCAGGTTGTCTCAGGACTGAGTAGTGAAAGTGAGGAGACAGCCTTGCTGAAAGGCCCGGCTATCACCGGCCTCATCAGGAAAAAACGGAAAAAGTTTGGGTCCGCCAGACCGCGAGCCGCAGGGATGCAACCGTGACCACCAGCAGCCGTGACAGGAAACACAACCTCATTGTGCTTCATGGAAAAAAAAAAAAATCTTCATGCAATATGATCGGATGCTTTGTCAACCATCACTAATGCTCATTTTTGGTTAGGTTACAAGTTTATGAACAATTAACATATTGCCTATTTCAAAGAACTCTGTGAACAACCTCAGTGTGGAGAAACAGAAATTAGTTCTATTCAGACTGACAAATTAACTGAAGTCAAGTCCAAATAGGATTGCTGCCATCTTAAAACTAAACTAATGTCCAAAATTTCACAGCAGGTCATGCAAAGACTGTTTATAAACCTTTTTAAAGCAGTACACTTTGTGTTACATGATTATTTACAAGGAATTTGATGGTCCAGCTGAAATTAGCATCAGGGTTAGCTATCTGTGTTACTTCTAGCTTAGCTTGTAAACTTCTGGCTTAAAGGTGATATACCCGATTTCCAGTGTTGTGCATGAACGCATTCAATGAACACATTCATATTTACGGTGAACTGTGAACTGAACGAATCAGTTTTCATACCATGAACGTGAAAGAGAGCGGAGCTCATTTTGGCAAGAATGAGCGGCACACGCAGTTCACGTTCACGCTCATTTGAAAAGTCAGATTTTACGACACTGTTTACGGCAACCACCATGACGGTCCAGCATGGCTAGTGCTGCTAGTTCCCGCGATCCAGACTCAGCTACAGGCATTGCTGAAGCCAGTTTTGCAGAGCACTTGGGAGAGTTTTATGTACAAACAGAGCAAGACTCAGATGGAAAAAACTAACGTTTTTGTGCAAACTGTGCCCACCGGGACTTAACAAGCAAGTACGTACGTCAGCAGAATATTCTGGATTTTTTCAGTGGACAGATCTTTTCCCCATGAACCTGAATGTGCTTTGTTTTTTTTTTGGAAGTCCTGCATAATTTGGTTCATGCTGGTTAAATAAAGGTTTCATTAAACATACCTTGCACCTTGTATTTTCCATTTTCTACATGTTATGATCACACGTTATTTCAGGGGTAAAATCTATTCTCTATCTGAACATTATTTTTCTCCTGGATGTAATAATTATCTCTAGTCTCTTGATTCTTTATTGGTTCAAGAGTTTTGTTTAGTTTTGGAGTGGCAGTGATTTGTGATGGATAGTTAAGAAGAGGTTTTATTGAGCACTAACAAAATGTAACAAATGAACGTGAACTAGTTCATTTTTAGATATGTGAACTTGGCTCATTTTTCAAAAAAATTAACTATGAACATGAACTAGTTCATTTTCATCTGTGTGAACTGAACTTTGAGCTAGTTCTTTTTAAGTATGAACTGGCACAACACTGCCGATTTCAAATTGCCTAGCTTAGAATGTCAACAAATGTAAACAAAGTCACAGAACTCTCAGCCACTCCCATCAGGTAGAATTCCTAAGCCATGCCCCCCCAGGTTTGGAAACACGCGTAGCCCCAGAAGACGACCGAGTGCAAGACACTGGTCTGCAGTTCATTCAAGTACCGTAACATGGTGGAATCACCGGTAAGTGAAAACAATATAACAACAAACAACTGACATTAATTGTTACTTTGTCCTGAACCTGACGCGGAACCAGCCGGCGGCTGTTTCTCCTGCTGTGACATGGTAGAGCGGCGAACACTCCCAGCAGTGGTGTGCTGCGGTAATATGTCTCAGTTTTTTAGGAGCACAGAAGCCAAATAAATGCGGAAGTCCGTATGGCTGGAGAGATTGTCCAATCATTCCTTCCGGGCCGAACCATTTGATTGGTTGATGTTTTTAGACAAATACGGGAGAACCACTTAATTATTTTTTTTCATGTTTTTTTTTAATCTTTACAACATATTTTTCACCATGCTGTGTTAAAATGTTTTTAATGGGCATGAAAAAGAACACATTAAGCTAATTTGTTATGCAAATTAAGTATAGCAGCTTTACATATCACAATCATCTGTAAGAATAACTGTGTAACATGAAACTAACAGCAGTTGAAAGTAGATTTTATATGAACCACCATGAAAATCCAGCATTTTAGTTGCTTAAAAAAATCTACAGACTGTTTGTCCAATCTGAACTTAGAACTTTTTAACAGAAACTCCACTTCACAAAATCTGAACTATTCCTCATCAATAAGTATGTATGTGAACTTTTTGTGTAGTTGTGTGTGTACTTTTTGTTGCTATGGTTTTTGACAATCAGTAATCAGAGCCAGCATCTCTTTCACAGAAACGCTGCTCTGATGATCCAAAGTGTGAAATAAACAGCAAAAACATTTGATGCAAAACTGTTGGAGTGATGAGGTAAAGGAACATGAAATCTTGAACTGCATGCAGCCAATTCTGTACACACGACTATCAGCTACACACCCCTCTTGTTAGGCAATTTATGAAGATGAAAATGAACAATCGCGGGTCTTACAGTACAATTTTCTGCATATCTTTCTTTTTACAAGGGAAAACACATCAATGCATTCTTGCTGCAATAGCTGCTGGCAAATAATCTGCTACATTAGCATCTTAAAGAGGAACTAAACCCCATAACTTTTTTTTTTTTTGCTTTTAAACTGTATTAATAGGTTTTTACTAGTGCAATCTTTCAGTTTCTGGGCATTTTTTGACATTTTCGAATAAACTTGTTAAATTCTACAGTTTTCCGTCTAAAAAGTCTTAGTGTTTCGAACTTCCACTGGAAAGTGCACCATAAGAACTCAAAGGATTGTTGAATTCTGCAGTTCTGCCCTAACCTCTCTTATCTCATTTTGGCTGGGCCTGAGAAGGTGTGTCCAAACTTTTGGTCTGTACTGTATATACTGTATGTATGACCATCATGGCTGACACCCCATGGCTGGGGGGGTCAGCTCGAGAAGATAAGGATCAGGGCTGCTCAACTCGTTCATAGAAGCAGCTTCCTCCATTTTAATCTGTTCCCTTTTTGACCATCTGTGTCGATACGACATGTCAATCCCAGCGCCCCCCCTCCGCGTCCTTTTGAGGCATGTTTTTAAAACAGGAAGTGTGGGCAGGGCTTTTAATCTGGAGGGGGTTAGTTACTCTTTAAAGGGGAGTGGCTGTGGATGTTAACCTGAAATTAAATTTAAAATTCAAAAAGTTAAAACTCATTTATTTTAGGGGAGTAATGAGATGTGCAGAAACACATTTGTGCATTGAGGATAACATCATTTAACGTTGCACCACAAAAGCTTTGTCATTTTCTCATTAACGCTACTTTTAAATGGATGAAAACATGAGCAAAACATTAGTCATCCACCTCATCAGAAGCAACCTGATTTCAACTTCATCTTTTTAGTCATAACATACACAGAGGCCTTTTCATGCTGCCTCAGAGTTCTTTTTGTGTCTATTCAGAAAGAAAACAGTCATGTGTTGCTCGACGCCTGTGGATTAGCTCGTTTTAGACTGAGAGGAGGGCAACAGGTGCAAACTCGGAATATGCAGGTTTGTTCTGCTGCAGCTCCAGAGCGTAACCTGGTCAGAAACAATGCACTCAGAGTGGCAGATGATTCATTTTGAGAGTGATTGCAAAGAACTGAGAGCGCAGACAAAGAGAGCGTGGTTGAGAAAACCCTCAACACGAGTAGGAAGACAAAAAAATCACAGTTATGCTTTTAAATTAGAATCAGATTCATCTTTACTGCACTTGTGTTGAGATGTGTGTGTTGAAATCTTCAGCAGCCAGATGACTTTTTCTGTCACCTATATTTTCACTATTAAACATGTTGTGGATGCTGTGTATTAACAAATAAATGAATAAAATTAGGTTGTTGTCATTAGACTGACTGAGATTTATACGTAAAATGATAAGTGATGAAAAGCTCCAAAAGTTATGTAATTTGTATCTATTTGTTTTCTGTTTATCAGTTATTAGTAGGACTTTAGAAACTAATAGAAATAAATATAATTGGAAAATAATGTAGTTAAAAAATCTCTAATATTTAGTGAAGATTCAGGTACTTTGTGTCTCCCACCACACTGTGAACTGCTAAAAAAAAAAAAAAAACTAGTGATGTGATGTTTGCCAAAGAACCAGGAGTTTGAAATCAGATATAAAAAGCTTTTTTGTTTATGCCGAATAAGTCAAACAAATTTTATTGTATTGAAACATGAGGCAGAAGATCATTAAAAGAAGTTTTGGGACTGGATGTTTGTCTTTGTGGGCAGGTCAGTGCTGCTCCTTCCTGTCACTTCCCATCACTCCTCAAACTGCCTCTTAGCTGTTTCACAGCAAGTGTCCTAGTCAAGGTCAGTGCTGCATCTGAACAGCAGGAAGAAACTGTTTATGACCAATAAAATGAAATAATTCTGGTTTTTTAAACCTTTATCCTTCATTACTCGATTTTTTGTTAGAACTCACACACTGTTAATTAATTGAATATTTAATTAGCTATAATGAACAAAAATAAGTAAAATTAAAATATATCTTTATAAAAAGATATATAGGTCTTTTTTCTATTAGCAAGACTGAAAATATAAAGAAATGCATTAACATTGTCAAATAATCTGCTGCAGCTAAGGTGCAATTACTTAAAATAATGTGTATGTCGTATAAATCTTTATGAATATAAATCATGGACATCTGAATCCATTTATGCAAATGTGATTCAGCATAAGACAAGCAAACAGATTTGTATTTACTAACCAGTTGAACAGAACCAAAACTAAGTACACATCTACTTTCCATGCTGTCTTAATCCTTCTGAGCTCTCTAGCTAATGAAAGTGAATCAAATATTTACTCGTGTTTGGACTCTTGCTCGTAACTTTCTCCGATGTCGTTGGTGCCTCTAACACATCTGTGTCCATCAAGGCATAATAGGTTTGTTTTTTTTCCTATCAGAAACTTTAAACTTAATTTAAACAATTTTTTGATGATCTAAATCAAAGGTGTTTCTAAATCTACTTTTTAAATTTGCATTGCAAAGAAACAAACAGAATTCTTATGAATTCTGGAAATAAAAGTTGCGAACGGCAGTTTCAGCACTTAGAATATCTACAATTCATGTCATCAAACAAAGCAAAGTAATATATTTTGTGTAATTGCAGTTGTTGTATTTTTTGAGACGTTGTGTGATTGGATCTTTCCACACTCTGAAGATAGTTTCATCACAGCAACAACTTTGCAGATTTAGCAAATTTGTGTATCATTAAGGCTGAGTGGGGCGGATTTTGAAGCATTAAAACCAAAATCTGAATGAACATTACACTATCCAGCCTCGAAGACACTGATAGAAAGTTCAAAATACAACAGAAAGCCCTCTGAGTAAGCCCTCATGTCAACATCGGGCTTAGACCCACAGCATCCTGAAAGAAGAGGTGCAAATGGGCACCACTCTTCTCCATTACACTGATGAAGAGAGGCTCTTAGTAACCTGACGGCACACGCACGAGTGAGACTGGGAACAGAGAACACCCCCTGAGGTTTTATCTCACCTGTAACTCCATCTCATCCGATGTCCTTTTATCAAAAAACCTCCACTATGATCTAGAAGAAGCTGTTAATATGGATTAGAGGCCAGTCCTTTAGTCATGTGGAAAGTAATGTTGTTTACAGTTGACATCAAAGTGTGTCATCAAAAGTCCTCCAGAACATGAGAATCTTTGCAGGCTCTTGATGAGGCAGAGGGCCCTTTATTGTGCTTGGGAGTGCGTGATACGTACATAATGATTTTGAACAATCCCAAAACTTCCATAGCATAGTGGTGGATTTTAATATGCAGGAAGGCATGGTCCCTAATGTGGGTGGAGTTGCCAACTCCCTGAAAAAAAAAAAAAGGGACACCTCGATGGCGGGGCAACCTGATTGCCTTCACCCTTCCTGGCGTCGTCTGTCTTCCGGTATCTTCTTCGCAAGCAACCGCACCTCAATTAATGAGATAAGTGGAATTCTTTATTGTCATACTCGTGTGTAAGTGTGCTGTCAGCTGGTCACAGAGCGGTGGTATAAGTGTAAAAGCCAGAGGGCAAACATATCAAGCAACACCCAATATAAGAGACATCCCGTACAGGACAATCCTATTTATTTCATATACAGTGGGGCAAAAAAGTATTTAGTCAGCCACTAATTGTGTAAGTTCTCCCACTTAAAAAGATCAGAGAGGCCTGTAATTTTCATCATAGGTATACCTCAACTATGAGAGACAAAATGAGGAAAAAAAATCCAGAAAATCACATTGTCTGATTTTTAAAGAATTTATTTGCAAATTATGGTGGAAAATAAGTATTTGGTCAATAACAAAAGTTAATCTCAATACTTTGTTATATAGCCTTTGTTGGCAATGACAGAGGTCAAACGTTTTCTGTAAGTCTTCACAAGGTTTTCACACACTGTTGCTGGTATTTTGGCCCATTCCTCCATGCAGATCTCCTCTAGAGCAGTGATGTTTTGGGGCTGACGCTGGGCAACAAGGACTTTTAACTCCCTCCAGAGATTTTCTATGGGGTTGAGATCTGGAGACTGGCTAGACCACTCCAGGACCTTGAAATGCTTCTTACGAAGCCACTCCTTCGTTGCCCGGGCGGTGTGTTTGGGATCATTGTCATGCTGAAAGACCCAGCCACGTCTCATTTTCAATGCCCTTGCTGATGGAAGGAGGTTTTCACTCAAAATCTTACGATACATGGCCCCATTCATTCTTTCCTTTACACGGATCAGTCATCCTGGTCCCCTTGCAGAAAAACAGCCCCAAAGCATGATGTTTCCACCCCCATGCTTTACAGTAGGTATGGTGTTCTTTGGATCCAACTCAGCATTCTTTCCCCTCCAAACACGACAAGTTGAGTTTCTACCAAAAAGTTCTATTTTGGTTTCATCTGACCATATGATGTTCTCCCAATCCTCTTCTGGATCATCCAAATGCTCTCTAGCAAACCGCAGACGGGCCTGGACGTGTCCTGGCTTCAGCAGGGGGACACGTCTGGCACTGCAGGATTTGAGTCCCTGGCGGCGTAGTGTGTTACTGATGGTAGCCTTTGTTACTTTGGTCCCAGCTCTCTGCAGGTCATTCACTAGGTCCCTCCGTGTGGTTCTGGGATTTTTGCTCACCGTTCTTGTGATCATTTTGACCCCACGGGGTGAGATCTTGCGTGGAGCCCCAGATCGAGGGAGATTATCAGTGGTCTTGTATGTCTTCCATTTTCTAATAATTGCTCCCACAGTTGATTTCTTCACACCAAGCTGCTTACCTATTGCAGATTCAGTCTTCCCAGCCTGGTGAAGGTCTACAATTTTGTTTCTGGTGTCCTTTGACAGCTCTTTGGTCTTGGCCATAGTGGAGTTTGGAGCGTGACTGTTTGAGGTTGTGGACAGGTGTCTTTTATACTGATAACGAGTTCACACAGGTGCCATTAATACAGGTAACGAGTGGAGGACCGAGGAGCCTCTTAAAGAAGTTACAGGTCTGTGAAAGCCAGAAATCTTACTTGTTTGTAGGTGACCAAATACTTATTTTCCACCATAATTTGCAAATAAATTCTTTAAAAATCAGACAATGTGATTTTCTGGATTTTTTTTCCTCATTTTGTCTCTCATAGTTGAGGTATACCTATGATGAAAATTACAGGCCTCTCTGATCTTTTTAAGTGGGAGAACTTACACAATTGGTGGCTGACTAAATACTTTTTTGCCCCACTGTATATAAATACGGGATGTCCCGGCTAATACGGGACAGTTGGCAACCCTAAATGTGGGGCCTGTGCAGACACGTTGTTTGGTAGTGGAGAAGGTAAATCAGGACTGGCTTCATTGGTCTCATGCTAAGGCTACAACCCATCATAGGCTGTCGTGTAGCATTGTGCTTGTGTTGTGATCCATTAGCTTGTAGCTACATCCTGATGTGGTATCACATCATGCAGAACATGATCATTGGTGTTCATGGAATTATTATTACTATTAACAAGCTGTGAATGTACAGCATCATTGTCATCCATCCACTAATCTACTAATCTAACGTTCCTGCTCCTCGTATGTTCCTGTGCTCCTGCCAAGTCCCACCCGACTCTGTGTTCTCTGAGTTCCCTGTCCGGTTACTCCTGTGTCTCCTCGTGTTCATCAGCCTGAGACCCGATCTCCTCCACCCTGCCTGTCCGCTCTCAAGTGCCTGCTCAACTGATACATCTCCTGGACTACATCTCCCTGCAAAGTCGCCTCACTGGACCTTCCTCCTCCTCGCGCCCATCTTCATCATCATCACTCCCGTGAGTCTCATCTTCTCCTGAACACATCCTTGCAGTTCATTCCTCATACAGTATCTAATCCCTCCTATCCTCTGTAGCACTGGATCCTCCCAAGCCTCCTGCACCTTGCACATTTGAATCACTGTAAATATTGTAAATTGTTCGCTTTTGGAGCCTGTTGTTTGAGTTCTGCATGTGGGTCAAACACCTCCCAGAGATCATGACATTTAGTTTAGAATAGTGAAATTTCTGTATAAAAAGCACCAAATGTTCTGATCATCTACAAGTTTTCTGTATTTCAACTAGCGTTTGCAATAGAAATGTTTCATGATCATTTCAGCCTGATGGAACTGTACTATCTCAGTAGCCTGGAGCCTGAGTGGAAATGTTTGAGCAACTGGAAACGATCCACTAATTACTGGAATTGGCTGGTGAGGAAGCAGGTGTGACGGCATGGAAGAGCCATGGGGGCGCCCTGATCACCGGCCTCTGACTGTCGCTGAGCATCAGCTGCTTTATCACATCTGAGCACTCTGTCTTCCTGGTGCAGTCTATATGGACCCACACTCTGATGACCCCACAGGGAAGGTTTCTGAGTTCATGTGAAAGTGGAGGATGGGGGATAATTCACATTTATGAATTCAAGGAAAAAGCCATTATTACCGATTATTAGATATAATTAGTTTGGTGATTTTTGATTGTGGTACCAAATTGCAGTTAATACAAAGCCTGATCGCAGCTGCCTCCACTTGATAAATATATACACAGACTTTTAGATCTGTTTCTCCACTGCTTTCTTTGACATTTGTATCCTAATATGACACAAATAATGATGGGCAGGGCATTTCTGAAAAAAGCAGGAGAAGCAAAAAGAGAGAGGCTAGAGTGTATGGTGCTGTCAGTCTGACTTAGTGTCAGAGACTAAACAGTGAGACTTCAACACAGAGGAGACACTCCCAGGACATGCAGACAATTCTGAACAGTCACCACAGTCTCTCCATTGGGTATTTTTTTGGTCTCTTTGACTATGTTCATGCTTTACAGTAGGTTTAAAAATGTTGTTTGTATTTTTCCTATGCTCTTTTAAAGCTGATTTCCCTGATTTCAAATTGCCTACCTTAGACTTTCAACAAAGTCACAGAACTCTCAGCCCCTCCCATCAGGTAGAATTCCTAAGCCACGCCCCCCCAGGTTTGGAAACACACGTAGCTCCAGAAGACGACCGAGTGCAAGACACTGGTCCACAGTTCATTCAAGTACCGTAACATGGTGGAATCACCGGTAAGTGAAAACAATATAACAACTAACAACTGACATTAATTCTTACTTTGTCCTGAACCTGACGCGGAACCAGCCGGCGGCTGTTTCTCCTGCTGTGACATGGTAGAGCGGCGAACACTCCCAGCAGTGGTGTGCTGCGGTAATATGTCTCAGTTTTTTTAGGAGCACAGAAGCCAAATAAATGCGGAAGTCCGTATGGCTGGAGAGACTGTCCAATCATTCCTTTCGGGCCGAACCATTTGATTGGTTGATGTTTTTAGACAAATACGGGAGAACCACTTAATAATTTATTTATTTTTTTTAATCTTCACAACATTTTTCTCCATGCTGTGTTAAAACGTTTTTAATGGGCATGAAAAAAAACATGCTAAGCTAATTTGTTATGCAAATTAAGTATAGCAGCTTTAAACCTCCAGTAAGGTGTGATCTCAGTGCACACAGCAGCAGTTTACATGTGTAAAACACACTGAAAGAGCCATTAAATATACAGAAGTAAGATGACAGATCTTTTAGCTGATAAAAACTTTATTATTACTTAATTCAAATTTCCATTTATGGTGACAGTAATTCCTGCTGGTTTTGTTTGCACACGTCAGACTGATGCACTTTCTTCTTTTTTTTTTAAATCTGAACTGCAGTGTCACTTTGCGTTTGTTGTAGCACTCTCCCAAAGGAATGATGAAATGCTCAGTGCTTTTACAAACCTCAGCACTGCTGAGCATTCTGCTGTCCAGCAAAATAAAACTACAACACTGTCAAAGAAGTGAGAATACCAAAGTACAAAAGGGGTTTCTGTGTTTTGCAGTTAGTGTGGTGTTCTGTTTTCTTGTAACACCTGAGACAGAATCAAAACTGGGTCAAGTGGTACAAGACCACGTCTCTGAGACCCAATCAGACCTCATTTCTTCCAGCAGGTTTGTTGATTTGGACCATCAAAGACACAAATAAGCTGCAGTGATTGTTGAGATGCTTGGCTATGAGATGTAGACCCTGTGAAGGGGTTATAGCAGGCAAGACGATACGTAGCCGGTCTTTTGGCATGTGACTTCAGTCTGAACCACCAGGTCGCTTCCATCCGACCTGTACGTCATCAATACGTGACATACGTGAGTATTCTGCATCGAGGACGCGGGAGCAAAAAGTAAACAACAGTAACGGCAGACGACCCGGAGAACAGTCACAAACCAAAGTGGGGAGACGGCTCTGTTCAGGCCAAACTCGAGGGGTGTTATCGGAACAGCGCAGTTTTAGAAAACATTTCCAAAGAAATGGCTCCAATGCCAAAGACGAATAAAAAGTCACAGAGCTAAATGCAAGAAGGCACTATTCCTTCTACTGCGCATGTGTGACACATTCAAGACATTCAATACTGAATTAATCCTGTTTGATTTGGGTATAGATTTGGATTTCATGTTAGGATTACTGGATTTGATGACCTCGGACTGACCTCCACTATGGTTCTTTACTTCTGTCTCAGCAGAAAGAGGTCATCACTAACCTCTCCATTGTTTTGTTCTCAGTTTTTTTCATTAATCTCATTCAGCTTCTGCCACATCCGATGACGTCAGTGGTTCAATACATTCAGTGTTTCATTTCAATCAGTATATTGACTGTTAGCTACTCTGAGTGTGCTACAATAAACATTCTTAATGTGCTATCTGTCTCCTGCATGTGCATTTGAGTCCAGTCAACAAACAAATGTTCCCAAAAGTCCCATAATTACTTCCAACATTAAACCTTAGAATAATGAGAGCAAGCATTTAGGTTACTGTGTTTTAATTGGATTTATCCTCAAAACTTTTAAATAGCAAAACCATATATGACACCTAGAACAAAACAGCTGATCAGTAAAATAGGTTGAAACGTGTTTAATTTAGTTTAAAACTTTTAGCATAATAAAAAAATAGACACTGTTCTGCTTTCTTTTAATTAAATTTAAGACTAATTTAAATCTTTACACTCTAGTTTGCCAAACATTATGTGGTTCTCATGGATAAAACAAGAACTGAATCCAATAATATTCACACAGACTCCGTCTATTTCTCACCTCTCATCTACACGCCCACGGTAGGAGCTGTTAAAGAGGGACGCTGGCTTAAAATGTATAATTTTACAGAGACTGGGACTGTTTTATCTTGGGTTACTGACATAACTCACATATGGTCACACGCAGTTGAGAATCCGCAAGTTTGCTGATAAAATAAAATTCTTGAGGCTAACTGTAATTTTCATTTAAAGAGGCCATTTCATACAAATTTCAGGACTTTGTTGTTATTTCTTAAGCATTAACCAGTAAAATGAAACATTTTATATCTAAAAAACATCAGGAAACACTTAACAGACCTTTCAATCTGTCTGCGTTAAAATTCGGGTGGTTTCGGTTCCTTCCGTCAGGCTGCTTCGTCAGGTTTCGTCAGCAGCTCGTTCATATTCATTATTTGAATTTGCTGGACTCTGATTGGCTAACAAACTAGCCTATGAGAGCAAGGTATACTGTTTCCTGCCCCGCTGCACATGGCAACGTCAGACGTCGTGTCTTCCTGTTTGTTACGTCTTATGCTACAGCTTTTAGCCAGCAGCATGCTAGGCGTGGTTTCAACTGCGGGAGCTGCCGAAAACTAATGAACAAAGGAGTTGTGATGAAACAGATACAGGCCGTTCGAACTCGGGGGAACTCGAGTGTTATCACCACCTGCGTAGTTTGAGAGATTAAAACTGAAAGAGAAGTTGTTGACCTGTTTTCACACCCACTATGAAGGTAAGAACACCTGTGGAGCTAAAATATTCAACAGAAACCTCAGAAAAAACGTTTTTAATGGAAGGGCCTCTTTTAAAAACACTGATTATGATCTTTGATCAGTCTAACCAAAGCAATGCTCTTTTGTGAAGTCCGCTCTCATTGTCGATATAAACAAGCGCGAATGTGTTTTAGAATGTGCTGTTAGCCCTCAAAAAAGCCCTGTTCACCATAGCAGTAGCATGTGCTACACCATAGCATGTAGCTACCACTTGGAGGCAGTCTCAAGAACAATGCTGGATAATCTGAACAGAATTTTTTAAAGTCTGGTTCTGTTATGAAGAAAAGGTGTTAAAAAATATAGATTTGCCTTTATTTTTCTCTTGTGGTTCATTTTTCATGCTTCATCCTGATGGAGTCATTCAACAGCTCGCCTGGGCTCCCGCTAACTTTAGGTCATTCACAGTTCATTCATTCAACCAACTCACAAAAGGGGGATTTGGTTTTAGAATATTCAGTCAATCTTTATTTTATCCTTTTAGTGCAGTGGCTTGTAGCTACTGTAAAAACTGAGCATGATGCTTGTCAGACCCAAAGAAGATTTGATCTCAGACTTTTAACCAATACATTTATTTACACACACACACTGTATATATATCAAATAAAATCAAATAAACAAGAATAAATGAGGGCTATCAAAATAATTTTTTATTTGGATTCATATGCATTTTCTGTTCTGACAACCTGTGGAGATTATCAATCAGCATCTAAGCTTAAAATCACTCCTCAATTAAACTGAAGCTGGTGTTACCTACAATGTAATTCACTTATTTTCTTTTTATTTAGAGAGAAATCTCATTATTTCAGGTGTGAATGGGTTTCTGAACCAAAAGCCCAGGCAGCACCCAGAGGACATCTACACACACACACACACCAATCAGATTCTCACTGTTACAGTTAACATAAAGTGCCATTTAACCTCCCACATGCTTACAGTAACAATCCAAAAAAGTTGCTGAACATCATTCCCTTCCCATCCCTTTACCAGCATCTCCCAGTGGAACAATGGCAGAAATGTTTGGCCTTTGGAGCCGATGAGCGTATCCATTGAGTGCCCTACTGTGGGATCAGATACTGTGAATTAGTGCAAAGCCTCAGTGGAGAATCCAGCTGACGCAACAACAATTATGTAGCTTTAGTAGCTCTAGTAGCTTTAGTAGACAGTGGCTCTAACAATTATTAGAGCTACTGTCATGCAACACCAGGATCCAGCTCGATAAGCTGAGAACAACTGATAGAACTACACTCATGTTGTATCAGCTGTTCATACACACCTGTAACATGTTTTACTTGATCAAAGCTACACACTAAACTTTACTGCCAATAATTCACATATTTGAGTTTAGAGGAGCTTCTTTTTCCTGTTTTATCTTTTATTTCTCCTTCCTCCTTTCTTTCACCCCCGGCTCCTGAAATCTTTGGTAACTACTATTTAGCTCCAACGTCCTCTGTGAAGAAAAAAACTATTGACAAATCCGTGTACAGCTCGTCAACTCGTCAGGATTGCTTAATTATGGTACATGGTCTTGGCATGTCGTCTTCATTTCAGATCTTATTTAAGCCAGCTCAGTCTTACAGTCTTACACTCTCAGAAATAGAGGTACGAGACAAGAACATTTTTGTACCTATAGGTAATTTTTTTAAAATGTTCCCTTAAAAGTACAATATTGGTCTTTAAAAAGGTCAGAAATGCCCCTTAGAGTATTCAAACTGATATTTGTACCATTTCATCTGCACCTACAACCCTGGCCAAAAATGGAAAAACAAAAATGGACCTGGACTACAGGGGACACCCCCAGCGACAAGAACTCCCTTCTTGTCGCTGGGGGTGTACCCTGTAGTCCAGGTCCATTTTTGTACCTTGTGAAGTTGTTCCACTAAAACAGTAAAATTATGCCACATTTTGAAGTCTAAAACCAACATGTAAACCATAATATTGAAAATGATGGAAGAAACTTAATTATATTGAGATTAACCAGCCTTGGCCAGGGTTGCAGGTGCAGTTGAAATGGTACAAATTTGTACTTTATATCAATTTGAACCCTCAGAGAAACATTTCTGGCTTTTTAAAGTCCAATATTGTATTTTTGAGGGAACATTTTAAAACAATTTACCTATAGGTACAAAAATGATCTTGTGTCGTACCTCTATTTCTGAGAGTGTATGAATGGCATCATACTCCAAAAGTGCCCTAAGCTAAAAGGGCAAGTGGTATTTCACCATATGTCTGCACAAAACTACCATATGCACCACTGGTTAATTCATTTTCCAAGGCTCCAGGCTTATTTTTTAACTTCTCAATATGCTGGTCATTCAACCACCACACACTAAAATTACTGCACAAAACTTTAGTCATTAAATATCTTTGACTTTGAAAAGCTGTGCACCATTTGGTTTAAGTCTCTTGTGTCTATTCTAGTGACAGTACAGAGGAGTGTGCGTAGGTGTGAAAGTGAATGTGTCTGAGTGTGTGAAAGAGCATATGGAGAGTAAAGACAGACCTTTAGGAGGGTATGGAATAAGAAGAGGAATAAAAAGCACACAGAAAGAGAGTAGGTGAGAAATGTAAAGATGGCATTATTGATGCATGGGGATAACGGGGTCTGTGACGCAGCTGAGAAACAGGGTCATCTGCTGGTAAATTTAGGGTAAAATTAGGGCTTCGGCTGCATGGAGTCGACAGATGGAGGATGGGTTCCCTGGGAGACAGACCTGCTACAAATAACTGTGTGTGCACACATTCTTCTGCGTGGACATATATGCAACCATGAAAGAAGCTCAGCACAAGGAGGCAAGTTTTTACACAGATGTATGCCCACCCACACTCTGAGAACAAGCACATGGGCACATTTTACAGCTCAAGTCTTGCAAAAACACACACACACGCACACACACACACACACACACACACACACACACACACACACAAAGGCTTTAATTACGGTAACCTTTGTCTTTTGCAATGATTACAGAGAAATACTCAAGAGCATAAAAGATGTCATTGTCCTTTCATGTGAGAAAATAAGGGAACACTTGCAGAAGCAACATGTCCTCTCAACTGCCTGCCTTTTTAAATATATACTGACTAAACAAGACGAGAATGCAGATGTATAATATAACAACAATTTTTGGTGTAAATATTTCCTCTGCTGCAACTTTCACTCATCGTTCTGCTTTTGCACTTTCTAAATCTACACAATTTCAGCGAAAACAAAGTCTTGCATTGCGCCAGCATACCTCTATATCAATCACAAGCTTTAATGTCCGTATAGAATTGAGCTGAATGTAGAAAAATATATAATATAAGATTAAATGTGCACAGAAAGCAGAAAAGTGAAGTAATCGTTTGAGCAACTCTGGCAATGAGAGACTTGTGATCACAATGTCTTAACTGATGAATAACTGAAGAGCAGCTCTTATTATACAGAAAGCATGATAGGATTGTGTTAATATAGGGAAATTATTTAAGTTATATATGGGAAAAAGACTGGTTCAGTGTTCGATTTTGATTACCTACTGAATAGTTTATAACTCGTATGCTTTCTGGAGTGACTGATGAAAACAGACTTCCACCATTATTCAGAGACAAAGATTATAGTAAAGTTGTAGTACATATATCTTTATTTCAAAGATAATTGCCCCTTGGAGAGCTTAGTGTTGCTGCTCTACAGGCATTTCAATAGCAGTGACATGATGACTCATCCTTTAACATAGTCGTAACAATCGAGGGTAGCTGATGTGTTGCATATACCAAGAAATTCACTTTCAATGAATACTGGAGTCCCGTAATAAAGAGATCAAGTGGCTCACGTGTTTTTAATAGTATTTTTTTCTGGCACGATTTGAAGAAGAAGTTCTCTGTGAATCAAATACACTTCAAATACACTGGTCAGTGTACTGCAAAGGTTTCAAGTTTCTATGTCAGCCAAGATGCCAATGACAAGCTTCATATTGCAAATCGCTGTAATGTAAATCCTGATGTAGATGTGCACACCTTCCCCTGACAGTTCAGCTCAGAACAGTCAAATATACAGAAACGTAGTACTGCCAGAGCTGAGAAATAGATTTAGAAGCATCATCTCATTATAACGAGATATCAAACTTGTTATAACGAGAAAAAAATATATATATTTTTAGTTATCTTAAGAGAGATTAGTTTAAATCTTTTATTTTGGTGGCCTTATTTCATGGTGTCACTTCCTTCCTCGGGGGTTCCTTCCTCAGTTTAACAGAGAAATATCTCTGATTTACTGTCAAGTACCAGTTCGAAAACATCCAGCAATTAAATCAATTAAACAATTAAAGACATATTTAACAGATGAAAGTTCATCAGAACTCGAGAGCATGTAAATCAGAGTATGGGCCCTAAAACTAGACTGGAATTTTTAAGTATAAATACATTCATACAAAATATGTTGTGCAACAAGTTTTTTTCTAGATTTTAAGAAGAATTGGCAGTTTAAAATTTGGTCTGCAATCAATCAGACTGAATTATCTAGATTACATTTTTTAATGTGTGTTTGAGTTGATGCATCTTTAAAGCCGGGCGGGACGGTTCCAAATCAGTGTGATTGATGGTCCAAGAGCATCCAAAACTCCCCTTACAAAGTGTCCAGGTAAGATGTTTAATGAACTCATGGATTTTTGTGGGATATTGTATTAATAATTTAAGTCAAAGACTCTAATTTTAGGACTTTAAAAATGGGAGGGGAAGAAGAAAATGGCATGGGGTTCTAGACAGAAAGGCTGGATATTTGAGCTGTTAATGCTAAATCCTGGAGGAAAAACAAGTAAAAAAAATGGCTTTGGTCAAACTGAAATAGGAGCTTTGAGTGTTAAATTAATAGTATGAGAATTATTTAAGATATTAGAGGCAAAGAAATGATTGTTTATAACCATTAAACTGGCTTTTAAAGAGGCCATAACATACACATTTCAGGACTTTGTGGTTATTTCTTAAGTATTAACCAGTAATATGAAACATTTTATATCTAAAAAACGTCAGGAAACACTGATTAACAGACCTTTCAATCTGTCTGCGTTAAAATTCGGGTGGTTCCGGCTCCTTCCGTCAGGCTGCTTCGTCAGCAGCTTGTTCATAGTCATTGATCGAATTTGGACTCTGATTGGCTAACAAACTAGCCTATGAGAGCAAAGAATACTGTTTCCTGCCCCGCTGCGCATGGTAACATCAGACGTCGTGTCTTCCTGTTTGCTACGTTATGCTACAGCTTTTAGCCAGCAGCATGCTAGGCATGGTTTCAACTGCGAGAGCTGCCGAATACTAACGAACAAAGGAGTTGTGATGAAACAGATACAGGCCGTTCGGACTCGGGAGAAATCGGGTGTTATCACCACCTGCGTAGTTTGAGAGATTTATACTGAAAGAGAAGTTGTTGACCTGTTTTCACACCCACTATGAAGGTAAGAACACCTGTGGAGCAAAAATATTCAACAGAAACCTCAGAAAAACATTTTTAATGGTAGGGCCTCTTTAAAGATCTCAGGAAATGTGTTATTTTTCTTTTTTCATGCATATCTATCTAAGATCACTATTCAGTCAGGTTGGAACATAAAAACATTTCCATATCTGTGTTATGGTGGTTTATTATTGTGGTGGCAGTATATGACGTTGAGTCCACTTGCAACATGGCTAAGTTGTAAAGATCTGAAGAAGGACTGATCATAAAGGCCTCATGCATAATCTACACACAGTAAATTATGTTCTTATGTAATAAATATAAGTTAAATAAAACATAACAAAACCAATCAAATTGATATCCCCTGCTTTCCTAAGTAACTGATTGAAGACATTTATAAGCATACCCCGATTAAGTGTCGCCATTGAAGGTGGACTTTTTCAGTTTAAGGTAGAATAATAAGATTGGTCGTTAAAATGTCAATCACGTTGAACCCACATCATTGTGAATTCCTAGATCAAAAATAGCAGCATCAGCCACCCACAGTGAAGGGTCGAGGAAGACGGATGTTAAGCACGGGTGTAGAAATATCATTAATACGCTTCATGCGCTCATGTAGACACGGCTCTGCTGACTGTGACAGTGTAGGTGTTGTGGCAGGCATTACTGTTATGTTGTTTTCTTTGACACATTTATTCTTTTTCAGCACAAATCTGACAGGGATCTGTCTAAAACCTGAACTGTGGGTTTAGCTGATAAATATGAGGAGGGGTTATGTAATGCTGGAAACTCCTGTTGCTCTGTGACAGCTGAGTATTTTACCTAATATCCAGCAGTGACAAGTTGTAACTGCACATTTTAAAGTTCTTTCTGAATAAATATCTTCTCACTGCCTCAGAATGGCACAAATATGACTTTAGATTTCTTTCCCTTAGCAGTTCTGTTTCCTTGTTATTTAATGGCCTGTCCATGGCTTCCATTGGTATAAAACAAGCTGATTAAAACAGAATACATTATTTATTTGTACTTCTTTTTTATGGTATCTTATCCCCCTGATGGATAGCAAGTGGGCCCTACTGATTTATTTTTGAAATACAGAACCTTAAATTTTTAATTTCATTGTGTCATGATGGCTCTGCAGGCTCTCTGTTTGACTAGCACCTTTGACCAAGTTAATCTAGTGTCCAACATAAGTTACATCTTCTGTTAGTGTTTTAAAGCAGTACAGAATAACTTTTCCCACCCGGTGGTTAAAAGCGGAAATACAGCTGTCGTAAACAACCGCGTCTCAGGCGGCCATTTCTTGAACCGGCTTTGCAGGTAATGATGTCGTCAGATAAGGTGGCGTATTTTGCTTCTTAGTTTTTAGATTGTCCTCCAACATGATGTCAACGAAAAGCGAACTTTGGTCACTAAAAGTTATTTAGTACTGCTTTAATGCATAAAATGTTGAGAAATACATTGTCTTTGGCATTTATAACTGTTAACAAGAAGCTCGAACATAATCAATAGTCAATTCCAGTAATGTTTGAACTTGCAAACATAACATTAGCTACGTTTACATGGGCACATTTAATCTGAATAAACGCCCAATCGGAACAAAAATACGTCATGTAAACATGTCAATCAGAATGTTTTGATCCGATGCAGCCTGACCAGAATGAAATTTCCTTCCGATCGAGAGGGGTGGTTTTGTCCGATCTTCATTCTGATAGACGTGCATGTACACACCCATTCGGAAAGAAAGGGTGAAAAAAGCCCACTGCGCATGCGTACAACTTCAGCGTGACGTCTTTCCACTTTTGCGGACCCAAGTAGAAAACATGGTGGGAGGTAAACAGAAGTGGTCTGCTGGTGCAGTCATCCTGTCATCCTGCTCTCCTCTCCTGTGGTGGAGGAGCAGTAGCAATATGTATTCAGCCTCTAGCTTGGTTAATGCGACCAGTAAAAACCCAAACATAAAGGTAATCACCTGCAGAAGGTCCATATTGGGGATAACGTGAGTCAGATCGAGCACACGATGGGGCGGGAAAGACGTGCAGAAAGGACGGAGTTTGTTTACTTTTTTCTTCCCCCGGAAAGACAACTCGCTGTGCGCATGCTCAACTCATTTAACCTGATCGAGTGCTTGGTGCATGTGTACTCATGGCATGATCAGATCATTTCAGTTAGTGTCCATGTGAACAGGGATTTGGGAATTCCGATTGACCAAGATTTTAATCAGATTGGGGAAATTCGTCACATGTAAACGTAGCTACAGTTAGGTTTGGTGTTACGTTACATCTGATAAGCAGCTAACTTTCAATAGAAATGCTAGTAACCATATGCAGTATGTGTAACTGCCACACTTTCAGCTGTTTGATTACTGAACTAGTCAATATATGTTTTTAATTTCTAAATTAATATGTTGTCCAATATGTGCACGTGTGTATATCTGTTTCAATGAGTTGGAATATTGTACTGTAGACTTGGATTAGGACATTTGGATTTTCTGGGTTTCCAAACAAAGATGTGAGTCCTGCATGCAACTGTGATTTTCCAAAATTATGATACAAATCAATTTTAAAAATAATATTTATCCAAATTACAAGTCCTACAAAACATTATAAAAACTTTATTAGCATGTATTTCCCCTTTAGTGTGTCAAAAACCCTTTAGATGATATTCTTGATTATGATAGAGAGAGATTAAGCTGTCAGGAGCAATAAGTCAACACAGCCCCTGTGCAGTAGCTGCCTTAGGCAAGTGCCATTGTAAAAAATGAAACGCCACAATCGCCAGAGAGATTATAAAAAGTTTATTCTTAGGGCCCTTCTGATTAATGCAAATTACACCTTACCACCCACAACTGGCAGGAGTATGATGGCTGCAAATCCTCGTTTTCTTTCCTTTAACCTCTCACTTTCTGTTTAAACACTTGAGTGTGTCACCTTTTAATTTTCATTAAAAGAAAATTTACAAAAAAAAAAGCAGTTCAGTTCGACAAGTAAATACAAGGTGCAATGCAGTAGAAAAAACAAGAAAAATAATCTAAAACAGAGTTTTTCCTCTCTGTTTTGCTGTCATCTGCCATTTCTTTTTAGTCTGAAAACAGTAAAAAAAATATTTGAACTGTAGCCATGGAAGCAGCAGTGAATCCCACTTAGCCGTGTCCCTGGGAGGCAAAGCCCCCTCATTTAGATATAGACATGCAAGGGATATTTGAGCAACCACCTGTGATTATGTTGCAGTTACATAACAGGGTTTGCAGTCTAAAAGTGTGAACCTTGTGATCCACTGTTCTCCAAGCTCGCTGCACTACAACGTCTATAAGCTCCACATTATGCAGGAAACAGTGTGATACCTGTTGCCGACACAGACTGAGAGGCGCCTGGAAAGAAAAAAAAAAGAACTTTTTCAGCTCCATTAGTTGACGTCGTCGACCAAATACAATAGCCTGGTGATGATCACACACAAGCTATTCCAAATCACTTTCAGAACTCTGAAATCAGAGCCACGATGGGGGAAAAAGAGGAATGAAGAAAGAGAGAAAAAAAAAAGACAGAGGGTTCCTGCAATGATGAATCATTAGTGATAAAGCCGGGGCCGAGCCAGTCAGGCTGTATTTAGAAACTTCTCACTCTTTCAGCCCCCTCCCGTATTAATTGTCATCTCTTTTTTGCATTTGACTGATGACTGATTCTTAGAAAAGATGTGAGAAAAGAGAGGCAGGCATTCAGCTCTGAGGATAATGTCACACTTTGACGCTGCCAAGGGTAACAGTAAAGTACTCAACAGTGGTAGCGAGCGAGAAAATAAAAGCTGCAACCTGCTCCCTTAAAAAAAAAAAAAAAAAAAAACGACTGAAGGCAAAAAGCAGGAAGAACATTACAGGCATACTGTCGCATCGAGACGTGCTTTCCGTGTGAACGGAGATGCCACATCCTGAGAGAGTTAAGACTCAGTATGCAAAACAGTGTTGAACAGACTAACTGGCAGTGATTGGCATATCGCTCGAATTATCTCAATTTGGGACACATGAGTTCAAGCATTGCAGGATGATTACACACACACACATACACACACACATCATCAGGTTAAATTTGGCTAATTAGCTGCTGGTGACAAGTGTGAAAGGCATCAATCCTCGATGAGCCATGGCCGCCTGGTATTTTAAACCCATACTGTCTTTCAGTAGAGTAACAAGCGATCACGGGTCAAAGAGACACATGAAGACTCGACCCGGTCACGCTGTAAAACAAGTGAAGCTCTTACCTGCTGCTGAAAAACCCAGATAGTTTTGCACTACTCTGACAGGGGAAACTTAATGAATTTTGTATGAAGGTTAAGGGTGTGATAAGTGGATGTAAAAACACACTATAGCTCAAATTCGTTACTACAACATAAAAACTAAAAGAAATTCTAGAATACGACTTTCACTATAAGATTTCAGGTTGATCCACTGCAGTAATAAGAGTGTTGGTCTTTTTATACCACAACAAATTTGGATCTGTCTTGAAATAAGAAACATTTATCAAGTTTATATATAGATGGAATAATGAGATTTTATATACTGATTTTTTTTAATAAAAAAGAGGATTAGTTTGAGATTATCTTAAAAACGTAAAAAATATACGTTTTCACAAAATTTTCTATAAAAGTAAACACATGTGGATCAATTTGAGTCAAAAATATGATGTAAAAAATTTAAAATATGTTAAATAAACAGGAAACAATGGGAGTTTTAACTGGATATTTGTTGTATTTAAAGAAACATTAAGCCTGGTATGTTTAGTTTTCACAAGGTCTTAGAGTCAAATTAATATCAGCAGTTATTGTGATAACTTCAAGACCATAATGTGTCATTAGGTTCGGGTTTTTTTCGTGGGAGCATCAATGTGACATGATGGAGTCAAACTTTCTTTGGCACCATTTTCGCTCACTTTCCGTGCCGTACCTGATTTTTTTTAAATGAATGTTTATTTGTAAGACACTAAACTCTGACCTATAAATCATTTAATCATAAAAAGACTCTAAAACTCAACTTATGAATCTAATATTATAAATATGGCAATATTACGTACTGTGCTATATATATTCATATTTTTATACTTGTAACACACTCCATGTTTACATTGGACATGCTCTTTTACAAATTTATCTTTTTATTTTATACATTTAAATTTTGATTGTCTTTTTTATTCTTTTTGTTTACTCTTCTTTGTATTTTTACGTGCTTCTTTGCACTGAACAGCTTTAATCTCGTACCTTGTATAATGACAATAAAGCTATTCTATTCTATTCTATTCTATTCTATTCTATTCTATTCTATTCTATTCTATTCTATTCTATTCTATTCTATTCTACATTCCCCTTGGGGAATTTGAATTGAATTGAATTGAATTGAATTGAATTGAATTGAATTGAATTGAATTGAATTGAATTGGGGCTGCATGGTGGTGCAGTTGGCAGCACTGTTTCTTTGCATTGAGAAGGTCTTTGGTTTGAAGCCGGGCTGTGGCCTTTCTGCATGGAGTTTGCATGTTCTCCCTGTGCATGCACAGGGTTTATCCAGGGATTTTGGTTTTGTTCCCACAGACTAAAAACAGGCAACTATAAATTGGCTTTATGTGTGAAAGGTTGTCTGTCTCTGTGGCCTTGTGATGGACTGGCAACCTGTCCAGGTGAGACCCTGCCTCTTACACAATGACTTCTGTAGATGGACACCAGCTCACATGACCCTGAACAGAAACAAACGGGTGTAGAAAATGACTGACTGACTCACTGACTGAATTAATTACCCAAATGTAAGAAAAACAAAATAAGACACTAATTGTTCTGAATCTCTTTATTTATATCCATGAAAAATACCAAAGAAAACACAGTTTGACACAAAAAGTAGTATCTCAACAACAGCAAAGTGTTTCCCAAATAGCTATTAGCTGAAAACTCATCATACAGTACAACAGGTATGATACATCGCTCTGGTTCTGTTTCAGGTCTTTAATAGATTCTTACCCCATTTCTCACCATTCATCTGCTGTAGATGGTTATTTTTAGACCTGACTATTCTTTTGTCCTCCTCTTGTCCACATTCCTTATTTTTTAAAATCTGTTATTATGACAAGGTAATACTGGTAAATGTGGCTGTGAGGAGGTTTTAAAAGGCAAGTGCCCAGATGTTTCACTGGAAAAAACTAACTGAAAGCAACTGAACAGATGTAAACTACAAAGCAGACATCAGCAGGGAAGAACGGCAACAGCAGCAGCAGCAACAGAGGATCTGACATTGAAACTGTGAAACTCAGGACAATATGTACTGAAAGGACTGATTACTGAACATGTATCTAACAATGAACAGATAAGGGACAGGTATGCAAGTACCAGTTTAAAGAGGCCATTTCATACAAATTTCAGGACTTTGTGGTTATTTCTTAAGTATTAACCAGTAATATGAAACATTTTATATCTAAAAAACATTCAGGAAACACTGATTAACAGACCTTTCAATCTGTCTGCATTAAAATTCAGGTGGTTCTGGCTCCTTCCGTCAGGCCTCAAGCAGCAGCTTGTTCATATTCATTATTTGAATTTGCTGGACTCTGATTGGCTAACAAACTAGCCTATGAGAGCAAAGAATACTATTTTCTGCCCCTCTGTGCATGGCAACATCAGACATTCTCGCTTCCTGTTTGCTACGTCTTATGCTAACAGCTTTTAGCCAGCAGCATGCTAGGTGTGGTTTCAACTGCGGGAGCTGCTGAATACTAACAAACAAAGGAGTTGTGACGAAACAGATACAGGCCGTTCTGACTAAGGAGAACTCGGGTGTTATCACCACCTGTGTAGTTTGAGAGATTAAAACTGAAAGAGAAGTTGTTGACCTGTTTTCACACCCACTATGAAGGTAAGAACACATGTGGAGCTAAAATATTCAACAAAATCTCAGAAAAACAGTTTTTAATGGAAGGGCCTTTTTAACAATTGGTGCTAAGGAAACCAACATGAACTCTAAATACAATGAAATCAAGACTAAACAGAAACTGTAAAACCAAAACTATAAACACCACTGAGGAGATGATAAGAAGAGAACATGACCATAAAATACCTTAAACGTAAAGTACTTAAGAAAACTAAAGATGGAGGTTAAACTAGATGAAGTTACACAGTCAAATATTAATAGCAAAATTTTGGGTTATTTAGCCTGTCACAGGAGAAAAAAATGTTATTCATTTATTTATAAATGTTACATTTACTAACTAAATATTTAGTTAGCAGGCTAAATATTTAATTTGAAGTTAAATTTTTATTTTACAAACAAATGTTTTTTTTTTTCAAAATTATACATTTAGTTTGCAAAAGAAATATTTAGTTAGTAAATGTAACATTTATAAATAAATGAAATGAAATGAAAATACTTTATTTATCCCAGAAGGGAAATTCAACATGAAATGAATAACAAGGTGGAAATAAGCATTTGAAAAATAAACCCTATTTTTTCTGCCGAAATCTTAACAGTTTTAATTTACTACAATGTAAGTAAATCCATGTACCGTACACACAAATATTTTCGCAGCTAAAATATTTCGCGATTGGGGTCAAAAAGTACATTTTCACGAATAAGAACGTTCATGATTGGGGCCTAGTCTTTCAAATCAACGCAACTTCAACGAACGTACAATGGCATGTGGTGTACGATACTAGCGGAAACGTCAGTAAGGATAGCGCCTGCACTGAAATGCGTCAGACTGATTGAGCAGAAAAAAGTAAACTTACCAACACTACAGTATCTTTATTCTCCACATCGTATCCATCATTGAAATTAATCCAATTGGATATAAAGTTTGTTACCACACAGTTATTGTTGTTGTCTCTATGGATACATCGGCCCCAATATCGATACTAGTATCAGGTATCGGGGCCGATACCATTCTAATGTACTCGTATCGGTATTGGTTAGTTAACTGATACAATAAACCGATACTTGTGTAAATTCTGCAATAATTTTACAAAGAATGTTTGTTTAACTTGAAATTTTAGTTTTGTGGATATTTATTTAATTGTTTATTTGTTTGTTCATTTTTTATTGAGTTCACCATCATTTGTTGCAACAAGCAGAGAAGAAAATAAAACCTGTCCTCCAATTCATTGCATTTTTTGTGTGGTAGAAGTATCAGCATTGGTACTCTGTATTGGCAAGTACTCAGATCCAAGTTTTGCTATTGTATCGGTTTGAAAAAAGGGATATCGTTGCATCTCTACTCATATCCACAGAAAAAAAAGAAATTTTTGTCATGAAATGTTTTGTGACACTCAGCTAGCGGGCTGCTCTTGCTGTGATTGACGGATCGGTGGAACTTATTGTTCTCATGTAATAACGTTTGTGAAGAATTTGAGCAGTTCGTGGTTTTCACTGTAATTTTTATTCATGAAAATATTATAATAATAATATGATATTTTTTACAAATTATTCATAAGAAGTTGCAAAAAAGCAAAGCAACCATCAAAAAATGTGATGTGTTTGAATTAATTGGTTTAACAAGGGAGTTCAAATGTGTATTCAAACAGTTACTGTGAGTTGCAGGATTTAACGTAATTTTTTACAGAAATGTGTAAGAAGAACAAATTCAAAGTATCATTTTTGAGCTTTTATTGTGAAACTACAACATTTTTCTCTGTGTTTGTCATGACACTGAAAAATCAAGTAGATATAAGCTTTACCAATCAATAAAACAAGCTGTTAAATCATCTTATTGTTGTCATACTTCTGTCCTTTGTGTTGCTGCTTCACCTACTTTTGAGTTAAACTCATGATGCTGCGCGTGTGTTTTCTGAATGATGAGTCTGTACATGAAGTTGCTGTCAACTGGTAGTGCCATGATGTGGGAGGGAGGGTGAGACAACAAGATAGTGAGGATAATAGAGGAGAGGAGGAGAAAACAGGGGGAGGGAGAGAGAGAGAGAGAGAGAGGGAGGCTGCAATTGGTGATACCACACGAAGCAGGAAGAGAGAGAGAGAGAGAGGAGAAAGAACAGCAGTCCAACTAGATCAGATTGCAAAAGATTGATAGAGAGAGCTGTTTGGGAACATTACACTTTTTTTAAGAACTGTGAAGGATAGAGTTGGCAAAGTAAAGGATCGAAAGTGAGAAGACCAGCTCAAGAAACCGCCCCAAAGATGGAGATACAGAAACCTGAATTTTCATTCGGATAGTTCTAATTAAAAGCTCAGCACCTGCTTTCTGAGTCCAGCTTGGCCCAGAGGTTCTGGTGTGATTCATCAGCGGGGTCAGAGCTGCATGTGGTCCGCGCCGACACAACGAGGGAGCCGCAAAGCAAAGATGAAGACATTCAGAGATAGTCTGTGCCTCGTGTTGAAGATGATGGAGTGGGATTCTTCAGTATTTGAGTGGCTGTAGTTGCAGATCCAGAGACAATGAATCAGTTTGGTTAACCGGAACCGGAGAAGAAAAAATCACCACCCTGAACTTCTGGAGTCTGGTGTCAGACAGTTAGATAAAAAGGTAAGAAGAGGACACAAAACTTCTTCTCAAACTCTTAGACTGACTGTCACATCAGCATCTGTCATACGTTTGTAGGTATATAAAAATGGCAGAGAGCAGCATCAGGCATTCCCAGTGGAACACATTCATTCCTCCTAAAGTCAATCATGTATCTAATATTAAATTCATAAAACTATTTCCAGGAACCTAAAGAGAACACAAATATCACTTTATCACAAATATCACTTTAAATGAAACTATTAGTGAGTGAAACAGACAAAACAGGTATAATTTTAATCGCAATGGAGAAAATAAAGCTGAGATTCTTTGTCTTTCTTTGATCATTGTGTATATCTTTTGTATATAAGGATTTGAATTGTGTGTAAACTTTAAAAATCAATCCTTATTTATTGCCTTCAAGTTTAATCTCAGATAAATTTGGACTGAAGAGAAGGCCTATTTTGTGGAAATTACAATCTGATATTGAGGATGAGATCCTGAAGGGTTAAAACTGAAAGACAAATGCTTCTCATTTGTAATTAATAAAAAACAAAAACATTAAAAAAGAAAGAAAAAACAGAAATTTGGATTGATATATAATTTTATTGACCTTTATCTGGTTTATAGGAAAGAAGAGGGACATGACAACAATGAAAATAGTGTTACATAATCTCATAAAATCCAAAATATAAACCAGTTGAAGATTTATTTACTGGCAATCAGCTCTAAATGAACAATATTTGATAATAAATGTCTTTTTACCTCAAACATTTAATTAGTTTTGTGTTTTTTTAATAAAATCAGGTTTGACAAAATGGGCTATTTTAAGATCAAATCTAGTGTACTTAAAATAATCAATTTATTTTGATTTGGAGAGATAAATATTAAATAAATAAGTGTCTGATTGGATAATAGATTCTATTTTCTATCCTGAATAAAGAGAATGATCAGAGCTGTTACTCTGCTGGTGCTTCCTTGTTCTCTTATTATTTTAAGAAATGAATATTAATTATAAGACGTATTACACACAGCTGATTTACAGGTTGGTGACCTCATCTCGGCTTATCTGTTATCCAAGCCGGATATTTACTGTGAATTAGGACAAAGTATAAACACAAAATGATCCATTTACCAGAGAGGCACAACTCAAGGCAAACAGCTTGTTCATTGTCCTGAATGGCTTATTTTATTATGTAACATAAGCAGTGTCACTGGAGATCAGCTAAACCCAGGGAGAAGCTAACATGAGGGAATGATCTGTCACTAGGAACCAGGTGTTTGAACAGAGGAAGGACTACAGGTGCAGCTGGTAAAGCAAAATGTTCTACTTGTAAAAGAATGAGCCATCAGTTAAATTAGTCAGCGAAGGCAACAGCTTTTTCTTTGTATGTTCTTAAAAAAAGATGTTTTCCATTCTGTTATTTATTAAGACAAGAGCTACCTGGATTATACTCTCACTGTCTGGTTAGAAGCAACAAAGTTGTCATTAAACTTCCAATCAGATGATGTCTCTGCAGTCTTAGTGTGGTGTAATATTCAGGTGGGTCGGTCACTTGAGACCCGGTGTGTTCCACGTGGTCAGCTAAAGAAAAACACAGTGACACCTGAGCTTCTGACATTCCTCCACAATGGCCGTGGGAGGTGGTCCTGGATTGTAGATCCTCGGCGGCTCAGTTTCCCGATGACGTACCCTCTCCCACTGGGCTTCATCTTCATTGTTCTTCCCAATCCCTTCCCATTATTTTGCCCATCCAATTACTTTTTCTATTCTTGCTAATCAGCAGCTAGGTTATCGTCTCCTCCCAAGAACACACGCAGAACACAAGGTCAACTAAGGTCACTCATGAAATCAAGCGACAGACCTTGCGTGGTGCAGGTTAAGTTATTGTTTCTCTGGCGTTTACGTATAGTAGCAGTGCTTTATGGTGCAATTCTAAAGTAAACACATTCCTCAGCCCACCCCCAAATTTTCACTGGAATCGTGAGGACTAACACTTGATACAAACCGTCATCACACCATCATAAAACTAATATTAAGCTGATGGTTTTTTTTGTTCATTCTTGTTTTTAAATAAACACCTGTTCAACGTTATTAATATCAAGTGTGATGCTACAACATTCCAACATTTGGTTTACTGGATAAAAACAAACAAAACTGGCCGATTAGTTTGCTTAAAGTGCATTTTTTTAAGTAAAATGTGCATCATAATTAAGTTGGCAGAAGGAACTTTCATTTATAAAACTAATAAATGAGAACAAACCTATGATTTACAGTTATTCCGAGATCAAATCTCTTTGAATTACTAAAAGATCTGAAACCAGATGGAGACTGAGATGAACAATGTAGAAGACGGAGATTTATTTCCATAAATTAACACATTCTCGTTATCTGTATTATAGCATCAAAGGTTAACAAGTTTATCGAATCTGTCTGAGTAAAGGTCAATTATTTATATAATTAGAGACAGTAAGTCAGTTTTGTTCACAAAGTTATTACAATTTCTATTTTTAGCATCAGCAGATGTTTCCTCTTATGGGAATGCAGTGTTATTTTGTCAAAAAGCCTTTTAAAGTATAAAAATAGCAGACTTAGCTACAGTACGTTTCCCTGACGTAGCTGTGCATTTGACCCTGAGGGACAATTTTAAGATCTGGCTCTAGATCTGGAAAGCTTCCACCTGAAAGAGCGCGAGTGAAAGGGGATTTGGTGTGTGGCAGAAGGGAGGGCTCTCGGGATTTGAGAACGCACATGAGTGAACGTTAGGTCTTCAGGGTCCAAATCAGACAGGCAAGCGAATGTGGCTAAATGATAAGAGCAGCGAGCACCCAGGGGGGATCTGAATCCAGCTCCCATGGGTCAAATTTCTTGAGCTGAGAATGCAGCACATTGGTCAGAATATCTTCTGAAAAAGGCCCTGCAATCATGCACACTAACTTCCGTATGCAATTTCAGGACATACATCAACCATCTGTTGTACTTGTACTACAGTTCTTGTAGTTACAGATAACACAGGGCATTGAACTAGTGAGAAATCTACTTTCTTTTTAGGAACATCATGAGAAAGAGGCACAGTTTCACCGCATCCTCACAGCATGATTAATAACGCTGCAAATTATACAGAATTGGGTCAAATAAATAGTCCTTCTCTCCCCATCTCTGTATGCAGCATCTGGAAATGCATGTTGGAATCAATGGCAAACACACAAGTCACAATTTAAGTACGTACAACCCCCTCTGCTCCCTAAATATAAAATATGTAAAGGCAGGACAATGGTGGTCCACAAGAGGACAGATCAAGGAGCACAGCTTGTCTGTTAGATGTGTGATGACTGCACAGCAGGCTGCTGAAAGACTATAAATACAACCAAGACATGCTGAAAATTAACATGTGACAGCCTTCTCTATTTTTGATAGGCCTATGACAGACCTCCTCATCTGAAAGGAAAAGTTGGACATAAAAAGTGTCTCGCATCATGATTTACTGAACATTCTTAAGAAACAAAGTTATTTTCACTGCCAATTTTTTACAAGTTTAAAAAGAAGGGAAAGACCATTTGATTCAAGTGCTGTGAGGTGAGCTCTTCACCTGCTTAGCTGACATCAAAAGACAGAAGGACCCTTCAACGGGGATTAATGGGATTTTGTGTCATGATGATAAAAGAGCTCAAGATCAGCAACAAAAGAGGCTTGAAGTAACCAAAGTAACCAACTCCATGGAAAAACACTTCAAGAGACAGTTTGGATATTTTTAACTGGGGTTCTGTGGGGTAGTTTTGATTAGTCAGTGTCTAACCTGCAGTAAATAACAGTCAGAATAATCTAAATTTAGAGAATGAAGAAGACGTTCTTATGGAGGAGTGTAGACAGTGGCTGGTTTAACTGGGGCCAGATCCAAAGTGGATTTTTTGCATCTTAAAATGTCATAAAATAACAGTAGCTCACTTAAAACATTAAAAACTGTTTTTCTGAGGTTTCTGTTGAATATTTTAGCTCCACAGGTGTTCTTACCTTCATAAGTGTGAAAACAGGTCAACAACTTCTCTTTCAGTTTTTATCTCTCAAACTACGCAGGTGACGATAAAACCCGAGTTCTCCCGAGTCCGAACGGCCTGTATCTGTTTCATCACAACTTCTTTGTTCGTTAGTATTCATCAGCTCCCGCAGTTGAAACCACGCCTAGCATGCTGCTGGCTAAAAGCTGTAGCATAAACATGTATCAAACTTGAAGAGACTACGTGTCTTGTTACCATGCGCAGCGGGGCAGGAAACAGTATACCTTGCTCTCATAGGCTAGTTTGTTAGCCAATCAGAGTCCAGCAAATTTGAATAATGAATATTAATGAGTTGCTGCCCGAAGCCTGACGAAGCCAGCCGAAATTTGACGCAGACAGATTGAAAGGTCTGTTAATCAGTGTTTCTTAACGTTTTTATATATAAAATGTTTCATATTACAGGTTAATACTTAAGGAATAACCACAAAGTCCTGAAATTTGTACGAAATGGCCTCTTTAAATATGATGTTAAAGTTAAGCTATGTAAAGAAAAAAGTTCTCACAGCATTATTAAATAACAAAGTTCTACAAATTAGGCACCGTTAATTGCTTCTAGTTAGATTTAAGAATAAATAAACATTAACATAACTGAACTATATTACGAAATTGTTACAAAAAGAAGGACACGTTACCAAGAAAATGGAAATGTTTTAGTAGAATAATCATTTCTTTTGAAAGCATACATATAGACATATTGGATGTGTTTTAGACTTGTTTGTTGAGAACCATGTCTTGAATTCGTGTATTTAAAATCTTTTTTTTTTTGGTTAATTCTTTGATGATTTATAAGAGATTTGATACTTGGTGAAATTTGACCATCACTTTGCTCAAACATGTTTTCTCCTTACACTCATTACAGGGACTGGATTTACACACAAAGATCCCGCCCAGCTGCTGAAAAGAGACATTAAAATGCAGCTTTGTCAAGAATTCAGCTGTGAGGGGCCTTGATCACAGACTCGGGCTCCAAGACTGCCCCTCTGTCGAAACTCTGAACCTGGAGTAAGAGTATGAGTGTGGGAAAAATCAACCGCTACAGCATTGTGTCATCTGAGGAAGAGGGGCTCCGCCTCACTACCATGCATGGAATGAACGGCTTTGGCAATGGCAAGATCCACACGCGCCGCAAGTGCCGCAACCGCTTTGTGAAAAAGAACGGCCAGTGCAATGTGCAGTTTGCTAATATGGACGACAAGTCGCAGCGCTACATGGCCGACATCTTCACCACGTGTGTTGACATCCGATGGAGATGGATGCTGGTAGTCTTCACTCTTGTGTTTGTTATTTCATGGCTGGCATTCGGACTAGCCTTTTGGATCATTGCTTTGCTGCACGGAGATTTGGATAACCCAGCCGGAGATGATAACTTCACTCCCTGCGTACTCCAGGTCAATGGATTTGTGGCTGCCTTTCTATTCTCCATTGAAACACAGTCTACTATAGGTTATGGTTACCGCTGTGTGACTGAGGAGTGCCCAGTTGCTGTCTTCATGGTCGTCTTGCAGTCGATTGTGGGTTGCATCATCGATTGCTTCATGATTGGTGCAATCATGGCTAAAATGGCGAGACCGAAGAAGCGAGCGCAAACACTTTTGTTTAGTCACAATGCTGTCATTGCCATGCGGGACAGTAAGCTGTGTCTCATGTGGAGGGTTGGCAATCTTCGCAAAAGTCACATCGTGGAAGCCCATGTCAGAGCACAGCTCATCAAACCTCGGATCACGGATGAGGGGGAATATATTCCTCTAGACCAGATAGACATCAATGTAGGTTTTGATAAAGGACTGGACCGGATCTTCTTGGTTTCTCCCATCACTATTCTCCATGAGATAGATGAGGAGAGCCCACTTTTTGGGATCGGCAAACAAGACTTGGAGACGGCGGATTTTGAGATTGTCGTTATCCTGGAGGGAATGGTCGAAGCAACCGCTATGACGACTCAAGCTCGCAGCTCCTACTTGGCTTCTGAGATCCTTTGGGGTCACAGGTTTGAGCCAGTCCTGTTTGAAGAGAAGAACCTGTACAAGGTGGATTATTCTCACTTTCACAAAACCTACGAGGTGCCGTCCACCCCACGCTGCAGTGCCAAGGACATGGTGGAGAACAAGTTCTTAGTATCCAACTCTAACACCTTCTGCTATGAAAACGAGCTGGCCTTCCTAAATCGAGAAGATGAGGAGGAGGAGGAGGATTTAGGTGGAGGGAGCAGGGCACTAGCGAACCTCAGTCCAGACAGAAACAGCCGACATGAGTTTGAACGTTTACAGGCAACCAGGGCAATGGATCAAAGGTCATATCGTAGAGAGTCAGAAATATGACCCCGACCTATACTGACCAGGTGTCAGATTAACTGATTTATCCAAGGGTAAAATGCACAGCAATGCAAAGTGCCATAGGAAGACCTGAATATCGCTAAAGAAAGGAAAATAAATTTTGTAGTAAAGGGACATGACTTCAGGAATGAAGAAAAGAAAGAAATATTTGCTCAAGTTGATAAGGAATGTCTACAATCAAGGAGAAAAACTAAAGAAAGACCTTCTTCCTACAGAAAAAAACTTGAATGTTTTTTTGACTTGGTCATTTTGAGTTCAGAGTGTTCAACGCTAGTACATCAACATCTTCTAGGACAGGAACTTTAATAGCTCTTAGGTGTAAATACATTTCTTAGGTAAGCTGTTTCTGTGTGAAGTATCATTTTCCAAAAGCACCTCTGAAAAGCAGAAGCTGCTGCATCGGCGTGTTCGTGGCCACACATAGTGCTTTCAGTCTTTTCCTAAGATCAGCTGGCATTGCTGAACAAGCATCGAGAATTCAGCTTCCGCTGCAGACAAATAAAAAAGATGTTAAAAAATATGTTTGACCATCAGCCACAGAGAAAAATCACAACTTAAAAGCTTTATTTTATTATTTACATCCCAAAATGAACAAAGGGAGAGCAGGAAAAAAAAAAATCAACTGCACTTTTAATATTATGAAGAATGTATCTAACAACGGAAATGAAATTGCATGAACACTTAATGTTTCTCACAGAACATCCAAATCACGACAAGAACAACTGATGAACTTAAAAATAGCACAATCCAGGTTTATACCGATAAAGTTCATTAAAGAGTAACTGTGATTTGTGATCGCACATTGAAAAGTGTTAAACCGACTGGAATCTACATGCTGGCAGTCATGACGTCATTTTATTTCACGTGGAAATGAAGAAAACGGCACAAACTGATCTCACCTTGTGTTTTCTTCAAAGAAAATCTATGCATATCGCCTCTATCAGGGGAAACCATCTCATTGGGAGCACTACGGGATAGAAATAGCTTTAATATGTGATAGCTGATGCAGTCAGCACCCACTGACTGTTGGTCACCAGTTGCAGGCACAAAATTCTGTAAAAATATCCCAGTTTTCACATTTGCATAAACTGCAAATTAATTCATACATTTGCGTAAATGTAGTGTCATAAGTGTCTTTTTATTTATCTAGTTATCTGTTGTTTTTTGTTTTTTTTAATCAGTCAAAACTTTGTTTCACTGGTCAACTCCCAAATTTGTTTCACACTTTCCAGCTCACAGAAACTGAAATGAAAAAACTTCCAGACAGGAGAAAATTTGTCTTCCAAAATTTTTTTGACATGTTGAAAATTCTAGTGACACGAGAGTGAGACTCACAAGCAGAAACTACGGACCCCCGTGAACAGTCTGGGACTTTTTTTTGGGAACTCCTACTAGAACATTGTTTGTACTTTATCACCAGCAATCAAAGCTCAGTGAAATACAGGTTTTAGAAATATGAATGGTATGAAATCAGTTTCCAGATGTTCTTAATTAAAATATCTTTAACACTATAAAAGAAGGCTGGAAGATGGACTGTAAATGTAAAATTCAATTAAAAACTTAATAAGAGATGATATTTTCACAAAACTCTCGTCTAAAAACAAAATACTAGCTAACGTATAACTGCAGGTCTGTAATTTTGATGTCAAAATAAAAGCAGTTAATTTTACCAGCTTGTATTTTTAAAGAAACCATCTCTTCATAAATTATAACAGTAAACTGACTAAATGTCATAATATTATTCAGAGTAATTACAAGAAATATAACTGACTATTAGTCATTTTTTTCCCTTTACAGCTGATTCAGTGTCTAATACAGCTATAACAGACTGTTTTTGTCTAAATTCACTTTAGACCTGTTTGAACTCTGCAGGGACGCAGCTGGGACGTCTGAAATGAAGCAATAATCCCTGAAATGCGTCTTTACTTGATCAGTTTTTAAAAAGCTCATCATCAGTCTTTTCCATATATTTACAATCCAAAGAGATTCTCTGGGGGGTGTAAAGAGAATGATCCCAGAATGTTTTGGAGTTTTTTTGTGCTTTCATTGGTACGGTTTTACTGATGTGTCACGTTACCTTCAGTTTTTAAGAGATTTTTTTTCCCCACATTAATCCTCCTTATAAATATTAGGTAAATAAGTGGTATTATTTAGAGACAGTATCTCTCTGGGCTGCGACCGGTGAAGATGATCAAACACTTAATTCATGTTAATTTTGTGCAAATTCTAATTGGAATTTTGCTATAAAATATCTAATTTACGTCCTAATTAGCTCACAATTGATCTACTTTTTTATTTACTGTTTCATATTGCTCTGATTCAGTCTGACTTGTTTCACATTTCTGACACTTTTTGACTCACAGAATCTAAACTGAGGAGATTTCCAAACACCCACAATGAGCCAGTGGCTAATTTGAAAGAAAATGTGTTTAGCAAATTCTTCAAATGTGTTCAAAAATTCAGCAACACGTCCACGAGGCCCTGTGACTCGAACAAGGTAGTTTTGAACCCTCGTGAGCATTTTGAGAGATTTTGGAAACTCACGAGTGCCGTTTGCAAATTGTCACTAAAAGTCGCGGCCCAGTGAGACGCTACCTTAAATCTCCAGCTCAAAAATGGGATCTTTACAGATTTATATGACTAAATTTTATTCAACAGTAGCTGAACACTAAATTCTTTTGCATGAAAATGATCTTTGTTGGGAAAGATTTCTGATGTCTAGTCTGAATTTATCACAAAAATCAAAAAAACATCCTCATGCTGTCACATTTTTTTATCTATTATGGACTTCCTGTTCAAATGAAACATCTTTAGTTACATTTTACAAATGAAACATGAGGAAACATGGAAGAAATGATTGCTGTGTTGGTCACAATGGCTGATAAATTTTCAATAACTACATGACATGTCTGACTATAAACACTCTTAGTTGTATGATGCTCTTTAAGGACAGTAAAGGATGTAGAAAACTATACATAGACTTGTTTTTGTTGTTGTTTTCTGATGATAGAATCGTTCTTCAAGCGAAACATTTATTTTGCTCATGACCTTCTGAGAAGGTTGAGTGAAACTACTGCACGCGTTAATAAAAGGTCACCAGTAATAAAAGGTGAAGATTCAACAGCCGCGCCACTGAAATGCACACAGTCTGATCATTTTCTGCATAATATTTTCATTAGAGATTGTTTTGATTTTGATGACAAGTCCTTAAAAAGGAAGCTAAGATTTTAGCAAAATGTAAAAGTTTGTGGTGTAAAAAGTGAAAATAGGGAGCAGCGAAGCTGAATAGACCTGTTTATTTTTATAATAAGGTTCTTTTTGATAGAAAACAGCAATAAATACGTATCTGTTTTTACAGAAAAATCCAACTGAGAGCAGGTTTTCAACTGATTTCAGCTGTTTGTTTCTGCGCAGAAGCTCATGATTAAACAGGTTTTTTTTCTCTTAAAGGGATGATTGATTAATAAACACCATTGACCTCTGTAGAAGTCTTCCTATGTCCAGCAAAAATGTCTACTGGGCGTTTGATTTTCATTGAGAGTAATTTAAATTATTTAATTAAAAAACATACTGAGAAAAAAAGATGACTGTTTCTTTTTTTTTATTATCTTGTGTTGAAGATGATCTGTTTCGTACTGGAGTTCGAGTTTGGTAAAAGTGACGAATGAGGAAATGCAGAACCTGTTAGAGCTTTATGTCACCTCAGTCAGATGACTTCCTGGTCTTGGGCAATTGATTCAAGAAGGCTCATCAATTAATCATGGCGACACATGAACAATCAGCAGGGCAAGAAGACTTTTGGTCCCATGGAGCGAGTAAAAATGCCTGTAGCTGACTTATGTAACACCACATGAATGATCATTGTTGCTGTGAAACCAAAGGAACAAACATTAACACTCCAACACAAATTCAATGCAACACAGTCAAAGTCAGGAAGTTAGTACAGCCCTAACGATAAGTTTTCATGAAGATTAAATATGAAATATTACCGCATGTGCAAATTGAGGACAGGATTTCCTGGTTTTCAGGGTCTCAGCATCAATGATCGCTGAGATCACAGAGGCTGAACTGTACGTTTTAGCCACGAGTAATGATTATGGAGCGGACAGGCTCGTGCACATCACAGGGTAAAAGTAAAACCTTCAGAATTAGAGGTGGACAGTGTTAACGAGAGCCTAATTAGCAGGAGTATAATAGGATTTTAGTAATGCATGGGTAAAACTGTGAGTTAGACTCAACTCTGACAGCGGGCCGTCCTGTGAACAATGTAATGTCAAACCACTTGTACTTTGTGGTGGGATTAGACATCAAGAGGTCGTAGATAATTAAGGGAATGTCAGTATAAACCGCGTTATAATCCCTGACACGTGACTCCCACTTCAGCTACTTTAATTATTCTCAGCTATATACTTTTTATTTCCACAATATTGTTCCTTGTAATATAATAACAAACAAGTGCTCTTTGCTGCTGCCATTGATGCACCAGACTCACAGCTTTTCCGAGTAAAACCTGATAATTACCATATGGAGACTGTTGCTATGTAACCCGCTGAATAAATGCGAGAAAGAAGAACAAGATTGCAGCTGTGTGAAAACCAAAACATCCTGAAGACACAACAAGTGGACCCCAATACTGAAAGACAGGCAGGCGCCCAAACAGACAGATGTTATTGTCTCGCATCATGGAGATATTATGACTAGATTACGTAACAACAAAGCTGAAGGTCTGGATCTCTTGGGATCATCCCTTCTGTGACTCCCGGTGAGCAGTTGATCGTGCCAGCTGGGGTCTGGACTCATATGATCTGAAACAAAACCATGGCCCCTATGACATTTTATAGACACTATTGTGGATAAAAAGGATATCAGTGAAGTGACCTGCCCAGACTCTTTGTAATCCAGCATAAACTGATTTGTTATGATTAATGCTTGAACTGTTAAAGATAATAAAATGAGGGGAGACTGTGTTAAAGTGGGTTCTGTAGAGAATAGAAAGTTATTGTCATCATCTATAAAAACATTGAAATACAGTTAAGAGCCTCATTGGTCCAGCAGCAGTAGTAACACTATATAAAATGTAATAATCTACATATCTAAATAAATGACAACAAATAGATAATAAATAAGAAGTCTGCATGAAAAAATGCAGATTTGCAGTATTAGTGCAGGTTGTTTTGATCTTTCAAAAAGGATGGATTTGATTTGAAATCCAGCCTGTTGGTTCTGGATTTGAGTAATCCATATCTTTTGCCAGAAGGTAGGGATGTATATAGTCTGAGCCCGGGGTGGGTGTGGTCCTCAGAAATGTAACTGGTCTTATTTTGAAGCATAAGCATCTCTGAAGGGGTCAGTATTGCCCAACTGCTACCCGAACCACCTGCTGAAGGTCTTTACTAATCTCCTCTGGGTAGCTAGAAAACCGCACAATGCAGAAATAAGTCAGGATTCTCTCTATAGCTCACCCAAAGGGAGGTGAGTGTTCCTGAGCTTACAAAGGAAATATAGTCTCAGTTGTGCCTTTCCTCCCTGATGTGGGACGTGACTAGTCCAGGTGAGGTTAGCTGAGATGTGGACACCAAGGAACTTGACGCTGTCCACCTTATACCTCCTCTCCCCATATACAGAGGGCAGACTGCTGCATGTTTTTCAGTCTCCTGATGTCCACTATGTTTTTTGAGGTGTTTAAGTTCAGTTATTGCCAGTGCACCACTGTACAAAAAGCTGGACTTCTTTTCCCTGTAGGCTAACTCGTTATCTGTGATCAGTCCTACAACGGTAGTGTTATCAGCAAACTTTACAATGGTGTTGATGGTGTGAATGGCAGAACAGTCATGAGTGAGAAGTGAGTAGAGAAGAGGACTGAGAACACAGCCCTGAGGAGCTCCTGTGGATGTTAAGGTGTCTCCCATCCTAACATTCTGCTGTCTGTTGCTCAGGAAGTCCATGATCTAGCAGCACAGAGACTTACCTAAGCTCATAGAGAATAAGCTAATTGTTGTCGAACCACCTGCAACCATCTGTCACAAAATAATTAGAGTTTCACTCCATCAAAGACACTTGAAAGCATCTGAGATCTATGTTGATACATTTGTTTCTGTTTCCTTCCAATGAGAAGGTCCTGTGTTCAAAACCAGACTGGATATATCTGTATGGAGTTTGTATGTTCTCCTTGTGCATGCAGGAGTTTTCTCCAGGGACTCTAACTTCCTCCCACAGACCAAAGATATGATAGACCATGATGGGTTAATTGGTGACTCAAAATTGCCTTTAGGTTATGTAAGTGTGTGTGTGAATGGTTGTTTGTCTATATGTAGCACAGTGATGGACTAGCGACCTGTGCAGGTGTAACCCCCCCTTTTGCCCAGTGGCTGCTGGATAATGGCACCAGCTTCCTGTGACCCTGACCAGGACCAAACAGGTAAAGAACATGACTGACTGACTCAGCTGATAGATGCTATGCCTAAATCATCCTCTTCCTCTCACTCACCAGCTCTCCTCCAGCCTCCATCTAACCTAACTTTCTTGCTCCTCCAAGCTCCTTTAGTTGTTTTCTTATTTCCCTGCACCTTGTTTGCTTCTTTTCCTCTGGACTCCTGCAAAAAAAAAAAGACTGACATAAGCAAAAACCACAGAACAAACTAGAAGAATTATTATCTGTGAAATTCACCTGTATCTCCTCCTCCCTGAATCCTGTTCCATCCCGTGTCTCAGCCTGTTCAACAATCCTTTTTGTTTACCTTTTAAAAGCATCATGGGTCAGTGCCTTTGGTCCGTTATTCCAAATCAGTGTGACAGAAGAGGTATTAAAGAAAGAGGATGAAAAGAAATGAATTTATCAGAGGGACAGTTTGGGGAAGAAGTTAAAGAAGCAAGGCTGAGATGGTTTGGTCATGTGCAGAGGATAAATTGGAGGTTTCCCTGTTTCAATACACTTGATTCAAATCCTCAACATGTCAGCAAGTCCTGCAGAAGCATGTTAACGACCTGATCATCGGAATCCGGTGTTGAACCAAGGAAACATCTGAAACATCCAGGATAGCCCTTGAGGCCTGGAACTGCCCAAACCTGCTCTAAAGGGAACAGCCAAAAGTTGAAGAGGAACACAACTAATAGGTTTTAAGTAGTATTTCTTCTACTTGTCACTGCAGGTAGTTCAAGTTTAGGGAAATAGTTGCGCTCGTGTGAAGGAAGTATGTAAAATTACTTATTCTAGAAACATACACAGTGATATACTGATATTTGTAGATTAAATTAAGATACAAACCAAACATTTTGAGATCACAAAGTGTGATAAGCATTGAGCCAAACACTGAGACAAGCTTTTGTATTCTGTTGCCCAAATGGAGAAACAAACGCAGCAGCTCTTGTCCTACAGCCCACGCTTGTTGTCCACTGTAAAAAGCCCACTGTTATCAGTAAGTCCACATAAAAAAAAATACAAATGAACTGGGATTTTTTTTTTTTATACCGATTACTTGATTACATCACTTTATCCTACAGAAACTCATCATCACCTCTTTGAGCCTGAATGAAAAGATCACAGCTAAAAAAACACTTAAATAATAAATTATATATATTTGATCTCAGATACAACAGCCACTGTTAACATTACTAAGAACAGTGCTGTAAATTTGACAGGATATGTTTGCAAAAATGTGCTTCCGTTTAGTCACTCGCAACAATAAAAGCGCAGATGTATTGCATCCATCGTCCTCGTTCAGGCTGCAGCAGGTTCTTGTCGGTCTCTTCTGATTCAGAAATAGAAAGACAGAGAGGACGTAAAGAGGGCCACGCTCATTTCCTGGCTCTCGACTCTTGGTAATCATCTGTCTGTGTGCCTAAAGGCCTTTAACGTGTCTTTGAAAAAGAAACACAGAATCACCACACTGTAACAGATAGGCTATAAATAATACAACATATGAAATATTAATACAATCTGCTTCTGTTATTTTAGGGTTGCCCTCTTCCACCTCTCTGTGCACACCACACTAAAGGATATTGTTTTATAGCTTCATTAGTATTTTATACAGGCAAATTTGATGAATTACTTACATAAAAAACTCGTTTTTACAACCCAGATTCCAAATAAATAAGGAAACTGTGTAAAATAAAACAGAATGAATTTATTTTCAAAACACAATTCATATTTTATTCCCAGTAGAAAATAAACCACATGTTTGATGCAGATTCTGAGAGATTTCACCATGTAATAGAAAACTTTACCTCAATTTAAATTTGAGGTTATACAGACAAAATATAATTATTTCCAAGAGATGGACAGTTTTCTCTCTATAGAATTGATACTTACCTGCAGACTGTATCGTTCTAGTTTGCTTGCTGAACCAAACCAGACTGTGATGGACTGGCAGAGACTCGACAATAATTCTGCAAAAACCCAGAAAACTTAACTGAAACTATCACATAGAAAAATGAAGATTCAGTCATGAGAACAAACACAAAGCTGAAGTTTCAGTGTTTTTTCTTCCCCTGAGGGTGAAATGAACAAGACCTCCCTCCTCTAATCCAAGCCCATACACACATTCATCTAAAAGTTGTCATTGTAAACTGATCCAGATGGATCTGTGGCATCACTTAGGGACACCATCTCATGTGAAAAGCAGAATTACAAATCTTTTTGTGAGAAATTGAATACAGCATTGTTACATGTGTGGATACAGTGTCTCTTTTAACCTGAAGAAAATTTTAATCAAAGAAAGCAGTTTTAAAGACACTCAGCTGTTTAAGCAAGTCAAGCAGTAGACATCTTAAGCAAAATTTTTGTAAGAATGTAAAAAAAGCGCTATTTGATCCACCTCAAATCTTACACGTTTTAGACTGTTTCTTTAATTGTGTTTGTTGATTAATCAAGAAAGAAATTTAAAATCAACAACAGCAAATACAGCAACAACAAATGTAAAGTGTTTTTGTTTCCTTTTACCATGAATTTACATAAAAACAAAAATATTTTACCAGTGATTTGGAAGTAAAGTGTGACATCTAGTGTAAAAAAAATAAAACATTGCACTGTTCTGCTAGGCTTTCGTTGATTGGCGAAACGAAATCTCTCCAACCAATCATCAAAAAGAATACTCAGACGTCGTTAGATTAGCCAATGAGTGCCTACGTTTCTCACTGCAAAAACTACATTGTTGTGATGCACAGCTGTAATAAAATTCGTCCGAAACACAAAATATAGGTAAGTTTTATGTTTTAGAAAACGCATTTAGACATCAAATGTTTCTTTTCATCTTGTTTTGGTTTATTTTTGTACCTGCCTAGGCAGATTTGTTGTGTTTAATTCAGCGGCTAATGAAAAAAGCTAACGGCTAACATGCTATCAATCTGTATTTATTCATGCTGTGAAGAACTAGCTGCTCGGTTTAATCTTCTAAAGTGTTCTGAATGAATTTCTAATCTTTTTTTTCTTGGAAGAATCTCGCCTCATTCTTATTGTTAGCTTAACTCAAACCTTTGAATCGTTTAGATAAGAAAAAGTTTCTAAATGGGACGTTTCTATGCAGCAGATTTGTACTGTTTGCAGGTGTTTTCTCATCCAGTCTTGTTTTGTTGCAGGTTTTGGAGGGGATGACAAATTACATAGTTAAATTTGAATGTGGTTTGATATTATTAAACTATCCTTAAATTAAAATCAAAATAAATTCATATTTTAAAGAGCAGAAGTATAAATGAGGATTAATAATGTGAATATGGAAAGGTTAAATGAAATAAATTTCTAATGGGATTTTCGGGTTATAAAACATGCTGGAAACCAAACATTTAGTTTGTCCGAGGGAAGTTGACTTAGAGTTTTGCCATCCTGGGAAAAACCAGCCAAAATGTAAAGAAAAATTTTGATACACCTTCAGAAATCCTGGAGAACTATCGATCAACAACACTGTAAAAAGAGTCTGGCTGCTTGGAAGCAACGAATAAATAAATGAGACATGGTTAAAAACTTTACCTTCTTACCAATGACAGTGTTTTGAAAGTGTGTTTTCATCGTGAGAGGTGTTTTTGTTCATTCCTACCAGGATGAAGGTGGTTAATTTGAAGCAAGCCATTCTGCAGGCGTGGAAGGAACGATGGAGTGATTACCAGTGGGCCATAAACATTAAAAAAAACTTTCCAAAGGGAGCAACATGGGATTACCTCAACTTTGCAGGTTTGTGATAAATATTTGACCTTAAACCTACTAGATTTTACCTGCATTTCTGCTATAGCCTTAATGTTTTTGTGTCTTTCAGAGGCTCTGATGGAGCAGGCGATGATAGGTCCTTCTCCAAACCCGCTGATTTTATCTTACCTTAGATATGCGATCAGCTCACAGGTAAAAACAGCTACATGCTCCCACAGACGTTATAACTGAACAGACCATTTTTTTGCTAATTCAAAACTTTATTCTCTCTTGTTTCAGATGGTGTCTTATTCCAGTGTGCTCACAGCCATCAGCAAGGTCATTATATAGTGCATTTTGAATATGAGGTCATATTTGTGACTATTTTTACACGAATGTGTTTCTCTTTAAATAGTTTGATGGTTTTTCCCGAGAACTGTGTGTCAAGTCCTTGTTGGAGATAATGGACATGTTCTGCCATCGTCTCAGGTAAGTGCACTTCCACAATTCCACAGTTTTCTAATTAAATTCACACTTTTGGCCACATTAAAAATGGTTAAAGATAAAGAGATGCTGTAGATGAGATAAATAATGAGTTTGACCCAAATTTTCTGAAGAAAAGTTCAGATCATGAATCCTTTCACCAAAAAAAAAAAAAGATTCAGAGGGAGAATATTTATCAGAAAGTATCTAAAATTAGAACTTTTTTCCAGTGAAAAGTTGTTTTCTCAGCTTCTCTGTGATCGGAAACACACTTCAACAAATACACGCAGCTTAAGATCACCTTCTAGTCAGAGCTACGTTCATTTACTTTACAACTGTTTTACTCAAACTTTTTCTATGAAAACATAGCGTATATGCTCGCGTATAAGTCGGTGTCAGAATCAGTTTGTGTCAGGAATATATATTAATTTTTTTACGCTGGTTCATATCGTCTAGTATCAGTAGCAGCTGCGCTTACAGGTGAAGCATCGGGCGTTTCCGCAGGTAAGACTGTTCTGCAGGGAGGTGTGTCTCAGAAATTGATCACACCTGTCACTAAAGACGAGGGGAAATCAGTCACGTTACCAGGGTTTGACGCTTTTTCTGTGGAGTCCTCTCCCTCCTCTAGATTAGACGCCAGAATGAAGTTGCGTCTGGCACGTCTTCAGGTCGAGGAGCGAGAGAGGGAGTACGGGTTTTAGCTACAGAGAGAGTTGTTATTTAATAAATTCTGTGGAGCTTTTTCTCTCCACATGCATCCTTAATTCGTTCGCCGTTTTTTTACCTTTTTAATTGACCTTTGTTGCAGCCCATGTCGAGCCTGGGATGTCACAATATATTTATTAAAAAGATATAACGTGTCTTTGATAATCCATGCTGATAAGGATTAGGGCCCGACCGATATGGATTTTTTGATACCGATACCGATACTGATAGCCGATATAACGGCCAATAAATCCATCCACCAGAAAAAAATTCTAAAATATTACTGAAGGCTAAAACACTGCATTCTAAGCTCATTCTTGAGCTCATGTCTACCTGTTAGACACCATGAACTATCTGAATTATTCACTGATTCCAAAAAATGTAAATAATAGACACGTTTATCTATTTTATGAACGTTTATTAACATTTTTAACTGGGTATTCTCATCAATGGAGATGCAGAAACACATATATGACAAAAATAAATCAATAAAAAATATCGGCAATTTTTTACCGATAGCCGATATCACCCTGGACCCCCATATTGGCCGATAATATCGGCTGGCCGATATATCGGTTGGGCCCTAATAAGGAACATCGTTCGCTCGTTCGAGTACTTGCTCCAGTCCCCAAGATGTCGACATTTTCCTCTGAAAAAAAACTACTTGTTCCCGATATCTCGCATATATATAAGTCGGAACCCGTCTTCAGACTTGAAATGTACTCCTCAAAAAACTGACTTATACGCGAGTATATACGGTACATCCAGGGCTTGACATTAACTTTTCTGTTCACCAGCCACTGTGGCTAGTGGTTTTCCAAAGTTACTAGCCACTCAGCATTTTCACTAGCCACAATTTTGTTGTTGAGAAATTATGTTTAATATGATTAAAGCTGACTATGGCATGGTAAAGTTTACTTGACCTAGATTTACAACCTTTTTAAATGTAAAGGACCATTTTCGACCTGCTGTCTTCCACTTTTCGTTAAACGACCTTTTCTTTTTCTTTGTCTCTCCTTCCTTCGTTTCATCTTCATGTTTTCTTTTTGTTTGCTCTTCGGGTTTCCTGACGCCTTGAATGTGCCGCCACATTATCACCCCCACTACTTCACAACTGTTGTCCACAGGGACCGGCTGTCTAAAGTGACGTTGGTCACGAATGGACCAATGAGCAAACACTGTGCGCAGGCAGTGCTCATGGGAGTTGTAGTGTCTTAGTCTCACATTGCAATTCGTTTATTATTTCAGATGTAATTTGAGAAAACTACAATAAAAAAATGTATATAAAATTCAGCCCGCCAAAAGTGGCTAGTCGGAGTGGCTGCGTCACCCGCCACTGCTGAAATTCACCCGCATTTGGCGGGTTGGCGGGTGTTAATGTCAAGCCCTGGGTACATCAATGTTGATTTAATGCCAGAGATCTTATGTCCACCATCTAGTGTTGGCAGGTAAAAACAATAATCATTTAAGGACCTCTTCACTGCTACTTATGTGGCAATTTTGCGACTTTGGCACCAAAAGTGATAAAAGGTGTTCGTCACTGACAAGATGTAATCAGATGTTAACCGTTTCTTCTTCTGACTCTCCTTCTTCTGGTCTGTAACTCCCTCAGCTGTCACGGTAAAGCAGAGGAATGCATCGGACTGTGTCGGGCCGTGCTGGCTGTGGTCGTGTGGCTGCTGCAGGGTTGTGCATTTTACTGTGAGAAGCTGAGAGAACTTGGTCCATCAGCCAGTACGGAGGCTGTTCTCAGAGACTGTCAGGAAAGGCTCCACAACCTGATGAACAGCACCAAGAACAGAGCTCTGGTCCACATCGCCCGGTTAGAGGACCAAGGTACCACCATTAGACTGCTAGCTTTCTTCCACTAAAATTTTGTTGTGGAATTTTCTGAGCGGCGTTAATTACACCAATTTAAAATGTCCGTGTTTCTGTCTTCAGGTTCTTGGAGCAACTTAGAGGAAGAAGTTCTTATAGTTTCAGAAGGACTTGTCAATGTGCTCGACCAAACGCTGAGGACTAACATAGAGGAAAGCTTGTCTCTAGTTAAAGGGTGACGACTCCTTTTGGTAAATTTAAACTGTAAGAACGTTGAAATCCAACTTGTTTTGACTAAATTTCTTCTCATTCCCTCAGTATTCCCATGATGCTCTCTGTTCAGAGCGACCCACCAATTCGGGCGTCCTTCCCTTCAATTCATGCCTTCCTCATGCTTGAAGGGACCATGAATCTGACAGGGGAGACACAACCCATGGTGGAACAGCTGATGATGATCAAAAGAATGCAGGTAGCCATCAAAACACATGGAATGTTATATTAACTTAGACTGGAATTAAAAAGATGTTATTTTTCATCAGATTTAGTGCAAATGTAACTAAAACAGCAGTAAAATAATCTGTATTACTCTGCAGCGTATTCCTGGTCCTCTTCTTATCTTGGAGATATGGAAGGCTTGTTTCACCGGACTCATTGAGTCACCAGAGGGCACAGAAGAGCTGAAATGGACTGCCTTCACGTTCCTTAAAGTAAAACCGTGTTCCTGTCTTCTCTTTATCTGTTACTAAATTACATCCTGAGTCAAAACGAAACAGATGAATGGATATTTAAAACATGTTTTTCCTGCTTTTTTTTCACATTTTGCCTGTTTTAACTTAATATATTTATTTGAATCAATTTAGTTTATAAACTGACTAAACTTTAGGAGAGGATTTTCTTTTTTTTGTTCGTCTTAGATCCCACAAGTTCTGCTCAGACTAAAACAATATCCCCAGGGTGATACAGGACAGGTAAATCATTACATCATAAATGTTTCTTATTTTCAATGTATTTAAATTTTAGTCTCACTTCCACGTGTTTTTTTTTTTTTTATTCCCAGGATTTCATTGAGGATGTGAACATTGCTTTTGAGTACTTACTTAAACTCACGCCGCTGTTAGATAAAGCAGATCAGAGATGCAAGTAAGTGTTTAAAGCGTCTCTTGTTGCTTTCGATGTCCTGATAAGCGACAGAACTGCTTCTTGGATCTTATTTTCATGTGATTCTTTGCATAGTTGTGACTGCCTTGGCATGCTTTTACAAGAGTGCAACAAGCTCGAGCTGCTGTCGGATCCGAATACACAGAACCTCACACTGAAACGGTACGAATTCCTGCATCATTCAGAATGCAAGGCATTTCATGAGACTGTGTTTTCAGTCTTTTCTTGAATATTTTTTTTTGTTTTTTTTGAACTAAGTCACCTTTCCTCCGACCATTCCCTCTCTCTCCTTGTCACCCTCCCCCTTCCTGTCCCTCTCTCCCTTTGCACATTTTATTCAGAACCGAGGACAGGGAGTTCGCCCCAAGGCTAAAAACAGCAGAAAATGCAAACATCCAGCCAAACCCGGGCCTCATCCTGAGAGCTGAACCCACTGTCACCAATATCCTCAAGGTATAACTCCCAAAATGTCACATGAAATGTGGAGGAATTATGGTGCGTTCACACCGGCCGCTTTGTCAACGTCAAGCAACGTTCATAACGCTTCAAGTTTGACGCTTGAAAGTTGAAGCTTGTAACGCCTGACCGTTAAAAAGAGTGAGTAGGCGGGGCTACCTTTGTTATCTGATGTTCCGAGCTATGGCGGATCATATATGCCCCTTTTCCACCGACAAATCAGCACGGCGCGCTTGAGAGCGGTACAGTATAGCGCGGATCAACTCGCTTGAGGAGGTGGAAACATAAAGCGGACGTAAGTGGGGATAGGGGCGTGTCCATCTGGCTATGAAAAGTGGCGCGCAAAAGTATTTGTCCGTGACGTCACAGCGCGTGAAAAAACAACAACAATGGCGGATATACGTGTGTTTTTGTACTTTGCACTCTGTCTGTGGTTCATTTATGTTGGTTTGATTTTTGGTTCTTGTAAGTCGCCATTGTCCAAAGTCAGTTGTATTTTAAAATATTTGTATGGTTGCTGGGAGTTTTTTTAAAGCCTTTTGCGGGAGCGTTTCTATATCACATCACGTGAACACCACACACAGCCGGGCCAATCAGGGGCTACCACTACGTAGTAGTCATGTCACTGGTAGCAGTTTACTGGACCAATCAGTAGACAGGTGGGCGTGTGGGCCCGCTTTGGGCCGCTTCGGACCACCGAGGAGGGGGTCTGAAAACAGAGGCCGGGTTGGCGCGGAATGACGCGGTTAAGACCCGAGAAAGGCGGTGGAAAAGGGTCCGCAGGGGGCTAAAGTGAACCGAGCCGCACCGTGTTCTGTCGGTGGAAAAGCAGCAATAGAGGGAGGGGCTTGGCTTTATTTACTCCGTTTGTGGATACACCCCATTCTTCAGATGCGTTCTGAGTTTGAGGAGTTGAACCATTTCGCTTCCAGCGCTACTTCCGTCTGTCCCGCGCCCTGTTTGACGACTTCCTGCTTCACTCAGGTACGTCACTACGATGAGACGCTCTGATTGGTTGACATGCCGCTTCAAGAGCTTCAAAAGTTCAGCTAGCTGAACTTCTGCGTTGCTCGAGTTTCAAGCGTCAACGCCTGAAACGCTTGAAAGCGACGGAGGGACTCTGACGGACTCCACCATAGACTTTACATGTCAACACCATTACAGTGCTGATGTCTGACAGTCAAAAATGAGGGTATAAATAACCAATACAGATCAAAGAATATGCATAACGAGTGTAAATATGAGAAGAAAAACTTTGTCACAGTAAGAAATGGTTTCAGAACAATCCAACCCTTTTAATAAACTTCATTTAATCGCAAATTGTTTTAGGTTTCTTTCTTTTATGTTTTTCAGACAGTAGATGCAGACCATTCAAAGTCCCCCGAGGGTCTCCTCGGCGTTCTCGGACACATGCTGTCAGGGAAGAGCCTGGATCTGCTCCTGGCAGCAGCAGCAGCCACCGGAAAGCTCAAATCTTTTGCCAGGAAATTCATCAAGTGAGTTAATCCAAACAAGTGTGAACAAGTGGTTCCCTCGTACAACAGAACCTTCATGTAACGTTGGAGTTTTTCTTTCTTCCTTCAGGCTTAATGAGTTTCCCAAACACATCAGTGGTGAAGGATGTGAGTTCATGCTCTAGATTGATACGTTCTGATGTTAGGAATTTAAAAAATGACATGATGATGTTTCCTTCCTTTTCTTTTAGCTAAGTCTGCGTCTGTGCGAGCCCTGCTCTTTGACATTTCCTTCCTCATGCTTTGCCATGTTGTGCAGACTTACGGTTCGGAGGTAGGCTCGTTGCAACAGGCTTATGTAAAACTGTCAAAGTGTTTTCTGTTTCAGTACAAATTGTCTCTTTCTATCTGCCGATTTAGGTGATCTTATCAGACCCCAGTCCCTCGGGGGAGACGCCTTTTTTCGAAACGTGGCTGCAGACTTGCATGCCCGAAGAAGGCAAGACTCTGAACCCAGACCACCCCTGCTTCCGACCTGAGCCTGGAAAGGTGGAGAGTCTGGTCACCTTGCTGAACAACTCCTCTGAGATGAAACTAGTGTTAGTTCATTTGATCTGAAGATACTTTCCTCCACTTGATCATGCAGTGTTCTAAACGTGACTTTGACCTGTTTTAGTCAGGTGAAATGGCACGAAATCTGCCTCAGCACTCCTGCAGCTATACTGGAAGTTCTCAACGCGTGGGAGAACGGCGTGCTTTCTGTGGAAGCAGTGCAGGTCGGTCCTCCGCTCACACAGTCGGTCCTGGATTCTGTTGTCCTAAACTCCGAGGCTCATATGATGCTGATGCATCATGGGAGACACTGTAAATGTAGTTTGACTCATAACCCAACTGGTCATGACCTGTTCTGTGTAAAAGGATGCAAAAACACTTTCAACAGCAGAAACGTCACAAGTATTTAACCAACTTCTCCTGTCTGCTGAAGTTTTTATGTGGAAACGTGTTATTTTTAGCCAAATGTTCGTTTTTTTTTGTTTTTTGTTTTTTTCCATTCTCATTCTTCTCGACTGCGTGTTTCTTTCCTCTTTGCTGATTCTGTTCCTGTCTGTGTTGAGTAGAAGATCACTGACAACATCAAAGGGAAGGTGTGCAGCATGGCCATCTGCGCCGTGGCGTGGCTGGTGGCCCACGTCAGGATGCTGGGGAGGGATGAGAGAGAAAAACCTCAGACCATGATCCGACAACTTGTCACTCCAAATTACGCTGAGAACACCTTGCAGTTTTACAATGAACGGTACACAAATCAACTCAACCACCTTTTAACCACAACTCAGTTATGCTCGTGAATCTTAACAGTGTCCTGCATTCCTCGTTAGCGTGATCATTATGAGTTCCATCATGGAACACATGTGTGCTGATGTTTTCCAACAAACCGGCGCCCCCCTGCGGGTCCCGGTGGAGGGCCAGGAGCCCATCCCGTACCGCAACCTGCTCCCAGCTAAAGAACCCATCTATAATTCCCTCAGCAAACAGTTCCAGACGGTGCTGCGCAAAGGCTGGGTGGACAGCCAAGCTCTGCATCTGTTCGAGAGCCTTCTCAACATGGGAGGGGTCTTCTGGTTTACTAACAACCTGATTAAGGTAGAAGGGTTAAAAAATAAAAGTTTCTGAATGTGACAAACTATAATTACAGGTTTTACATATTATTTCAGGAACTGCTAAAGGAAACGCGTCAGGAGTGGACCAATCGGGTTGTAGAGTTACTCTACAGCATCTTCTGTTTGGACACTCATCAGATCACCCTGACGCTGCTCGGTACCATACTTCCCAACCTGCTGGGTGACTCCGCCCACTGGCACAGCCTTTCAGACCCTCCTGGGAAGGCTTTGGCTAAGTAAGAGTAGCTGAGTGCTTTACTGCTGATTGATCTGGTCATGATGTTTTGATGTTGATCTTACTCTCCTGATTCCTTCTCAGGTTGTCTGTGTGGTGTGCGCTCAGCTCGTACTCCTCTAACCACAAAGGCCCCTTCTCGGCTCGTCAGCGAAAAAGACAGAGAGAAGATATCGAGGTAAAACTGTCGCTGAGGACTGTAGAGATACTGTTTTTAAAATATTAAAGAAAATCAGTTTTTTTCTGCTATATTAGGACTACAACAGTCTCTTTCCTTTGGACGACACTCAGCCATCTAAACTCATGTGGCTCCTGAGCTCCAATGAGGATGAACCTGTGGCTCTTTCCACTCCAGGTCAGTTTAATATTACTTCCTCTTTGCTGCACAGCTGATTTCTGAAGCTTTATAACGTCCAGACGTTCATCTGTCAGTCTGAGCTGAGGATTATTCAAACACCAGATGATCTACATGGACTCTTTAATATCTATAACATGTTTCATCTTGTAGTGGGTTAGTCAGGAATAACTTCACTAGTAAAGTGTGAAGTTTTTACTTAAAACGGTGATTAATTTTTTCCCCTTTACAACTCAGATCACTCCATCACATGACTGAGGTAATGAGCTTTCAGATTACCAACTTTGGGGAATTTTTTGTTTATTTTCAGCTGCAGTTGCAAAGATAAAACCCCAGACAAGACGGTGCATGACTTAAGGAAGAAAAAAAAAAAAGAGTTAGTTGCAGAGTGATGCCAAGAATGAAACAGAAAGTTTTTTTATTCCATGTTTCGTAGGAATTAATTTAAAAACTGTTCATCTGAGAACAACCTGCTGCAACAAAAACCTTGTTGGAGTTCTAACCTCTTCTGAGCTCAGTGACCTCCAACATCCAAAAACACCAGATCCCACAAGTTGCACAACAGGTCGGATTTATGAGGTTTTCAGTCTGCAGTACCTAGATTCCTGTAGATAACCAAACACAACAGAACACCACCAGAGTGCTTCATTTGATGGATTAAAGGTGTTTTAGTAAATCTGAGGGATGTACACAGTATTAGGCTGGTAATTTAAATCAGTGCACTCAAACACTGGGATAAACAATATTTGTCGACATTGTCAGAGTTAAAAAGAAAGAATTGAAGATTTTGTTTTCATCCTTAATAAACCCTTATTTTGCAGCAGTTAGTCTGGCGTTGAAGATGTCACCTCGTTCTGCCTGGAGCGTCTCAGGAAACGGAGCTGGACACTGTCTCTCTTCTTATTATTTAAATATTTCTGGCACATTTTGAAAATTAAAAGGACAAACAAGCCAGAATTTTGAAGGGAAAAAGTTCTCATCTTGTGTTATTTAAAAAAAAAAAATGTATAAAATAATAGAATCTGTTTAGTTTATCGTCCCTCAGCTGCTCTGATTTCTACAAATTAGCATCAAATATAGAAAACCCGCATCTATTAACCTGTAATTTGACTTTAAGGGTCGGTGTTGTGGTGATAGTCTGTTTATCTGAGTAATACAGTCAGCTGTGAAACTGAAATGTCTTCATTGTTTTTGAGGAACAACAAATTATGTAACAAAGCCGTGAAAGGAAAAGCGTAACTCTTACAGCCTTTAGTCAAGAAATGTCGTGCAAAACCTGCACAGCAACAGAGATTTCTTGTTTGTTTGTTTTTTTATATCTAAAATAAATTTTTATCTCTTAGGTGATCGAACTATGAGCAGCTCTCTGTCTGCCTCCCAGCTTCACACCGTCAACATGAGGGACCCTCTCAACAGAGTCCTGGGTGAGATTCCTCCCTCTCATACGTTAAAAACACAGAATTCAGCCTTTAAAGTAATGATGCGTTCACACCGGCCCAACCATCAACTTCATAAGCGGCAAGTTTATATGTAAAGTCTACGGTGGACGGGCGTCAGACAGACGTCAACGGCTCTGCGGCGCTTTGTGAGCGTTATGAGCGGCAACTTTTCAAGCTTTTCTAGCGTTTCAGGCGTTGAAAAGCTAGAAAAGCTCAAAGTTCAGCTAGCTGAACTTTTGACGTTGATAACGCTCTTGAAGCGGCATGTCAACCAATCAGAGCGTCTCATCGTAGTGACGTAAGACGTCACAGCATGTAGCCAGAAAGAAGCGGGATCAACCAAAATGGAAGATAAATTAACCTCATCCAAACGTAGCTCCTGGAGCAAATGGTTAAACTCACCAAACTCAGAACGCATCTGAAGAATGGGGTGCTGATGCACCCGACGTCGACGTTGTCTAGATCTATGAAGTAAATAAATCCAAGCCACTGTCTCAATATGATCTGCCATAGCTACGAACATCCCATAACAAAGGAAGCCCCGCCTTCGCGCTCTTTTTCGGTCAGGCTTTATGAGCTTTAACGCCTATGCGCTCTGACTGGCAGAGCGTATAGGCGTTGAGCTTCAACTTCAAACGTCAAATTTGGAGCGTTATCAGCGTTGCTTGACGTTGACAAAGTGGCCGGTGTGAACGCACCATAAGAAATCAAAGATTAAATATATCTTTATAAACAAGAAGTTTGGTAATAATCTTCAAAAATAACTAGAAGTTACACTTCTGACATGTTTTCTCCCCCTCCCTCCCTCCAGCCAACCTTTTCCTCCTTTTCTCTTCCATCTTGGGCTCCAAGATGGCTGGACCCCACACCCAGTTTGTGCAGAGCTTTGTGGAGGAATGTGTGGAGTGTCTGGAACAGGGAAGCCGTGGGAGCATTCTCCAGTTCATGCCTTTCACAATGGTGAGTAACAAGCAGGGAGGAGATGAAGCCAGAGGCGCAGCTGGACAGACGGGGGAGGGAGAGTGTTGCATAAGCTTATTTTTTTTTATGGAAAGAGTTTGGAATTCTTCTATTTGGATGTAATGATTATTCTGTGAACTCCAAACAGATGTTTGCATGTGTCAGCTTAGTGACTCGTGTTATTTGAGATATCTCGTAATGCTGACTCAGATCATTTCAGGAAAGAAAACATAAAAAAATGTGCTAACCTGCTTTTATTGTGTCCTAAAGTTAATGAAATCACATGTTTAAAAAGACAGATCAAGGGTCAAGTGATTGTTAACGCAACACAAATCCCAGCTGGAATGTTTCTCCAGACAGATTTGATCAGAAACAAACTCATCAGTGCTTTTGTTCCTTCAGGTTTCAGAACTGGTGAAGCTACCTGCTCTGGCTAAACCCAGAGTTGTCCTGGCGATCACAGACCTGTCGCTGCCACTGGGGAGGAGAGTCGCAGCCAAAGCGATTTCTGCTCTGTAAAAACCAAATTCTATTTCCTTTAGTCTTAAACGAAAATCCAACAAAAACTCCTTCTTTTATTCTTCCTCTTTTTTTGGAACTTTTTCAACTTTTACCTTTCATGCTTAACACATGCTTCCACAAAATTCATTCTACCCCCCCAAATTGTTTTTTTCTATGGTTTATTATATAACTAACTTGTGACACGATACAAAATAAACACAACAGATCAGTCACTGTACAACACAGAGTTTATTGTAAAATAAGCTTTTTGAACCATTTTGGTGAATTTTCTGATAAAATATTCAATAACAGTCAACATGATGATAATGATGTCACATGATCACTGCAGTGCAGTCTGCTGTTGATGTCATGGCTGATTCCTGGTCTAAAGAACTTTCTTGCACCAGTAATCAAAGAGAAAATATCCTGTGATCTTTAATCCGTTATGATCAGCTGACAGCTGAAGTCTGATTGAGATATAAGCTCATGCCTATATCGACTACGCTTTAACAACTTACAGCATCTATTTTTGTTAACTTTGTAATGTTACATCAGACAATCAGAGGATTTATATACATACAGTATATAGACATACATATACACAAACAAATTGATACATTTCAAGTTTGTTTACGAAAACTAAATGAAAATAATTTAATGAACGCACGTTTTTCACTGGATGAAAACTAGAAAAGACTAAAGCTCCCATTAATAAACGATAACTGCGACTAAATCAGTTTTTATTTTCATGGACTAAATAAGACGAGATGAAAATGTAGTTTACTAAATAAAGACTGGACTAAAATCTTTGGACAGTTTAGTTTACGAATAAAGATGAGAAAATTATTATTGATTTAGTGAAACACTGTCTCCGCCTCCTCCGCCACTCACACAACAATGACTCACTCCCTTAACTGGAGCGGGTACAAACACGTGGGACTAAAGATGCTAACTTAAGTTAGCTGCTTAGCATGTAGCCACCGTAGCTACTTGTTGATAGAATTGTGAGTGAAGTTGAATTTATACTAATTTGGAAACATCCCACAGGTCCGTATGTTTTCACTTGATTTGCAAGTTTATTTAAAGTGGACAGAAGAATGAGCTCATCTAGGAGCTGCAAGTGAACTATAGTAACACAAAACACCTACATACAAACTAAAACGTGTTAAAACAGATCATTAAGAGAAAATAAAATGATAAAGTGAAACCCTGCCCTGCGTACACCCCTCGGGAGAGGACACCCCGTTGTTCAGGACAACGGTCACTTTTTGTCTGCACAAAAAATAAAATCGCTGAAAATATACCCGGCTGACGGACAGTTAGCGGGGTCCCTGGGCCTCGGCATGCTTGTTGCGGATGCGGAGGACACAGACCGAAGACCCTGAGTTGCCAAGCCATGTGCCAATGACCTGCTACGCTACCAGGCGGACTCATGGAACACAATCCTCCTCAACCAGATAACAAGGAATTTGCTACGAGTTAAACAAGTAGCCAAGAGGCGCAACACCACGCAGACTACACTGGACTCTCTTTTTTAAGTAACAGTTTCAGCATCATGCCATTTTCTCCCTTGCTTAAACAATGTAAACATTGGTTATTGCGCATTTATTCTCATCATGATTTTATTTTTTATTCTAACATGTAAATATCTAGTGTTAAACTTATTGTACAAGACAGCTATCAACAAGCTTCTTTCTCACGAAAGTATGGGATAGGAGTACAAAAGTCTCTTTTTCTTCACAGGATCTCATGGTGGAAACTCTGTGATAACGTTGCTTAGTTACGTTACCTGTTGGAGGGCGGACTTCGTGACCCGCTTTATTTTATAATGCTGAATTTGTAATGTCTTATTTAGTGACTGTGGGGCTGCTATAAACTGCTGTACCTTCACTCACTCCTTGGCAAGTAAAATTTTGTAACTATTTATTCTTTGTCTGTGGTTCTTCTACTATATTCAGAAGGGGGTTTGATGCGCTAGTTCATAAAATAAGCTGATGTATCGAGGAAATGTCCGTGACGATGGTTTACAGACATTCCTAGCTGACAGGACACCTGCACTCTCAGAAATAGAGGTACGAGACAAGGACATTTTTGTACCTATAGGTAAATTGTTTTAAAATGTTCCCTTAAAAGTACAATATTGGTCTTTAAAAGGCCAGAAATGTCCCTCTGAGGGTTTAAATTGATATAAAGTACTAATTTGTACCATTTCAACTGCACCTGCAACCCTGGTCAAGGCTGGTTAATCTCCATTTTATTAAGTTTCTTCCATCATTTTCAATATTATGTTTCAGAATGTTGGTTTTAGACTTCAAAACATGGTGTAATTTTACTGTTTTAGTGGAACAACTTCATAAGGTACAAAAATGGACCTTGACTACAGGTTACACCCCCAGCGACAAGAAGGGTACAAATTCTTGTAGCTTACAATGTCTTACAATGTCTTGTAGTTTCTACAATGTAGCTTGTAGAAACTTAATTATATTGAGATTAACCAGCCTTGACCAGGGTTGCAGGTGCAGTTGAAATGGTACAAATTTGTACTTTATATCAATTTGAACACTCAAAGGGACATTTCTGGCCTTTTAAAGACCAAAATTGCACTTTTAAGGGAACATTTTAAAAAATTTACCTATAGGTACAAAAATGTCCTTGTCTCGTACCTCTATTTCTGAGAGTGTGGACACCCCACCATAATGGACAAAACGTCTGGTCCAGTCATTGTCCGCTATAGTGAGGTTTGACTATACGCCACACTTAATTCTAAACAACTTTATCTTGCATTTTCAGACACGGATTAAAGCAGTACTAAGTAACTTCTAACTTTAAGCTACTTTTTTGAAACTTGTCTAAGTGGAAACTCACCGAAAAACACGTTCAGCTTCATATCAGACACTCTGGACGCCTCCGATGGCTTTACAATGGACTAAATAACTTCAGTAATTCGGGTCGAAGCCGGCAGTGAAGTTCTGAAGAAAAATGCTGCCATCGTATGAATAGACAATTTATTTCATAATGAGATGTCATTGGAAGTTTATGCAGTATGTATTCAGTAAATATATTTATATTTAGATAGATATATTTAGAATAAAAACGAATAAAAATAATCTTCCCTTTTTTTTCCCCTAAACTTTCTTGCGCGGGTTTTCACCGGATCACATTGTTTATTCCGGAGCAGTAACATCTGATCACAGTGACCCCGCAGGTCACATGCTCATGAAGCTTTCCACATGACACACATACGCACAAAGAGAATCGTCATCCTCCGACTGACAGCGGGTCATCTGCTGCTTACGATGCTCTTCTAAAGGAAAATCTGTCAGCAGGGAAGAAGCCGCAGCAGCAGCAGCAGCAGCGCGTGTTTCACTTTTAGTTGCACTTCTCTATCCTAATGAGTTTCAGTGGAATTCCAGATTCAGCGACGAGGCGCCGTGTATCAGCGAGATCCTCTACCTGTCGAGTCACTGCAAAGTCAAACGACAAACACACTGTTTTGGATTTTCTTTTATTGAAAACTTAGAAAATACATAAATGTAGTGGGTTTTAGACATTATTACAAAAATATTTTCATTTAAATGTTGCATCCATAATGTTCCTGCAACACTATGGCATCAGATTACTTTCTTTAATAACTATAAGTGTACAACTTATTGTACGAACTGTTTGATCTTCATTTTAAGGGTCAAAGTGACTTTGTGGCTAAATAAAACCAATTCTGATTAAATGTATTACGAACGATGAGAAAACGGATAGATGGAGGGATAGAAGTTGAACTTTTCAGTGTTTTGACCTTTTTACAGTATATTTTTATGCTTCATATCTCAGCAGCAATGTTATATAAACCAACATGTTTCAAATTGTTATTGCTGTTATTTATGCAACAACAAAAAACACATCAGGGGTGCCCAAAGTCAGGCCTCGAGGGCCACTATCCTGCATGTTTTAGATGTTTTCCTGCTTCAACACACCTGATTCCAATCTGCAACATCTCAGCAAGTCCTGTAGAAGCCTCTTAACGACCCGTTCATCTGCATCAGGTGTGATGAAGCAGAGGAACATCTAAAACATGCTGGATATTGGACACCCCTGTTTTAGATGTTTCTCAGCTCCAACACACCTGACTGAAATGATTTAATAACTTCATCATGTCAACAAGATTTGAACAACCTGTTGATCCAAACCAGGTGTGTTGAAGCAGAGGAACATCTATAACCTGCAGGTTAGTGGTCCTCGAGGACGGGAGTTTGAGACGTTCATCTAAATTGTAAAACAGAGGGATCGGTGTATCGTCTGGTTGAGTCTGGACCAGTGATGTCACTCGCAGGTAAATCCATCAGATAATTAAACATAGAAAGAAAAAAAAGTGAGAGAAGCTGAACCTGTTGATAGAGTCACTCTGTTGCAAATTGTTCTTAATAATAAAGGAAGTAATCTGTCGCCATTTAAACAAGAGCAGATGAAGATGAATCTTTTCCAAAAGATACATATTTGACTTTCCATTTCCTAAAATAAATATATAAATATATATTTAAAATAAATAATATGTCAACGGATAAATAAATACCATAGCAGAAAAATGGCAACATGAGATTTTTTGGCACAAGCCAAAAAGGAAAGTAGAAGACGTGTTTGTCAGCTTTCTGTTTTATCCTCTGCAACGTTCCGGTCCAGACTCCTGAGTACTCGCACCATATCCTGTCCGAATGACTGGAGCTGGACCAGGGTCAGGTGTGCTGCCACCTGGACCTCATAACTACCCGGTAGGTGTAACGTCACGTCGGCTGCGGGGGGCTGCTCCTTAGCTTGTGTTTGAGCAATTTTTAACATCTGAAATAAAAAAGAAAATATAAATTATGATGATGCTAATATATATATTATTTTTATAGTGATATAGAGAAATTCCTTTACCTTCATGATGTGAATTGCCAGATCTCTGATGTCATCCATCAGCCTGGTTACTTTATCCTTCACCTCCAGCCGAGGGGAGATGGAGCTCAGTAACGTCTGATGCAGCTGCAGACCCTCATGCATCCGTCTCAGACTGTCCACCTAAAATGAATCAGATCACACTGATTGTGTCTGTTTTCTGTTTTTAAACCATCATTTCATGCAGAAATGAAAGATTCTTACCAGAGTGAAGTTTTCTGAAATGGCTCTGAGTGTAGGAGCTGTGGGGATGCCGATGGTGGCAGCCATTCTTAAGAGCTTGTCATTTTCTGAAGAATTGAGTTGTAGAGTCTGAAACCAACGGATATAAAAACAGATTCAATCTTAGAATACCCCAAAAAAAAAACAAGAAAACAAAAAAACTGGAGGGTCATAAAATCCTTTATGAGGATAAAAACAGATCTTTGTCAATAAGTATATGGAAAGATAAAAACTAATTCCATGAGTGAGCAATAACTTTAACTTAAAAAAAAACACACACTGCATTAAACTGCATGTCAGTTTCTTAATTTTCATATATATTTTCCCACATTGACAAACTATGACCTGACTAAAAAAAAAAAAAACAAATGTTGCAGCTCATTAAACTTTTTTTCTCCTAAATTAAAATTCCTAACAATATTTATAGAATACTGTCTGGTACCACTGATGAGCCAGGATTATTATACTAAAACTTTAGCCAACATTAATAAAAGTAATTTAAGCATTAAAAATCTTTTAATATTATTTGTTATAATCCTGGAATCATTGTGTAATGTTTCCACATTATTGCTAAGCTTTTTATTTATCTTTTAGCTGTTGAGAAACTGATTTACCAACAGAAACTTTGATTTCTAAAAGCTTAAACACTAAAATAGCATCTTTATTTTAACTGAACAAATAAAACACAAGCTTCAATAAAGTCAAATATTTAAAGCAACTTTTTGACAGTTAAAAAAAAGCTTCACATTTGGAAATACATCATAGAGTTTTATTTTAAGTTTCTTATATAATAATAATTATCATTATATTCATCCATTTAATTGAGTACATTCTGGTTTAACATGCACTGTGACTGCAGAATTTTAGTAAGATAAGTTGTGGGTCTTCAGTGCTCCTGGCTGCTCAGTCTAAATCCTTATCTTTGCATTAGGATCTGCCTCAGTCAGAAGAGACGTGTCTCCACAGCACAGAATCCTGTTTGCATGGTCTCTCACCTCTGTGTGAATGCAGGATTTGTGCGTGTCGGGTACGGAGAGCAGGATCTTTTGTGTCAAGCTGCGGCTCATCTGTAGAATGTCCTGAAAGTGTGGATCTTCAACGAGTGAGCTGCTGTCCGGCAGAGGTGCACTACGGGCGGCGGAGGCCATGAAGCAGGCGAAAACTGCAGGGACACAATAAATAAATTAATTAATTAAATTAAAATCACAACAAGCCTCTTTATGCTTTCAGTCCAGTGTGTGTGTAGGACAGAACAAAACAACAAAGCCTAGCTCTGTTCTTTGCAGCTCCAGAGCTCTGCAGAACTGTGCACGACCCCCCCCCCCCTCCCACCCTTTGACTCCTCTCACTGAAGCTGTGTGAGTTGAGAATAGCCTGTAACATGAAGCTCAGGCTAAAAGTAACTGCAGTGTTCACATTTAATCCACCTAAACGGATCCAGCACCACGTGTATAACATCTATGATAAAAACATTTCAAAATAAATGAATAAATAGATCAGTGCAGTGATACCAGCCTGGTAATGCTGACTGTCCTGCTTCCTCTTCAGAGTCTTGGCTGTCTCTGTCTGGGGATGATCTTACAAAAAAAAAAAAAAGACAAAAGGAAACAGCGTTTTACAAGCATTACCTCACTACTCACCAATCAGAACATGCATGGCCTCTGCCGTGAAATGTTTGTAGTATTGACTTCAAATGAGCTTGATTCCTGATTGACCGTATTTATAGATTTATACCAAATCCTTTCAGGGATTTCCCAGAACTGCGACATACAAAGTTCCTTAAATTAATTGTGTCTTTTTCTTATTTTTCTCCATTTTTAATCAAACTGAAAGAGAAGAATTGTTCAGGTGAAAATGTCATTGGGATTTATTTTACTTGCCAGCAGTTTGAGGTTTGGGAGTTAAAGTGATTTTCACAATAAAAGCATGTTTTCTCATGAAAAGATTAAAAATCCAGATCAAGAAGAAATTAAAAATGGTTGCAATTTAATACACGTAAATGTAGGTTAAAAAAGGAAAATGTAAAGAGTTATTTACTAATAAAAACAAAACTGTTTAAATACAGTTTAACATTAAATCATGAGTGAATGTGATTTTATTTTTTAATCCTTTTATAGACACAGAACAACTTTCACATGGTTATGATTAATTAACTACTATTTAATTACTCCCTTCTTATAAGTATCACACATTAAGATATGAAATTTGTATGACATAACCTCTGTATATGATTTTAATTCAACAAACAGTAAGCCTTTATTGATCTCACAGTGGAGAAATTAGCTTTATTTCTTGATTTGCTGTACAGCACATTGGTCAGCTGTCATGCTGTGTTTTAAAGTGCTCTATAAATAAACTTGACACTTTAATCAAATACCTATTTGGTTCTAAGTATGTTTTAATGTAAATAATGGGGATTTTTCTTCATAAAGACACCCGAATTTGTTGGTGCCCTTTCCAAAATGAAGCTAAGTCTATTTGTTCCTTTTAAACAGGATGAAAAAAATGTGACTGTAATATAGACGTCTATCTGTTCAGGCAATTTTATCATATACTTCTAAAATAAATAGCAAATTATTGACTTTTTTTTTACTCTATGACATACTGATGACACACAGACTTTCAACGGAATCTGTTTTCCAGAGAAATGAAACTGACGTACAATCCTTTAATCCTTCTGACCAGTAAATGTGGACTCTTGTCTCATAAAAAAACATGATGAAATCCATAAAAAAAGGTGTAATCGAGCCATAACAACCTGTTTTGGGGTTATGAACCAGTTAATCATTTCAGTAACAGTTCAGGAAAAGAAATTCTCTGAAACACATTTCTGTTATTGCTGTTTTTTTCTGCACTGAAGTAATAAAAACGCAGTTAAAGAATGAGTGTGTAAAATTGCACAAAATCATTATTAGGTATTTCCTTTGGCAGCACGAGTGGGAAATCTAAACTGAAACACTTTTGAAATGTAGGACTTTCTTTTTTAATGACAGTCTTTGCAGTTTGAGGTTTTTTTAAACCTTTTTTTTTTAAAAAAGTGCTTGTGGCTGTTTCATTATTTGAAAACAGGACTAGTGTGAATAACTTCCTTTCCTGGATTGCATAAATTGGAATTATGTCAACAGTTATGTCTCATTATAGCATCTTAAAGAGGTTTCACTATGAAACATATTGGATTTCCCTCCAGCGGAAATCTATAATTTGTTCAGAACTACTCAGAACAGAAGAATTAAATCCCTTTTTAAAGTCTTATTGCTTTTGCTGTATCTTAATTTGCTTTCTCATGAGGCATTTTTCATATTTACACCTAACTCCATATAAAAATTATTAGCAGTTTGTCCAGTGTGACTTTTTGCCGTCGGATTAAAGCTCATAATTTGTACAGTTTGAGTCTCTTAATATATAAAATGAAAACATAAAACATACCTCCAAACTTTATTAATGTCAGCATCTCAAAAATGAAAGAAAAAACAGAAGAGTTTTTAGCGTTTATGAGGTTTTATTGGACAAAGATGCTGCTTTATTCTAGTATTATTATTATAAAACTTGACAGTTAATTATCTATGTTCCATCCAGGTGTCAGAATGATCAACACAAGCTCGATAACAGAACAGCTCTAGAGTAGATGTTATTAAAAACACAGGAAATAATAATATGAACTCTAATTTATAGGAATTATAAGTATTAAGTAGTAGTTATTCAGCTTTTTTTTATACAGGCATTTACTGAGGAGAGACGGGCTCCGTGTGTAGATACAAATAACATAGAATGGCCGCCCTCTGGTGGAAAAGCAAGACTCCACATACAGTACGTGTCTCTTTATAAGAACTCCAAATGTATTTTTTTAAAAGTGCATGGATTAAACTGGTGTTTTTTACCTAAACCTTTTTGTTTCTATCTTGAGGACCTTTGTGTGGTTAAAGGGAAGGGACTCGTTTAGATGTGGAAAAACTAGAAGGTTAAAAAAACAACAAAAAAACAGCTGTTTTAAAGTAAAAACACATTTTTTGCTGTAAATAAATAAGTTATAAAAGAAATACATAAGATACATGAATTCAAATAGATAAATAATAACTGATAATGATGCTATTAACTGAAAAAGATCAAATAAAATCTAATTTTAACAATCAGATTTAGATTTAGATATTCTATTTGTAATGAATTGTCAAATTTGATGAATCACTTCTTACAGATTTATATTCTAAAAACCGTCTAGTTCCACAATTAATTCTCTGTAAAGCCCTAAAATTTTTATTAGTACTTCCAGCATTCAAGATTCTGAATTTATTAGTCAGTTTGAAGGAAATTTAAAGATTAAGAAACAGAAAAAAGCTTTTAGCGTTCATCTTAAATCCTCGGAACACTCGTAGGTGTGAGAACTTTCATGACACGAAAGGAATGTTTTCTGGCTTTAAAATGTGCTTTTAACCTGCAGGGATTTTAAAACAGAGGTGCTAAAAGCAGCTGGCATTAATTCAGCTGCATTAGCATCTACAAGAGAACACCAGTGCCTTGGATTTACACGGTGGTGCTAAAACATTTGATTTGATCTGCTAGATGTCTAAAATTGCAAGTCGGAACAACTTTCATAACATTTGGATCAACAGAGATCAAATTCTATGACATATTTAGATCAGATAACAATGTTTTTGTTTGTTGTTCCTAGTAATTAATCCACAGACACATGGCTTTTTTTTTTCCAGTGAATGATACAAACATGTGATGTTGTGTAAAGTGAAAGCTTCACGGAACTGTTGAGTGTTTTAGGAAAAATGATCAAGTCTCCGAGCAGAGGTTGCGTGTTGAAATCTCAGATGAACTGTTCTTCTTCGGAGGAAGGATGTTTAGACATCAGAGGATGTTGCTTATAGGAAATGACTTGACAGCTGACATTGTGACACTGATGAGAGTCTTTTTTCCATGAAAAAAGCAGAACAAATGACATAACCTCTTGAACGGTTTGGTTTTATGTGTAACTGTGTGTAATCGGAAGCCTGTTTTCACAAGTTCAGACATTTGTGAGGCAGAATTCTTTGACAGAATCATTTTTTTAATATATGAATGGGGTTAGAGGAACAGCTGACTAAGATGAGGCAGATACTGTTAAAGAGGCCATTTCATACACATTTCAGGACTTTGTGGTTATTTCTTAAGTATTAACCAGTAATATGAAACATTTTATATCTAAAAACATCAGGAAACACTGATTAACAGACCTTTCAATCTGTCTGCGTTAAAATTCGGGTGGTTCCGGCTCGTTCCGTCAGGCCTTGAGCAGCAGCTCGTTCATATTCATTATTCAAATTTGCTGGACTCTGATTGGCTAACAAACTAGCCTATGAGAGCAAGGTATACTGTTTCCTGCTCCGCTGTGCATGGCAACGTCAGACGTCGTGTCTTCCTGTTTGCTACGTCTTATGCTAACAGCTTTTAGCCAGCAGCATGCTAGGCGTGGTTTCAACTCCGGGAGCTGATTAATACTAACGAACAAAGGAGTTGTGATGAAACAGATACAGGCCGTTCGAACTAGAGTGTTATCACCACCTGCGTAGTTTGAGAGATTAAAACTGAAAGAGAAGTTGTTGACCTGTTTTCACACCCACTATGAAGGTAAGAACACTTGTGGAGCTAAAATATTCAACAGAAACTTCAGAAAAACTGTTTTTAATGGAAGGGCCTCTTTCAGGCTTAAAACTTTTCTTTTTGCTCCATCCTTTAGTTAGTGTTAGCTTAGATTATCCTGATCCATCCCTTTAGTTATGCTGTTATAGACTCACACTGCCAGAGGAAATACATACCGTATTGATTCCCTCTGCTATCTTTACTCTCCATGTTTGTCTTTATTATTATTGCTGCCATTAACTTTAATTTAGTTTATCTTTCCATAGAAATAACGGCCGACCCAAATCCATCAGTGTTTGTCTCTTTCCTGTCAGAACTCAGCGAGTCCAGGCAGAAGACTCATCCTGGTTCTGGTTCTGCTGGAGGACAATCAAATTTGATCAAAGATAATGATTTATGAATGTGAACCATTAGTTTTGTGATTTGATCATTTTAGATCTCTGGCAACAAATGATGATAAACAATCTATAATTTTGTAAAAACCAGAAATGTTTTAAGTTTATAGACATTTACATGTGCCACCCATTTCAAAACCTGGTCCCCCCCCCAGCAAAGATGTTCTAGACACGCCCCTGGATTCAACCAAATCACCAGTATTTTTAAAAATGTTTTAAATCTGATTTACAATCCATTGTATTGTTTTATGTAAATAACTTAGAATCTGGACTGTTAATGTAAATTGGACGTGATGTTTCTGCAAAGTGGATTGAGATGTGAACTATAGAAATAACTCGGAAGTGAACTGAATTAAAAGAGATTCTTCAGGTATTTTGCATCTTTCTAATGTTGCATATCCTTCCATCCAACATGTCCCTGCCTGTCCATAACAAGGACAGCAAAGAGACACACGAAACCATCCACACACACTCACTTTTAAAGTCAATTACCAATTAACCTGAGTTTTTAGAAGGAAACCTGACTCCACATGAAATACAACATCATCAGAATCTAAAGATTGATGTCCTTTTCGTCACCTTTTCAGCACACGGAGAAAATCCTGTCTCACAAAACGAAGGTATAATAATAATAATAATAATACCCTGGACAGCAGCTAAAATAACTGATGACGTCTTATTGTTTTTACATTTTGTTAACAAGGTGGGAAACACCCTCACTCAGGTGTTCAGCGGTTGTCATTCTTCTCAGATTCAACATCTTCAGGTGTCGTTTTACTTTTTACCCAAAAACGGAAACTGTCAACAGCTCCGTCAGAGTCATGCTCAGAGACCTGATGTGATCTCAGAGCCTGGAAACATTTTCACCTGCAACTTTACTCCAAACAGGACTGCGCTCTGTGGGATCTGATGCGTCACCTTATCTCCCACTTTGTGTCCCATTACCTAGCAGTTGTAATGCTCACACCAGTGTAACGTGTCCCAGGTTGCCGATAGGGCAAGCTGAGCTGGCCTGAAATTTAAATTAACCTCAGCAACATTCATGTGTGCTGCAGAACACAAGTGTCGGGTTACGAGCCACCCTCACTCCCGCCATGCAAACACACCTGTCGTACATACAGGCGAACAAAAGAACGAACACACTCAATTCAGCTGAAAGAAATACTGGCACACGTGTCTGCTAATAGTTTTAGGTTTATCTCCTCATGTGGTGAGGGTTCCTTAACAGTGGCTGGTTTTAAAGCCACCGTGAAAGCCTGATATCACAGGAAGAGACAGCTGTGTGTGTGTGTGTGTGTGTGTGTGTGTGTGGGTTTGTATTTCTGACCTCCTGGGGACCCGTTTCCTGACTTTTACTATCTTTCTGGGGTCCGAGGGTTCTTGTGGGGACCGAAGCCTGGTCCCCATGGGGGGGAATCCCCTTTTTAGGGTTAGGGGTTAGGTTTATAGGTATGGTGTGAATAGAGTTTTAGTTAGTCTTAGGGTTAGTTATAGATCAGTAATGGTTAAGGTTAGGAAAAGGGTTTGGGTTAGGTATAAATCTAGTTACTAAAATCAATGGAAGTCAATGGACGGTCCCCATAAGGATAACAAAACACACTTCTGTGTGTGTGTGTGTGTGTGTGTGTGTGTGTGTGTGTGTGTGTGGCAGGAAATGTCAGAGTGAGAGGCTTACCATCTATTTTTCAGTACTCTTGAGCCTCCTGCTCATCAAGTGTGGCTCTGCCTGCACTTCCTTAAGATTATATCAAGTTTTCTGCAAAACAAACTCCTAAAACTCAAATACATCAATCAGGTGTTGAAGACACAAAATGTTTGGCTACACATATATTTAACTTCAAAATAAATTCTTTAAAGTTTAATAAAATGCTCATTTTTTGTTTGGATTTTTGGAAAATCATGCCTTCATGTCAAATCTTGAATAAAAAAAACACTTTAATCTTAGTTAGAGACTTTTTTAGCTGAAAATGCCGCAGAAAGATGAATCTAAAGGATTCAAATATTTATGATCCGTAAAAAAAATCAAACAAGTTAATATTCTTAACTGTTATTTGATGATTCCATGGTGTAAATACAACGTCAATATCAGGTTTTATTTTTGTTCTTTCATGCTGTTCCTGAACTGTGAATATAAAATCATCTCAAATCAAAAGATTTAAAAGCTAAATTAGCGTCTACTTTTTTTAATTTGCATGTGATTATTTGTAACAAATGAATAATTAAAACAATTTATATGATTCTGAATTTGACTACAAACATGCAACATATTTAAGGCCAATTACAAACTGCTAAGGAGTCTCCAAAAAAAAAAAAAAAATGAAACTGACTTGTAAATTAAATATTTTTGGAGGATATATCTTTAGCTGACCGCACCGCACAGCACCAATCTTTTGGGATGAGTTTGTATGAAAGCTTATGAGCAAATAATATTGTTCCTTTTGTTTATAGCTCTTTAAACAACCCCAATTTGGATAAACATGGAATAGTTCTATCTAGATTAACAAGTTAATGACCAATAGGACCAAAACAGAAGGGCTTTGATCCCTGAAAAATATTAACAGTGCATCCAAACCCTGTTTTGGTATAAATATGATGTATTCCAGCAGGAGTTTCCATCCAACAACTAACTCAACCACTAATTTCCTTGTAAATAATCAGAGATTTATATGTTAATAACTGTGTAATGCACAATTTATGATCATAAAATAGTATTTGCATGAATAATATGAGATTTTCTTTAGAGTTAGAGTTGTTTTGAGATGATATAATCCACTGTGGAACTGGCCTCACTGCTGCAAGTCATTAGATAATCAATCCAATAAAGAACTTTCTCCAAACTGAGGTTGTTGAAAGAAATTAAACAACATTAAAAGATCCAAATTTCCACTTTAACAGTCCGATAATGTGAACGATAAACAGCAGTGTTAGAAGAAATGATTTTATAAACAATTAAGATGTTCCAGTTGTGAAAAGAGGGGATTTAAGGATAAGCTGCCACCAACTGAGAGTCCATTGTGAGCTCTTTTCAAACTCCATAGCAGCTCAAGGGCATTTGGAAAGTACTTTACCCAACAAATGGAAGTCAGAAAGCAGAGAGGGGCAACGATCCCTTGCGGCGTTCTCTTTTAATTTCTCCCCAAGAAGTAGGTCACACAAGATGGTGGGCTTGATACAGCCCTGGACTTTCTGTACAAGTGTTCTTTTATGGTCTTTATGAATAACTCATTGCTCTCGCTCTAATCTGAGGGCACTGCAGTGTGAGTCACAAGGAAAACCCTTGTTGACAAACCCTCTCCTACATCTCGGACATCAAATTTCATTATTCAGCACTAAGTTTTTATAGAGTAAAAGAAAAGTGCAGGAGTCCATCTTGGAGCTCAGCTTGAAATGGATTTAATTATCCCTCCACTTAAATGCATTTCCCTTCACGTGGTCTTGGTTTGTATTGATGGTTTCATCAGTACACATTTAAATGCATTTGTGCATGGTGCTCTTTACCATATGCTTCAGTAAAATGGAAGGTTCACGTCTCTGCTGCTCTTTAAATGGACTTGCAGGTCACGACTCCCTTGATGTTAGCTCTAAAACTCATAGGAGTTACTGCACTATAGATGATTTACTGAGACACTATGGGCATTAAAGCCATGAGACAGCATGACAAACTGCACAATGAAGGGACTTTATTCCCTAAAGCCTTTTGTTTCTGACTCATAAAATCATAAACCAACTCAAATTTATGACTGATGCTTTGGCTGGTTGAAGGATTGTTAATAAGCCATTTAAATGGGAGAATACTAGAATAATCAATCAATTTATGACTTTTTAAACAAAAATCTAACCAATTAATGATATTTGTACATTTAATTTGATTTCTAGAAATTCTCACAACCCGCAGCATCATTCTGACCCAAACTTTGGGGACCTCTAAATCAAATAATCAGTTATAGTCACAACTTCTGTTGTTCCTTTAAAAACAGAAAAGTAGAACAATTTAAGTTTTCTAATTGGATTCTTTGCCTTCAAAGTTTTCTGATCTGTTTTTGTCCTTTTTTCTTCTTCATCCCTTAATCCAAACTTTCTTTCGATATATTGAATGTGGCAGGGACTGAAATAAGAAGCAACCAAGCGCCAAATATGAGCTTCTTTGCTTTTTGGCGGATAAAACTTACCGCTCAGCTGGATATAAATTTCCACCTCATTTCATTTTAGCACATTGTCTTAATCGCTGACTGGAATTTTTTTTTTTCAAAACCGTTCTGTCCTTTCTTTAAGCAGAGAAAGTAAAATGGTGATGAAGACAAAAATAAAATAAAATATCCAGTTGACGCCAGGAACCACAGACCTATAGATCATCTCCCTGTACTTTCACAATCAGCACTTTAAATGCACTTTAAACAAACCATCACCTTACGTTATAAGTTCACTGAAACAAAGTTAAGTATCTTGTTGGGTACATCCTGTTCATTTCCTCCCCTGATGGACTTTGTAATATGTTGGGTCCTTGTTCGACATATTATTTGTTGAGTAAATTATTAAATGTCAAGTTGCAGGAGGACTGAAATACGCAATTTTACAAACAAGTGCATGAACCCACCGTCTGTCAGGGAAAAGCCAGTATTCTTGCCAAAGGGACAATCAATCAATCAATCATCAAATTCGTCTAACCCTAACCCAGAAGACACTGACCAGTTGACATTTTGAACCAACTGGATCTGATGTACAATTTTGTGAAGAGGGCATGAAGTGGTCAGATGGGGGTACTACGTAGTGTTCTGCAAGAAAAACTCCAAAAACAATAAGTAAAAATGTGATTTTACTTGTGTTATATTTGCGTATACCACAGAGATTCTGATGGAAAACAACTGTACATAGATTTTTTTCGGCTTTGTTTCGTCTCGTCCTGCTGCTCATATTGCTGTCGGTTGTTGCCTCCCGAAACTGTCTTTTTGTGGAAGAGGCACATTTTGGTGCATGCACCACTGGATAATCCCATTTGTATCCCGTGTTTGGAGTTTACAAAAAAATAAATAAAATCATGCTACTGCATTTATTCCCTTAGTGCACAAAGAAGGTCATAAACTCTGCCAACAAAATCTTCTAATGGTCTGGAGGAGAATAAATATTTCATCTGGACTGTCTTACATCTGTCTGTTTCTTATCCAGACATGTTTTATTTTGCACAACTTGGCTCAATATTAATACTGAACAAAACTGAAGCTTTTGATGATCGTGTAGTAGCGAAAAATCCCACAATGCAAGATTCTATTTAGGTTACCATTGGTAGCTCAATCAGTCTTAAGCTGGATTCATACTAACGCAAAGGCAAATGTGCTCCCACACGGCGGCGTACTGATGGAGCCAGTTTCTGTTCATCCTACCCCGACCCTGTTGCAAAGAAATTCTCCGCCAGGACAGCAGGAGGCGCGTTCCTTACTAAGAGGTCTCCCGGTGCTTTATGTGTGGTTCCAACCATGAGAGGAACAAATAAAAGCAGGGACTTTACGGCCAACGGCATTGCCAATGCTGCCCTTCAGACCTCTTTTAATGTGGACAAATTTGTCTTCAAGACTGTCAACACTCGCACTGTTTACAAAAGGGAAGCTACGTCATGCCGGAAATGATGTTTGGCTGACCAATCACAGACGTCGGAAAGTTGGAAAATAGAGCGTGACTCCAACCGACTATCCGAAGCAGTTGGAGAGCCCATACGACGTCGTATCTGACACGTCGGAGCTGCATTAGTATGAATCCAGCTTTATACCACAGTGCTAATGGTGGAGGAATCCTCTGATTTGCCCTGCCTGCTGGGCAATGACTTGAGATACTCTAAGTGTCTGCGGGCATCCTCCTGATTAGCCCTGACATAGTAGACCAGGTAAGAGATGACCATAGTGAACCAGCCAAACATGACAACCAACATAGCCACATCTGTAGTCCTCCTCATATACAAGCACAAGTCTATGTCTGGTTCCAACAGGAAGGCACGTCCTTTAACATCTATTTCCTCTGGATCAGATTCATGGCACACAATGCCCGCCAGTGATGCAGGTTCCAGGTCCACGCGAGGCAGAGCCATCTGCAAATTACAGTCACAAAGCCACAGGTTGTTTGTAAGGTTGGCGCGAGATCGCAGACCTTCAAAGGCATCCGGGTTAAAGTTGACTAACTTGTTTGAAGAAAGATCTAGGACTTGCAATGAAGAGCCGAGGCCTCTGAAAGCTCCAGGTTCTAGCTTACTTATCTCATTGTGCGATAGGTCCAGTTCAACCAAGTGGGTTAAACCTGCAAAAGCATTTGTTGGAACTGTGGTGAAGCGATTGAAGTCCAGATAGACACGCCGCGTGTCGTTAGGGATGTCCTCCGGGATCTCCGTGAGCTGCAGATTGCTGCATCGCACTGTTTTCCCAGCAATCTCACTCTCAGTGCAGTAGCACCTCTTGGAACAGGTGGTGGCAGCATGATGGAAGCAGAACGTCATCAAAACCAAACTGTGCAGCAGCAAACACATGACCACCGAGTGGCGCAATAGCCAGTCTGAAAGTAGGGGCATTGTGGGATATGGGCATGCTCCAGGGAAGACCACCAGAGCTGAAGGCTGAGGTCCACATCAACCTCCTCAGTTACTGTTGAACCTGTGGCACACAAGCAACAGAAGGTTACAAGACCAGCTTTAACAAAAAAACTAGCTAAAACATTGTAAAACATGGGTGATTAATAACATTCTTCAAAGTCCTTTCTGTCTTCTAAGAATGATGCAGCAGTTTGTTTAAGTTCAGCGTGAAGGCTATAGCGAAGCTGTGTGCTCATTTCAGGGTTAGAAAAAAACTGTTCTTTGTTTTACTTCAAGAAAAGCACATGGATGAAAAAATCACTCCAGGCCAGCTCAATAAACAAGCAAAACCATACTTTGGTGTCACTGTCCCTTCTTTATAATTGACATCCCCGCAGTGCAGGGCTATTTTAGTACACAGACACTGGCATTAACATGAAACCATGTGGAAGAAAGTCTTACAAGCAAAACTTTATTCTAAATCCAACCATATTTTTTTTCCAACACATTTATCGCCTCATTTGTCATTAAAATATTCTGGCTTGTTATCCCTTGACCGAGTTGTTGCACATAGCATGTCTATATGTCCTGTAAATTACACTTTTATATTTCATACCTCAACTATTGAAAATAACAGATCCACCCACACTAACACACTTCATCAATAGCGGATCGGGACTACATCCTATCCTGTTACTAATCCTTCTAAAGAAAAACTCCCTCAGTGAGTGTAGCATCAGCTTTGGCCACCCAATCCTTTTGTTGAGATAAATGCTAACATCGTAAACAGCAACAAGGCCAACAAACCCAACGATGTGATGCCCCGTCTACTTTGAGACGGAATGGAAATAGAAATTCAACCAGACTTCTTAATTTATTCCAAATGGCAAGAGACTGCGCAAGATCCACTTATCAAGATTACAAAAACGAAATGGACCTTTTAGTACCTCACAGTATCGCATGGCAATGGGAGGTTAAGGACAGTGCATAGTAGAACTGGTTCTGTGGGGGAGGAGAGGTAATTTGTTTAAAAGGAGCTAATAAAACTCACAGCGTGCTGGTTTGAGAAATACCAGCTGAGGAGCCCCAATAATTAAACACAAGGGGAGTGTTGCAAAGCAAGCTTCGGTTATTACAGTTTGCACTGCTCAGAGATGGAAGTTTATCTTCCATCTTCATCACAACCAAGCACAATATTGTATTTGGCATCTTAAATCAGAAACAACAGATTACAGAAGCAGCTGAACGCCCGAGCAAGCAAAAGGCCTCGCAGGGCAAACATTATTCGACTGCAAAGCCTGTGGTTTTCCCATCACACTGCATGCCACCCTGGTAGTTCTCCGTGAGATAATTGTTCGGCAGAAGGAAAAGGGCCTGTGCCAAGGGAGGGGACAACATGTGGACAAGAAGTGAAATTGGACACAGGAGCACAGGGTTGTGAGAGAAAGAATGATATCAAGGGGGATTTAAGGAGCGGGGTAAGATTACAGTGACAACACAGAGAACATTGCATGACACTAATGAGATATCGAGGAAAAGGGCGAATGTTTGTAAAGGAGCTGAGAGGAAAAAAGAAAAACCGGTAGATGACAGAAAGTGGCTTGAAGATGAGCTCAACACGGAGGAGAGAGTGCAAACCTAACAAGAAGCAGGGCGGGATGTCGTAAACAGTAAAAGCAATAAGTCAAATGAAGGCTTTGCTAGTATTCTTAAAGTAATTTACTTCTTTTCAGCCATAAATATTACCCGTGCTTTTAATTTACACAGCAAATGCAGCACTCAGGGATGAATATACTGGAGCCACAGGTCAGATCCGCACTCCATAAATTCACTGCTGTCAGGGCCGCGCTGAAGCCGTTGGCTCCAGTTCTGTGGGGAGCTATAACATGGATCAAACCCAAACATCAGTGGCATTAAAATACAGCATTAATTTATGATGGTAATATTTTGTATGATGCTGGTTTTTTTGAAGTTTTTTCACTGGAGACTACACGGCTGTAAAAGAATAATCAGAAAAACAGGGATGTGAATTAAAAAAGAAAAATAAGAGCATTTTTTTAATCTTTAACCATTCACCCATTGATTTACGTCAGTCCGGATCACAAGATATGCACTTGTTTCTTTGAGGATACTTTTATTTCACCAGAATAGTATTTTTTTTTTTTACTTTAATTGTACAGATACATAATCAGTACTAGACAATAATCTTTTTGAGAGTACTGCAACCCTATTTTTATACATTTCCAGTTTCATAAATTGTATTTTCTGCTTGAGATAAAACTTTAAATTGCTCAATCACAACACAGGGTGGTGGCATTATGCAACAATAAAACCTTAACTGCTTATTAGGAGATGGAATATTTACTCCAACTGCTCCAAAAATGAAACAATGTTGTTCCTTTTGATTTTTGTCCTGTTTTGGTGAACACGATCCTGTCAGGTTAAAGAATTCCAACACTAAAACATGGAGTAGGAATATTTTCATTGATTCAAACGTGTAAACGCTAATCCATGCGTTTTGATCAAAATTACGCACGCACTCACGTCTTTAACGCCGCTTGTCTTCTCTCCTCCATGATGTTTCTTAACCAAGTGCTCCAAAAGAATGTCGTCCAGCAGAACAATACCCGACCCAGTACAGGCGCTCTGTTGCTCCGCTTCCAGCAAGTCCTCCTTCCGTTTAACTTGAGCTGAAAGCCGCTCCGGAAACGTCGACGCGCCCCTGGAAAAGCTCCTGCACTCCAGCCTTTTAGTTTCCACGCAACCAGAAAACTAGCCAAGGCGAAGTGGCAGGCACAGTGGTGCCAGGGCACTGCCTCGTTGATTCTGATTCATAAATATGGCAAAAAATAAATATTTGAATTGCATCAATGCAGAGAGTCGGCTCAGGGCGCACAGAGGCTGTCTGCACAGACAAAAGGCTGGAGATGGGTGTAACTAACCGGCTGCTGCTGAAAACAGACTGAGGAGAGCAAATTCGTGCGAACAGCCTCTTTGTAACTGTCCAACTGAACGCTTTCATTCACATGCGCCTGCTGTGAGTGTTGGGCTTGATGTGCATCATGCATCAGGTGCCAGTAAATGAGCCCCCCCTCACCCCGTCATGCACACACAGAAACACTCCTCACACATGGAGCAGTTAAACTGGCAGTCTGCACTAATCATGTTTGATCTAAAGCTTGTTGTTTCAAACACAGTCAGGCTGAGGATCGTTGGCTCTTTTCCTGCCTGTTGCCAGCTGATAAGGAAGTGCAATCAAATTCACAATAAAAACAGACGTGCACCAGCCTGGGAGAGTCAGTCCAGCAGATGGGAGTAAGGTAATAATGGAATTAAAATCAATAAGGGGGGTGGGGGGGTGTACTCCACCCTGAAAATACCTGGTGTTTTTTCTTTCTGTATTTCTTTCATATTTGAAAAACAGATATTAAATCAAACACAAAGCATCACATGAGGACTTGATGCACCCAAAATTATTTTCAGTGTCTTTTAAAAAAAGATATTCACCCCATCTTTTTTCACGATTTAGTCCAAATCCACAAGCCTTCCTACCCAACATGTCTTTGAGCTATTTTATTTACAGCTGAAGACACAATGAGACCTTATGATACATTCCTATTGTCAGGATCTCTGCTGCTGGTGGGTGGTGTATGTGCTAATTGTTTTGCAGGGCGTGGCAGCAGATGATCAGTGAAGACAGGTGTGGATCATTACCCAGCTCAGGAGAGCTGGGTACTTAAGCGGAGGAGGAACAAGAGACAGACGCCAGTTTGTTCCACTACTTTTCGTGGTAACAGAGTGGCCAGTGATAATTACCAGAGCGTTTTGATAGCAGTGTCTAACCTGCCTTCTTTCTCCTTGTGCTTAGCCCGCTGTCCTGGAGCTCCTCTCCCGACTACAGTGCCTCAGCGTGGTAATCTACCCGCCTACCGTGAGGATTGGCTTCACCTGGATTTCTCACGAGCTCCGTTGCGGTGTTACGCGACCAGCTCTCTCCCTCTGGCTCCCTGTCTGTCTCTGGCTTCCTCTGGATCCACACCTTCCCGGTCAGCGCGCTGCTGTCACCCCTGCTGCAGTCACGTCTGCACGAACAGCACCCGGACCCGGATCTCCTGATCATTATTACCGACAGCCTGGATCACCACCCCCGCGGCAGTGTCTCTGGATCCCTCCTCACAACCGGACGACAAACACGTTCCCGTGAGTTTTACGAGCACGATCCCCGCACACCGCAGCTGGTATCACAGACTGTCACTAACCTCTCTCTCTCTCTCAACCCAGGACCGTTCCTGTCCCGCACCAGTTCCGTCCTGAGTTCATCCCTATTGTACAGTTTTACTTTTGTGTGTAAATTGGAGCACTGTACATTATTAAACACTGTTAAACTGCAAAGATTGTTTCCTCGCTGTGTTTGGAGTTGGGTCAAACTTGGAGCTCGCAAACAACCCCACCTGGTATAGAACCATGACAGAACAAACTGGCCAAGAGAGCTCCCAGACCCAGCTCCAGACCGCACTAACCCAGCAGGGGATACTGCTGGGCCGGCATGACGCTTTCATGCAAGAAATAGCGAGCAATCAAGCTAACCTGTCTGCTGAGCTCCACAGCCTCTCTCAACAACTCACCAATGTCATGTCTCGCCTCTCCCGCAGTCAGTCTCCTCCTCCTACAGCAGCGGCGGTGCGTTCTGACCCACCTGTGGATACCGGCTACCGGCAGGTCGCCATCCCCGATCCGGCACCCTTCGACGGGAACCCGAAGGACTGCAGAGGGTTTCTCCGGCAGTGCCGGATCATCTTCAGCCGGGCTCCTCAAGCCTTTTGTTCCGATGCCAGCAAAACATCCTTCATCGTCGGCTGGCTTCGGGACAAGGCTCTCAGGTGGGCAGACGCTTACATTGACAGTAATCCATTAGAGACTTCTCCATATTCCCGGTTCCTAGAGGCCTTCACCGCCACATTCTCGGACGGAGGTACGAAGGAGGATGCGATGCGGGAGCTGCTCGCCCTTCAACCTCGTCCGCAACACATGGCTGACTTCGCCCTCGAGTTCCGGACCCTGGCTGCCCGTACGAACTGGTCGGATGAGACCCTTCGTAGCGTGTTCCACAACGCCCTCCCGGAAAGCCTGAAGGAGGACATAGCTAGCCGGGAGGAACCAAGGACGCTAGATGGGCTCATCAGTCTGGCGACCCGGTTAGACCGACGGACTCGAGGGCACTTCCGGGTACGCAATACGACCAGTTCCGCTTCCTCCTCACCTGTTCACGTAAGTCCCGCATCTCACACTAGATGGCACTCTCCCCCAAGACGTTCACAAGCACCTGAACCCACATGTGCTGGCAGACATATGGGGCCGGCACCACCCACTAGATGGCAATCCACACACAGACACACACCATCTCCTGAACCCATGCAACTCGGACAGGCGAAGCTGAGCGCTAGGGAGCGCAGACGCCGCCGTGTGACCGAGTCCTGTGCGTACTGTGGGTCGCCACACCATGAGGTCCGTGCCTGCCCCGAGACGCCAAAAGATCAGGCCCGTCAGTGAAAGTGGGGGTCCTGACGGGCCCAGAACAAAATAAACCCCGGATGCTGCTGCCCGCAGCCATACACAAGCAACACAGTGAGCCCATTTCCTGCACCGTGTTTGTGGATTCTGGTTCGGAAAGGAACCTGATTAGCCCCAGGCTGGCAAAACGGGGACGTTTCGCCCTCACACCACTGGACAGGCCCCTGCACGTCACTGCTCTAGACGGCAGCACCATGACCAGAATCACACACAGCACGGAACCCATAACCCTCACTGTTTCTGGCAACCACACTGAGACTGTTTCCTTTCTTGTCTTCCCCACTACAGAGGCTCCCCTGGTCCTCGGGTTTCCGTGGCTGGCACAGCACAACCCCCAGTTTAACTGGAAACAGCAGACCGTCACTGCCTGGAGCGAGCAGTGTCTGCGCTGCTGCTTAAGGTCAGCCACACCAGCCAGCACCACAGGTAAGGAGCCTCTCATCTCCCCACCAGACCTGTCCCGGGTGCCCACTTGTTACCATGACCTGGGACAGGTCTTTAGCAAAGAGCAAGCCGTCTCACTACCGCCTCATCGCCCGTATGACTGTGCTATCGACCTCCTCCCTGGAGCTCCGTTGCCCTCGGGCCGCCTATTCAGCCTCTCCCGCATGGAGCGACAGGCCATGGAGGAGTATATCACGGACTCATTAAAGAACGGACTGATCCGGCCATCATCTTCACCAGTGGGCGCAGGGTTCTTCTTCGTTGAGAAGAAGGATAAGAGCCTGCGCCCCTGCATAGACTATCGCAGTTTAAATTACATAACTGTTAAGAACAAATACTCGCTCCCTCTCCTATCGTCGGCCATCGAGCCAGCTCATCAGGCACGCATCTTTACAAAGCTCAATCTCCGCAACGCCTACCACTTGGTGCGAATCAGAGAGGGAGACGAATGGAAAACTGCCTTCAAGACCCCAATCGGCCACTACGAGTATTTAGTGATGCCGTTTGGGTTGACCAACGCCCCTGCAGTGTTCCAAAACCTAATTAATGACGTTCTGAGAGATTTTTTGAATAAGTTTGTTTCTGTATACCTTGATGATATCCTCATTTTCTCCCCTGACTTAAAGACGCACAGAGCCCATGTACGGCATGTACGATTATATGTAAAGGCAGAGAAGTGCGAGTTTCACGTGTCCTCTGTGTCCTTCCTAGGCTTCATCCTCGAAGGTGGACACGTCCGGCCAGACCCAGCCAAAACCAAGGCAGTGGAGGAATGGCCGGCTCCCCAGTCAAGGAAGGAACTACAGAGGTTCCTAGGGTTTGCAAACTTTTATAGACGTTTCATTAAGGGTTTTAGCACGATTGCCGCACCACTCACTGCACTAACTTCCACAAAAGTTTTCTTCCAGTGGAGTCAGGCGGCAGCAGATGCCTTCAAGGAGCTGCAGCGGCGGTTCATCCAGGCACCAGTGCTCGCCCACCCCGACACCTCCGTCCAGTTCATGGTTGAAGTGGATGCCTCCGACGTCGGGGTGGGAGCAGTGTTATCCCAGCGAGACAAGACGGACGGTAAATTGCACCCCTGTGCTTTCTTTTCCAGGCGGTTCACCCCTACCCAGCAGAACTACGACATCGGTGACCGAGAGCTCCTCGCTATCAAGCTGGCTTTGGAGGAGTGGCGTCACTGGCTGGAGGGTACTGAGCTCCCGGTGATCATCTGGACGGATCACAAAAACTTGGAGTATATTCAGGCCGCCAAGAGACTCAACCCCCGTCAATTCCGCTGGTCATTATTCTTTTCACGTTTCAACCTAACCATCTCTTACAGACCCGGCTCAAAGAATGTAAAGCCCGACGCTCTATCCCGGGTATTTCTACATGACGACCCTCCGGCTCAGCCTGCCTCCATCCTGCCCTCCTCCTGCGTGGTGGCCTCGGTCAC
>SSNP01000306.1:182455-240043 GCA_006937955.1 Pachypanchax playfairii
TTACCAGAGCGTTTTGATAGCAGTGTCTAACCTGCCTTCTTTCTCCTTGTGCTTAGCCCGCTGTCCTGGAGCTCCTCTCCCGACTACAGTGCCTCAGCGTGGTAATCTACCCGCCTACCGTGAGGATTGGCTTCACCTGGATTTCTCACGAGCTCCGTTGCGGTGTTACGCGACCAGCTCTCTCCCTCTGGCTCCCTGTCTGTCTCTGGCTTCCTCTGGATCCACACCTTCCCGGTCAGCGCGCTGCTGTCACCCCTGCTGCAGTCACGTCTGCACGAACAGCACCCGGACCCGGATCTCCTGATCATTATTACCGACAGCCTGGATCACCACCCCCGCGGCAGTGTCTCTGGATCCCTCCTCACAACCGGACGACAAACACGTTCCCGTGAGTTTTACGAGCACGATCCCCGCACACCGCAGCTGGTATCACAGACTGTCACTAACCTCTCTCTCTCTCACAACCCAGGACCGTTCCTGTCCCGCACCAGTTCCGTCCTGAGTTCATCCCTATTGTACAGTTTTACTTTTGTGTGTAAATTGGAGCACTGTACATTATTAAACACTGTTAAACTGCAAAGATTGTTTCCTCGCTGTGTTTGGAGTTGGGTCAAACTTGGAGCTCGCAAACAACCCCACCTGGTATAGAACCATGACACCTATGGGTCATTAAAGATGGTCATTTTTTCCAAAAACTGTATTAAACAAACAGAAATGTCTCTTATTTTTGTTGTTCAAAAGGAATTTTCACACTTTTGGACTAGTGGAATCTAAACTAAGAACAGTTCTTGATGCTTGTTTTTGATTATTCTGAAAGAGAAAAACATTTCAAGTCTTTCAAACATCTTTAACCCTAAAATTACCCTTGTATCATAATTGCTACATAGTTTTGATCATTTCTAACATGGTTGCTCCCAGTAAATGATCCACTTGCCTTTTTTTTCAGGTTAAATCATCATTATTATATGGATGAATGCATTATTAATAACTCATGTTTTATATTACAATTAAACCGTAAAGACGGCCGATGTAATAAATGTGAAACAAAAAATCTATTATAAATAACATGATACAGCAAAAAACGTTTGTGAATTTTGTTCTAAGGCTTCGTAAACATCCCAGTTCCAAATAATCAGAATTTTCTGGCTATTTTTTAATAAGTTGGGTCTTACAGGGTTAAAATTCCAGCAACATAAAAATGAGGCCTTGAAACTCCTGCAAGAAAGTGGGAAACTCTAGTTCTTGACTTTAGGGGTGTTCTGTTTGATGTTTCTAGCCGTCCTCTATAATAGAAATTGAACACAATTACAATGTGCATATAGTTTACACACAAACTAGTCCTGAAAGAGGACCATCGGCCTGATTGTTCAGAACATTCATACCCATTTGCAGGCAGACACCAGGAGGAACAATAGCACTTTAATTAAAGGTAGTTTTAATTAGAGAGAGATGAAGCTTTAAATGGCAGAAGCAATTTCACTCCAGACCAGATGTGTATCTGGCTGGACCTCTGGCTCTCAACCACATATCTGAAACATAATGACAGGTTTTATAAGCAGAAGCATGACTCTGTCGTTGGATCCCCAGTATTACCCGCTGGTGAGAAGAATTCAGATGTGTGGATGAATCCAAACCAAACATGTAGAAACCTTCATTAAACCAAACCCAAACTGGTTGATAAAAACATCAATGTCACAAGAGGATGTCACAGAGGATGCTGAAGACGGTGCGCTGCCTTTTCTGGACTGTTTGGGGCATGTGGTAGATGGTGTTTACTTGTAAAGAGCATTTTTAAAGTCAAATGACACAAAGTGCTTTTAATTAGCTACAATGAAGCTTTGATTTGTCCCAGGCCGTTTTACAACCACATGACTGCAACATCTCACTAGGCGAGCTGGGCTGTGATTGATGCATTGCAGTGGCACAGAGGGAAGCAGTTTGGAGGTTGAAGATTTCTCTCCACCTCCTTCACCAAAGGAGGAAAAGGGAGGAAGGTTCTGTGGAAGAGCCGATGGCTTGTGAGCTGCCCAGGGCAACAGATGCCAAGCAGCATCACGGCATAGCATGGGCTCCATCTCTGAGTGGTACATTATTGTTTTCCAAAGCTAAAGCTACATTAAGATTAGCTTGAGTAATATTGTGTGACTCTACCAATCGGTGCAGCTGCGGTCGCTGTGCCTCATTGTCCACAACAGAAAACATGTGTTACAGAGAGGTTCCCAAGGTGTAAATCAAATTATCTATGACGAGAAAATCATTCAGTAATGTTCAAAAAACCATTTATTTCAGACAATCAAAACCTTATTACTTCCAACTTGCTATGGAGGTGTGGCCAAGACGGAGCTTCTGTTACACTCCCCAGCAGCAGAATGACATCACTAATACAGTTTCATGTCTAAGATAAAGTCTCAGCCAATAGCAATGCCCGATTCAAATTCAAGTGTAACGTTTTAACCTGAAGAGGGCGCTCCACTAACGGTTTTTGGTAGTAAATTAATAGCTTTAATAAAATGTGCTAAAATATCAAAAATAATAACCAGACATGTAGACAGCACTATTAGACACTCATATATACAAAAAAAATGGTTGATTTGGGGGTTGGTTGCACTTTAACAACTTTCAGGAGGCGTGTCAGTGACGTGACTTTAACGAGGCGATTCATGCTTTGGTCACAACTGTTCATAAACATGGAATTTCAAACTCATGACCAGAACTGAAAAAAGCCTTTCAGGTGAAATTTGAACCAAGTAATTTGAAAAGCTCGGAAACAGAAGAAGCAAAAAACAACTAGTTCCCGAACCCCACAAACAAAAACAGCACACGGAGTGAACAGAGCTCGGACTGGCACACGTTAACCTGCACGTTAACTAGAGGTGTGCATCTCTACCTGCCTCACGATTCGATCCGATTCCGATTATCTGCCTAAAGATTCGATTTAATTCTGCAATACATCACGATTCTTCGCACTCAATTTTTCAATAACTTACTACAAGCAGTCGGATATTGTTTTGAATTCTTTTTTATTACGGTATACCTGACAAAACATAAATCTTTCCACTGAAGTGAACGACCATTTTAAAAGTGTGCTGCCTATTACTTAAATAAAAAAAATTTATGTATAAAAAATAAAATTTTCAGTACAGCAGCTATAAGACAGGATTCTACATTTCACATGTAGTATACCAAAACAAATAGCATAGGTTTAGCCTGTCTATTTAAAAGTGCAAATATTCAAATAAAACAATTCCTTGTTTTTCATTCAAAGTGTGCTGGATAAAACATTTTTAGCAGCTTAAAGACAAGGACACTTGAGAACCTGGATTGAGTGGGAATCACGATTATGTCACATGCTGCATCGATGCAGAATCGTGCACGGCCGAATCGCGATGCATCTTAGAATCGATCATTTTTCCCACCTCTAACGTTAACCTGCCTTGGATTGAAGTTAGTTGTGGTGATTTTAGACAGATATGTCACAGATAACTGAAACAACACTGAAGATATAAAATCGTTATGTAACCACATGTTCAAAGGTCACACATTGTAATTATTTGATCACATTTTAGCTCCATTAGCACTAAAACCTCTAATCAATCTTGTGTTTTTGGAAGTTATTTATCAATGTTACATGAGTGGACTAATTTTAAACAATAGACTAGTTAGTCACTATAAAGAATTTTAGCTTTAGCCTCTTTGTATAACCATTTATTACAAAACAAACCTGAGAAAAGGGTTTTAATCCACACTTCTAAAAAGGTCAGATCTTGCGGTTGGATGGAGATCGAGATAAAGAAGCTGGATTTTCTCTTCTAAATCTACTTTGAGATGGAGCGTAATAAACTTTTCTCCTGCAGATCCAAACAAAAGATCAGATCCTTTTAAACCTGGGGGCTCAAATAAAACTGACAGGATTATCTTTCCTTGGAGTTCTTATGATTTTAGACTCCCAAATACGATATCAACCACAAAAAAGTGAATTATTTTATACCATGCCCCCTTTGCAACGAGATGATGGAACATTTATTCCAATTTATCAATCTCATATCTCTTATCACTAAAATATCCCTCTTCACACCCACTTTAAAGCATTTTTTTCATACTAATCTGGTCTTGTCTCGTTAGTGTTAGATTAAAATGTCACTGTTTTTGCTTCTGCTCTGGGATCATTAGTTTGCCCTTATTAATTAGAGGATCAGATAGATGGAATCACATGTGGCAGAAAAACAGTAGAAAATAGGATTACTCTAGTCATAGACGGAGACAAATGGACAGACAGAGTGAGTCTTCCTCAGCTTTATCAGATTACCGGGAATGTTCTAGTGCAGTGAGCAGCTATGGACTCTTTGTGCATTAAAAACCAAGCCTGAGTCCTGATCGACTGCTCTCTCAAGTATATCAGACATTCTGTTTTCTTCTTATGATATCATTGTTAGTATCTTCAAGCTAACGTGAAGCTACAGAGCTGACTGAGAAAAAAATCTAAAGTTTGAGCAATGTCCTTTTGCCCTAAAGGAGCAAAAGGCCCCATGTTAATGAGATCTCCCCCTTTTCATTCTCATGTTCCTCTTCCAGGCTCTTACACACTGTACTGTATAATACTCTTAAACACACACTCCTTTTTGTCTTTGGCTCCCGGCTCATACCTCGTCTCTGAGCGAGATCAAAGACCAGCCCCGTCTTTGTGAATACAACATTAACCTGCTTTATTTATTTATTTATTTCGGTGCCCGTCTCCAACCTTTTTAATCAAAAACCTGCTCGAACGGTGTGTTAAAAGGATTTCCCCGCTTCAGCACGGAACAGTACGAGCACCTCAGCCTGCGTGTGAAGAGTCGTGTCTTTGAAGTCTGATATCACTGATATAATGGGGTGAAAAAAACTCCCTGTATATGAAATAGCTGTAGATATTCATTGTCAGTTTTGTTGAATTCCCTGCTGTATGAGTATCTGAACTGAGTCGTGAATATCCAGTGAATTTCCACCCTCCACCTAAAGATGATTTTTGCAAACTATTGGAGGGAATTCCTCAATTAATTCTGTTATAAATAATAATTAAATAATCATTAAAAAATTACATTTTGATGGAATTTTTATTCAGCAAAAATATGAAGGGGGCGGGGCTTAAAAGTTATACTGGAGCCAGCCACTAAGAGGTGCTGGTTTTCTTTTGGCTTCAACTTCCAGGTTGAATTCCTGTGTTTGATTTAACATTATAGAACCAACAATAAAGTTTAAGAACATTTGAATCTTAATTTGATGATGAGCTCATCAATCATCTGTTTCTCTCAGACCACCTGAATGCAACCAGACAAAACACTCCTCACAACCCTAAACCCTGGTGTTTTAAATCAAGTGGTTCCTGGACACACGATGATGGTTCACAAAGTCGTTACCTCTCCATCGCTCCTGGTTTTGGGGTTCTATATAAAGACAAAACACCTGCTTGAGCTGCTTTTACCTTAAAGAGGCCCTTCCATTAAAAATGTTTTTTCTGAGGTTTCTGTTGAATATTTTAGCTTCACAGGTGTTCTTACCTCCATAGTGGGTGTGAAAACAGGTCAACAACTTCTCTTTCAGTTTTAATCTCTCAAACTACACAGGTGGCGATAACACCTGAGTTCTCCCGAGTCCGAACGGTCTGTATCTGTTTCATCACAACTCCTTTGTTTGTTAGTATTCATCAGCTACTGCAGTTGAAACCACACCTAGCATGCTGCTGGCTAAAAGCTGTAGCATTAAGACGTAGCAAACAGGAAGACAGAATGTCTGTTGTTGCCATGCACAGCGGGGCAGGAAACAGTATATCTTGCTCTGATAGGCTAGTTTGTTAGCCAATCAGAGTCCAGCAAATTCAAATAATGAATATGAACGAGCTGCTGCTCGAGGTCTGACAGAAGGAGCCGGAACCACCCAAATTTTAACACAGACAGATTGAAAGGTCTGTTAATCAGTGTTTCCTGATGTTTTTTAGATATAAAATGTTTCATATTACTGGTTAATACTTAAGAAATAACCACAAAGTCCTGAAATTTGAATGAAATGGCCTCTTTAACATGGGATCCTAAATAAAGCTGTATGTGATGAAATCACAGGCAGATTTGACAAATTTCAGCATTTGAATGTTATTATACATTTGCCTGCAGCTGTTTGCAAACTCAGGATTAAGGTAGTTGAAGCGATTTTTCCGCTGCCCTTTTAAAGTAATTAATAATTCTCAGTCTCTCATTGTTTCTCTCAGACATATTCACAATGACAGCCAGGGTGGGGTGTTTACATTAAAGGTCATACCGTGAACTTCCAGGGACACGTGATGATGAAAACACAAGTCGCATGAGAACTTTTCTACTTTATTGCTGTCAAAGTTAAAAGGTCAACCAGAAATAAAATCATGTTACTTCTGTAAAACCTGGCTGGAAAGGGTTGGAGCTCTTGTTTCTCCATCACTCTAATATCTGCTGAATCATTATGTGTTTACAGTAAAAGCATCAAGCTCCAGCAACAGAAATGTAACACGGGAAGTTTCTCCCTCAACAGAGAACACAGAGTCATCAATAAATAAGAAGGGAAGCAGGAAGAGCATGTCCATCTATTTCACTGCAGGACTATTTTTGGATTTTAAGTATTTGGGATTCCAACTTTCAAACTGCCCACTTGTACTTGATATAAAGGGGGTCTGTGTGAGTGTGTTACAGCAGGATTTCAGGTAAAAAAAAAAGTGCAACTGATTTGGAATTACAGTCAAGTAGAATTTAAACAACACAAAACTTTATTATGAAAATAATCAATTTGAAAAGACTGAGATCAGAGAATAAAGAGAAATTATTTTGGGGTGTTTATCTTAAAAAGCTCTTAAAGAGTTTGAGATGTGGGAAAGAGAAACATCTAAAACACTTAACTCTGATTTAAGCCTCTTTTGATTTTATAATAATTCCCATTATGAAATAATTTCCAAAATTAAAAACTTTAAAGACTTCTAAGCCAAGCATACTGTATTTATCATATCAAGTAAACATCAGCACAAGCCACTTGTCCAAATATGGTCATTTCCTGATGAGGGTTCATAAAAACGAATAAATCCAGGTGGAAATTATCTTCCTCTGTAACATGGTCAGACTCCTTCTTAGAGATGAGTAGAAGAGCTCGGTCATCTGGGGGGAACTCATACAGCTGCTGCTCCTCTTCATCAAAAGGGGGTGGAGTCAGCTGAGGAGGTTCTGCCAGACCACAAGGGACCACAAACTTCTACAACCTGGGAAACATTGGAATCCTCAAAGAGGATCATGTGACTGATGTTAGTATAGAATAAAAAGAAACTGACATTTATTTGGTTTCAGAAAACATGCATTTAATATTTTGTATCAAGATAGATTTGTATTTGTATATTGAACAGACACATTTCTAATTTGTTTTCATTTCCATTTCACCACCATTCGAGTGCTCTACAGGCAATCAAAAATAATCACTTTGCTGGCCTAAATTCAGATTATGAACGATATAGATTTTCCATTTGATAAAAACAACAAAAATAAACAATTTTCCATTTAATGTGTCTACTTTCTTCATTCAGTGGGTTCAGAAATGTTTTATTATAGTAGTAAACGTGTCCTAACTGCAGTGTAAAATATAAAGAGGGTAGAAAACACCTTCTTTCATATTTCTAAAAGAAGTAAATCATTTTTTATGACTGAAGATACGAACAAAGAAACAGTGATATGAGTTTATGTGGGTGTACCTGTGTTCTGGCCTTCATCAGTTCAGGGCTGTTCAATTATTGTGCCAAGGTCATGATGAGTGGACAACATGGCAGAGGAAGACAGATAAGAATACAAGGTGCATTGGATAAATCGCATTCGTGATTTTCATTGACTGAAAGTCACTGAGCCAGAAATAAAAAGATCCCTGTTTGCTTACAAATGGATAAATTCTTGATTTTTTTACTGTTTCTTTTCATGAAAAACTGAGCTTCTTATTTATTTTTTTAACCTCAGTAGTAAAACAAGGAAATCCTTGTGAGACACATATTCGAAAAAGCACTTGAACTAAAGGCTGAAATACGAAGGTTCACCTCAGAGGAAATAAACCCATTAAAGACTGAAAAGCTTTTAGGCAGCTTTACTCTGTGTGTGATAGAATAAACTGGATGAAAGGAGAGATAAAGACCCACGGACAATGGATATTGATGAATTAAACAAAATCTGATGTGAAGAAAATCAGGAACATTGTGTCTTTCGGTGTTTTTAAATAAATCATTGCACTTAAACACCCACTTATTATTTATACCTCAAGTTACCAAATGGTTCAAATTAACAACTCATTACTAACCTCCTTAATTAACAGTATTGTTGAGGGTAATTTATTTCTTTAAATTCAGCAAATAATTACATGCACTTACACTACTTGGCCAGTGGGTGTCAGTATAACACAATTCCCAGTTTTAATATATGATAATAAGTATATGAAAATAAGAACATCTAATAGTTTATCAGTGTTCACGGTGGAAATGTTAGTAAAAGCATTTAGTTTAATGTGGATAGAACAAAATAGAGTAAAAAGCTGTATAATATGTACAGATTCTCTTTCGGCATTAAGGTCAATTAAATCAATGTCAAAGGAGACCAGACATACTTTTAGAAATATATGAATGCTTATTTAGATTGAGTAAATTAGAAATAGAAATAAGATTTATGGGGGTGCTAGCACACAGAGGGGTTGAGGGAAATTAAATTGCAGATTTTTATGCAAAACAGGCAAAAAATTAAACACATATCAAGGTTAAGAATGGAACACAGCTTTAAATAGTACGCTACATTTAATAGGAAAACATCCTACGGGGTTATGTGAATGTGGAAAAGATAGGGAAACAGTAGAGCATATTTTATGTTATTGTAGTAAATATAGAGTAAATAGAAAAATGTTAAAAGAAAAGTTAAAATTGAAATTTAAAATGAATTTAAAGACATTGTTCAATGGGGAAAATTGTAGTTATAGGTTAGTGTTGGAATTCCTTAGGAAAAGTAGTTTAAGTAAAAGAATAAAGTTTGGGTTTTTTTTAGAATAAGGTAACCCCACTCAGAAGAAGAAGAAGAAGAAGAAGAAGAAGAAGAAGAGTTAAAATCCCTGATTAATAACAAGAGCTTACGTATGTTTCACCAGCAAGTTGTTATATTGGAAACTTTTGTACAATCATAATTTCACCCCTCATAACACACCAATATGGAACAATAGATATATCACAATTAAAAATAAATCAGTGTACAATAAGGACTGGATGGATAAGGGTATTTGGTCTATAATTCATTTAGTTGATGATAAAGGACATGTGATGTCATATAAAAATTTTTGTCTCAAACATGATGTGGTTGTCAACTATAATTTCTTTGCATCCATAGTACAAGCCATACCTATTCCTACTTTAAATTTGATACAGGGAATCACATCAAATTTAACTGTTTTTACTCCCAATTTTCCGCATTTATTAATTGGAGGTTGTGACTTTCAAAGTATTAAATTTCCAAATAAAACTATCAGAAAGATATTTGAGGAAGTCACACACCCTTTATTGTCTTTCCGAAACTCAACTAAACAACTTTTCTCTAAAGATACCATATACTATTTACGCTCCAAATACTTAAAATTTCCCATAAATCCAAAAGCTAAAGAAATCCATTTCAAAATTTTAAATGGTGTGTATCCATCCAGTGATTTGTTACAACGGAGATTTGGCATTGAAACAAATAGGTGTGTATTCTGTGATGGTATTGAAATTTCTGATCACTTGTTTTATTTATGCATGTTCTCTGAAGCTCTATGGACTGATATTCATGACTGGCTGCACACAAAGATCCAACTCCAGCCCTTCTGTCATACGGACATTATTTATGGTATTGTTTTGGTCAACAATGATTTGGACTCTCTGGTTAATATTCTATTAATTCTTGGAAAATTTTATATCCACAAATGGAGATTCATGAAGGTAAAGCCATGTTTCAACATGTTTCATAATGAGTTCCTATACTACACTAAAGCCCTTAAGTTAATGAAAAATAAGAATGCATTAAAACTTGTAAATTTACTTGATAAATATGATCTAGAACATAAGCTCTAACACCCCCCCCCCTTTTAATTTCATTTGTGTATTTATTTACTTTCTTTTTCTTTACAGGATTTATGTTAAGCTGATAATTCCAATGCACTGTATACTTATATGCACCTGCTCCTGATAACATTTTATAGAATATATGCCATGTTGTTTGTACATTGTTTAATAAAATAAAATTTAAAAAATAAATAAATAAATAAAGAAGAAGAAGAAGAACAGCAGCGCAGGCTAGTCCTGAGCATATGTTGCCATGGTGAATGAGTGAGGCTTGGCCTTGACTTCAGCCTCCTTCGGAATTGAGAAATTTAATCCAGGATTGGCCTGATAAGCCTGGTTTATGGACTAATCTCACTTGGTTGAACAGGGTTGTATTTATCATCTCATAACGGTGTTAGAAAAAGTACAAATCAGGGCAGTTGTAAACTGGTTTGTGGCAGTTTCAGAATGGCGACTCAGTTTGTAGATGATGAGGATGTTTATGATGACGTGGAGGAGAGGACACCCGTTTCTAGTCAGGAAGGTTCATTTGTAGAAGAAAACAGTTTAGATGAAAATAGCACTGGTGTTTGTAAAATGATTGTTAAAATCATCTTAAAATTTAAAAAAGAAGACGAGCACATTAACTTAAGCTTAATATCTTTATCCAGAGAGCTCACAAAGAAAGTAGGTGATGTGGAAATGACTGGCCAGTTTGATGTATCATAGTCATGATTACATTTTCCAGTTATTGCTGTAGGGCATCTCAAGTATGTTTTCCGGCAAGCTGTACTGCCATGGAAACCCAAATTTTAACGTACAATTGATAGTACATTTCATTGGACCATACTGATTGGATCAATGCATCATATGTGGTCAAAGGTCCTACTGTCTGGCCTGTGCGACCACTGGCTTTATCTGATGGCGAATGGCGTTACCATGGTCACATGGTAAAATTTTTGACTGGGATCTTTAAATCTGCGGTAGACAAATGTCTTGTGACCAGGTTTAAATTGGAATGGTGTTCATACATGAAAGTATGTAGACGCAGTGATCACTGGAAAACAAACAGGTATCTAGTCTTTTTTAGAGTGTTTTACATTCATTCTCGACAAGAGGTATGGAGTTTTTGATGAATATCATTGCCATGGCAACTGGAAACACCACCAAAACCATGACACTGCACATCTGTTTGATGCATTATATAATTTAATACAATAACACCGGGCAGTTTGGGCTGAGGGACATTTCGGGTGTGGTTTTTAGTAACGTGTGGTGCCATGGTAATGTGGATTTGCCAATAAAAGTAATTTCACACATCTTGCAATGGAGCTGGACATTTTTCTGTTCAGGCTGCATTTATTTTCATGGAAGAATAATAAAAAGGCTTATTTGCAGTTTGAAGGTGGAAAACGGAACTCCACAAAGATGTGTAATAAGTCTTTCATCTTTTTTTCCTTTTCAGTCATGGTAAATTATGTTTTTTAGGAAACAGAGAACAACATTTACTGTTAATAAGTCGACATAAATGCTTTTTACAAATAAATCAGGAAGTAAAACCGAAGTTGTATAACCAGGAACTTCAAAGATTGAAGGATTTTAAGGTTTTAGGATTGTGGTTTAGTGAGAATCACCTGGACAGGAAACATGTTGGAGATAACGGGGAGCAAACAGGAAACTTGAAAGCATCGTATATGGATCAGCTCTCAAAACATGTGCAGTTAAAACAACCCCAACCGCATCCTGACAGGTGGAGATCCGTGAAATGTCATTAGAACTGAGATGATTACAGCATCATTAAATGAAATGTGCACAGTCACCAGTCTACATTAAAACCCTGCTGAGAAACTATTTGGATGGACAACAACAAAGAAAACAAATTAATTAGAAATAGGTCATATAAACATAATCCCAGCAGCACTACTGCCATCATCACCAGCATGGATTCTTCCAAATACAACTGTAGATTTTTCAATTTTAGAAAGAAAAAAACATATAAAGGCAAGAGATTTATTATCTTTATTCAGTAACAGTACATACTTACACTGATTCTCATTACTATATCAAACTAGATACAGGTGCATCCCAGAATTCCATTTTCAGTCAGGGAAAAAATTGAAGGATTGAACTGGACACAATCACACATTACACAGTATGAAGAAAGCATGCAGGAAGAAACAATAGGACATGTGATGATCCGATGTGAGGAATATCTGACAGAAAAACTTATAAAAATCTAATTAAAGACCTAGGAGGGAAAAGTTATTAATGTAAGTTTTAGTTTAGAATAATTTGCCATCAGGTGTTTTTTTGTCATTTGGCAGCAACTCGTCTGCCAGTTGGTGGCGGTAACGGAGCGTAAAGTTGCAAACTGCGATGTAACCCCAGAAGAAGAAAAGCTCGTATTTGATTGGACATTGAAGCTGGCGGGAGGCTGTGTTCACGATTTTGAATTTTCAGACAAAGATTTGTCTTTTCAGAAGGTTTTAGTTTTGTAAACGTCGTTAAGATTATTTTCAACCTGTTTAACGTTTTTATCGTAGCTTGAACGAAATTTTGAACAAGAAAAGATGGCGGAACCGTTGAAGGTAACTTTAAGATTTTTTTAATTTGTTTGTTCTATTTTCGATTAGCCACCTAATTACTTTCAACAGCTTTTGCTACGTGATTTTACGAGACTGAAAATCCAGTTTATATACCAATTTCAATAAAAACACGTTCCTGACCCATGCTAAATGTATATTGTTTTGGTCTTGCAAGGCTTTTTCGTCATGCTGCCGAGAAAGGTTGTACGTAGTTTCAGGAAATAATTGCTCTAAAATTAGCAAAACTCGTGAAAAATGTTCTTGGCTGCATTTAAAATGTTAAACTGGTTTCTAACATGAAGGTAACTATAGAAGTTATTCTGCACAGGCTTGAAAAAACAGATTAAGAAACTAAAATGTCCGGTAAATCCTGACGGTGGTCCATTTCTGCAACAAATTCCACAGAAAATTGTAATAGAGCTATTTATAGTTGCTGTTTTGTTGATGTATTTTCATATGTCACTTTCTTTCCAACTTAACGGTATGCAAAAATGTATACAATAAGTTGCCCACTTATAAAGTATGAAATTCTACCCTTATGTTTATAAAAATCAAACAAATATTAGATTGTTCTTCATGCTCCTGAAGATAAACACCAGCCTCCACCGGGATCCAGCTGGATCCACAGGAACAAGGAACTGGGTGATTGGATGTAGTTTGATCATTTAGATTTGGCCTCTCTCCATTTATTACTTAAATTTTCACCAAAAAACGGTTTATACAGCCAGAACAACCTCTTTGTAAAATTACTGTCATTCTGCTGCAGAAATTCCAGGAACAAGTAGCAAAAAATTATCTTTTTCCTGTTGTTACTTAAGTTTATGCTAATTTTTAGTCAAAGTTACAAGGAGCTAAGAACCACATGTGGCCCCAAAGCTGCGTGTTGCAGAGCCCTGGTCTAGAACTTAAATTCAAACCTAGTCTTTACTGTGTCTGTAAACTGACTTTATGGCATTTCTTCCAGGCATTTTCTGAAAACAAGCTAGTGGAGAAGACAAAGAAAGATCCAAAGCGGTTGTCTGTTGAGAAGATCTATCAGAAGAAGACTCAGCTGGAGCACATTTTGCTCAGACCGGACACCTACATAGGCTCTGTAGAGCCTGTCACACAAGTAAGCAATATTTATCTTTTGTTTTATTTTTCGATTAAGGTGAAGTGTTTTGCTTTCACTTGAATGCTGCAGGTTGAACTGAGATCCAAGTCGAACATCTTAGTAATCGACTTCTTTTCTTTAGCAAATGTGGGTGTATGATGAGGTGGATGAGCTGAACTGCCGTGATGTGACTTTTGTACCTGGACTGTACAAGATTTTTGATGAGATTCTTGGTGAGTAAAGAGTTTTTAAAAGTATCTATACTGTGACTGATCCAGTGTTCTTATTAAAACCTTTATTTTTATTCCTTAATAGTAAATGCAGCTGACAATAAGCAGAGGGATAAAAACATGTCCTGCATCAAAGTCAACATTGACGTGTAAGTAATAAAGTACAATCTGAAAGTCTTTCTATGCTTGTAGTCAACTTTGTGGCATGAAGTTGAAAAATGTGTGTTTTTCTTAGTGAAAACAACACAATCAGTGTATGGAATAATGGTAAAGGAATTCCTGTGGTGGAGCACAAGGTGGAGAAGGTTTATGTGCCGGCTTTGATCTTTGGACAGCTCCTTACCTCCAGCAACTACAATGATGATCAGAAGAAAGTAACAGGTGAGACAACACAAGCTGTAATCAAATTCTGCACAGAAAAAAAGGCAGCAATATGCAGAAAGAACGATGTTGAAATGTTCTTTTTCTGAAAGTCACACTCTCAACATGCCGAGTTCTGACCTGAGAAACATGAATGTTATAAATAAAAAGTAACTGCAGTTTGAAATGAGTTGCAGCTGTCAGGACAACAGGATCTCACTGTGCACTCTGAAACAAGCTGCTGTCGTCAGGATATGCCATGAACTTTGTTTTTCAGGGCTATAACAACTCAAACTCGTGTCTACATTTCATAATCATTACACCAAGTAACACACAGACAATCAGAGAGAAATACTTAGTTCGACTCATTTGCACACTTATGCACATCAGGAACTCGTCCTTCTGCTCTGATCTCGCTGTTTATCCGTAACACGACACTGAGGCTGACTGTGTTTGATTGGGATAACTTGTAAGTTTATGAAACATATTCGGCTGTGCGCAACAAAACCGGTTCTCTTCAGACTGACTCTTCTCCTGAGTATTTGGTTTCTCAATCAGTTATTACAGTTATTACTGAAAATCTGTGTATCCCGATTGGTTACAGGCACAAATGTAACAGTGATAGTAAAATAACAAAAATTGTATGTCAGATACAATATAAGGTTTCCCAGCTTCTGTTGTCTTTGTTTACACGTGAAGATATCGCCAGTGCTCTGCTACAAAATGTGCAATTAAACAATGTTATATGAAAGCATCTGTTCTCTGTATGTTACCTTTTATCGAGAATAAATCAATTATTGGATAAGCTCAGTGTGACAAAGTACTGAAAAAGCTGCTGAGTAATATGAAGTCATGCTGACTGACATCCATCTTCTGTAGGTGGACGTAATGGATACGGCGCCAAACTTTGCAATATCTTCAGCTCCAAGTTCACTGTGGAGACGTTCTGTAAAGAGTCAAAGAAGATGTTCAGGCAGGTATGGAGACAAATCACATTTACTGTCTGTTGTTTTGCCTAACTTGTGTGAAGAACATGTAAAAGTACTTTCATGTTTCCCCAGACTTGGTATGAGAACATGAGCAGAGCAGGAGATGCCAGCATCAAACCTTTTGATGGAGAAGAGTACACGTGCATCACCTTTAGGCCAGATCTGTCCAAGTTTAAGATGAATATCCTGGACAGAGACACGGTGGCTCTGATGACCAGGAGGGCGTACGACATCGCTGGATCTACTAAGGGGGTCAAAGTGTTCTTCAATGGCAAGAAGCTGCCAGTAAGTTCAGCTGTCTGTAGGACTTGGTTTAGTTTTATAAACATGGTCATTGTTTTTATTATTATCATTGAATTATAGCATCTAAACAAAACGCTGTTTTTTTTTTTTTTTGTCACAAGTATGAATCAGCTACAAATCAACCCTATTATGCCGGATATCACATGATTGTAATGTAAAAATAGTGTTTATGTGTCACATGTCTGAGAAACATGAAATCTTTAATATAAACAATAAAACACAAGTAATAAAACAACATAAAAGTTTACTACAGTAATAATTACTGTGAATCAAATAAATGTTTCATAGACCTTGTCATGAAATGCACCTGTTTAGAGGCAGAATAATCCATATCTACTGTCATAGACAGTATTACAGGACATAAACAGACAATGGTACTTCAGAACTTCTGGTTCGGAGTTCTTACAAGTATTTTGTGACTATTCGCAGTTCAGAATGTTAAGAGTGTATCTGGTTCTCATTTTTTAGGTTTTAGGGTTTCGCAGCTATGTGGACATGTACGTGAAGGACAAGGTGGACGAGCTGGGCGGTCCCCTCACTGTGGTCCATGAGGTAGTTAATGAGCGTTGGGAGGTCTGCCTCACCCTGAGTGAGAAAGGGTTCCAGCAAGTCAGCTTTGTCAACAGTATTGCCACAACAAAGGTAAATCTTCATCTGAGGGAGTTTTCCGATTGCTTTTTATGGCAATTCTAGTCCTAACATTTAGTCAGCTGTTTTTAAATATGAGTTTTGGAACATCTATAAATCAAAACTAATGGACCAACTATTTTGGCAGATAAGTTTGTCTGGCTACTCTCCAAGCCACTTAATGTAATTTGATTATTTATTTTGTAAATGTGATGTAATGCTTGTCTTTTTGCTCTTAGGGAGGTAGACACATCGACTACGTGGCTGACCAGGTGGTTGGTAAACTCATTGAAGTGGTGAAGAAGAAGAACAAAGCCGGTGTTGCTGTCAAACCTTTCCAGGTAGCTGCACTACTATAAATTAGTTTTTGTTGTGTTTGTTTCTCCTTATTGAATTCTTATATTTTCATCTTGTAGGTGAAGAATCACATGTGGCTGTTTGTGAACTGCCTGATCGAGAACCCCACCTTTGACTCTCAGACTAAAGAGAACATGACGCTGCAGAACAAGAGCTTTGGGTCCACTTGTCCTCTCAGTGACAAGTTCATTAAACAGGTGCTGATTTTAAAAAGATTAAATCAAGTTGTGTTCTTCAGCTATGCAGTGATCCACTTTTATCTTTACATTCTGCACCTTCTGCTTCCTTATAGGCTACAGGTTGTGGGATTGTGGAAAGTATTATGAACTGGGTGAAGTTCAAGGCTCAGTCTCAGCTCAACAAGAAGTGTTCTGCTGTGAAGCACACAAAAATCAAAGGTGTGCCAAAGCTGGATGACGCTAACGACGCAGGTACTGAACACCTCAGTCCTTTTGTCTTGTGTTTTTAGGAAGCACTCATGTCATAAAAATGTGAGCTGCAGTTATTCAGGGTTATTCTTCTAACAGGTGGTAAAAACTCCATCGGCTGCACACTGATTCTCACTGAGGGAGACTCAGCCAAGACACTTGCTGTGTCTGGGCTGGGGGTCATCGGAAGGGATCGTTACGGTGTCTTCCCCCTCAGAGGCAAAATGCTCAACGTGCGGGAAGCGTCTCATAAACAGGTTAACATAAACTTCATTCTTAGTTGTTAGTTTCTACCTATTGGAAAACAGGAAAAATAAACGACGTGTGCTTCTTTCTCAGATTATGGAGAATGCTGAAATCAACAACATCATCAAGATCCTCGGTCTTCAGTACAAGAAGAACTACAGCGACCCAGAGTCCCTCAAAAGCTTACGTTATGGCAAGATCATGATCATGACAGATCAGGTGTTCTTATCTTTTTCCTTCAGGCATTAATTTACTGAAGTTCTCTGACAGTTTGTGTTGTCAAATATTTGTCCAAAGTTAGTTTTTAATTTTGTTGCATCTGTTCTTATAATGAAACTAAACCGTATTTCTGTTTTTGTGCCAGGATCAAGATGGCTCCCACATCAAGGGCTTGCTGATCAACTTCATTCATCACAACTGGCCGTCTCTGCTCCGCCATAACTTTCTGGAAGAGTTCATCACACCCATCATCAAGGTGAACACGCGCAGGGAAAAACTTGGTCCACTTTTAATCAAACCATTCAGTTTCAAGCTTGCTGGCTAATTAAATTACTTATATTTTAGTTGAAAACCTGTTTAAAAACATGGTGAATAATATGAAAATGGTTGATTTCCAGTTACAGCTGAAGTCCAAAATCAAAGCTGAAAAAAACATTTGTAACAGTGCTGCCATCTAGTGTCCAAACGTCAGAATACTTCAATTTTTCAGACCTGTATTTCTTTTTCCTCTAATTAAATTGGATGATTTTCTTGCTCTGTTAATTGCTGCTTTGATACACAGTGTTTGCTTTTTGTTTCCTGCCTTTTAGGCGTCTTTCAAGAAAACTCAACTGTCCTTCTACAGTATTCCTGAGTTTGATGCATGGAAGGAGAGCCAGGCCAACCACAAATCCTGGAAAATCAAATACTACAAAGGTTTGTTACAAACCCCTGTGTGGTAGTAAAACACTGAGAAGTAAGCGGCCCATCCTACCTGGTCCTTAAGAGGTTATTTGTGTGTATTTTTGCTGTATTCCTGTAACAACTTTTGTTGCTCTACATTTGCACATCTAGGTTTGGGGACCAGCACATCGCAGGAAGCTAAGGAGTATTTCTCTGACATGACGAGACACCGGATCCCGTTCAAGTACTCTGGGCCCAAAGACGATGAAGCTATCACCCTGGTAAGATCACAACAATTATTAAAAGTTACACGTTCTTTCTGATTTTCTGATCTGAGTATGTTTGTCTTTATTTATTTTTTCAGGCCTTTAGCAAAAAGAAAGTCGAAGAGAGGAAAGAGTGGCTCACAAACTTTATGAACAACCGGCGCCAGCGCAGGGAGCACAACCTTCCCGAGGTGGAAACCTGACGATTTCTGAGCTTTATGTGTATTTATTGCTCTTTTCGGTTAGATGTAACTGTGTTCTTGCTCTGCATTTACAGGATTACCTGTATGGACAATCAACCAAGTCCCTCTCCTACAATGACTTTGTCAACAAGGAGCTCGTGCTTTTCTCCAACTCTGACAATGAGAGGTCCATTCCCTGCCTGGTGGATGGTGTGTGGAAGGAATATGAACTCCTTATAAAATGTGTTGCCTCTGACAGTGTAACATGTGATTATGTTGTTTTTCAGGTTTGAAACCAGGTCAGAGGAAAGTGCTGTATTGTTGCTTTAAGAGGAACGACAAGCGGGAGGTGAAGGTTGCTCAGCTGGCTGGATCAGTGGCTGAGATGTCCGCATACCATCACGGGGAGGTGAGTTAATCTGATTGGACTCAATGTAACACCTTCCCTTTAAAACTTTAAACATACAACATGTTTCTGCTGAGAAACATCAAGACCCACTTACAGTTAACACAGATTTGAGATCATTGCAATAATTTGTGTCGGATTGTTCTATTAAGTTTCAAACTCACTTTAACACACTGAACGAAAAACAGACCAGAGGATCAACTTTTATTCTGAAATCTAGGATTGTCAAAATAATCGACACCTAGATATTAATTGATACTAAAACAGGTATCTAAATTGGATATTCTGTTCCTGTGGTATCGAGATTTTGGAGTTTCACATATACGCAGCCTCCATCAGAGTACACAGATGTTCTCTGACAGCCAGATGCCGTGAAGAAGCCACACAGCATCACGTTATCCCGCGATCAGGGTCCGACCAAAGGATTAGCAGCAATGGCAACAGTCTGTTAGGTGCTTCACATTCCAAGTTAATTGAGAACATAAAGACCAAAAGTACAGTGTGGAAACATTTTGGGTACAAGGCTGACAAGTCGAGTTTAAATCCGGTTTTAACCAGTTTGTTTTTAGTATTTTTGTGCTTCCTGAATGCACAAGTTTGATGACGATGTTATTTAAAGATGTTCTGTAGCGTTAACTTAGGCATAATAATAAAAATGGAGGACATTATTAATCATTACACTTAGCTCAAATTGTGCCTTTTGTTTATAGATCTCAGTTTTGTTAAAGATCATGATTTCACACAGAAGAAATTTGAGCAACAACAGTACTTTAAATATATATGGGGATTTATTTACATATATTCACAATATTAACAGGTTATGATTGAATTACTGCAAATCAGGTTATTGCAAAATGAGGGAATTAAGGTGTTACGGCACATAATCAGTAATTTTCTTCTTGATTTAGTTAAGTAATTGTTATCCTGAAAGAGAGGAAGAGTACTCAATAAAGTGATTAGGAATTAAGATAAAATAATTGATCAAAAACTAAAAGTAATTATGGGTCTCCTTGGGGCTCAAAATTATCAAAGCATATCAAATTATGGACACAACCATTACCACTGGAGACACCATGACCGTATTCTGGATTCAGCAAGGTAGAGATGGGCTTCGCTCCAGGTGGTTCCTCCCGCAGACGATAACCTCTCAGATAAGCGTGACAGCCTTGGCTCAGCTTGAATCACTGACGGTGGTTCGGTTGTCCTCGGCACTCTTGTGGTCCAAAGGTTTTAAATGTCCAAAAATATTCGTCAATCACCAAATTTGTGGCACTGGTGAATAAAACTTGTGTTTTGAAGTAATGAGCTCAAAGTTTCAAAAGAATTGAAAAATGCTAAATTAAGATAAAAGTACCAACTAAATAAAATGTAAAAGAAATAAATAAAATATATATTAAAAAATGGGCACTGGCCCGGGCACTGGCCTTGATGCCGGTTGCTAGTTTAGGCCTTCATCAGTGATGAGGAGGGGTAAGCTTCTTCCTCCTCCCAGACTGAAAAACGAAGGAATGCTCAAATACTCAACTGAAATGAACTGCAACTCTTTTATCAGGTCTGATTAAGAGGACGGACTTCTGATCAACAGGGCCAATCGACTTCAGTCTGCCAAAGAAAGTTTACGATCCTTTGTGTGAAAAAGGAGAAGAAAAAAAACTCTAAAGTGTCTAATTCTAAATTAAATAAAATTGTATCTCTTTCTCTCATTCAGAAACTAAGAACACAAATGATCTAAAAGTTTATCAAACGTATATGTGTGACTAAATTAACAAAAGTCGACTTCTCAAGCATTAAATAAATCATTATCATGAATTTAAAACAGACCATATGGTAGAATATAGGAATTCTCAGTAAATCATAAAATAAAGCATTCTATAGTAAGTGAGATTAAAAGTCAATCTTATGAGTGTAAATAAACATTTTAAATTCATCAGTCACTTTACTAACTGATGAGAAAAGGAGAAAAAGACAATTTAAACATTTTCAAAGTAAAAATACATTTCCAGAATGAAGATATGTGAATCCATATTTCAGAGTCCATCGTTTGGGTAAGAGTCTTTGGGCTGTCTCCATGGTGATGGGTCCATGGACACTTCTGGTTGGTCAGTTTTCAGATAAGCTCCTGGAATGTTTATCTTGAGAAGGTCTCTGGTAAAAAGGGGGAAGATGAAAATGGTTTAATATCATTGTTAGTTGAAATCCTCAGACTGTTCCATGTGATCCCTACATTACTGTTACCATTTCTAATTAATATGTTTTCATGTTGAGTGCTGAGCTTTTTCTAATTTTAAGAGTTTTAAATTGTGTTATCGTTCACCGGTTTTTTGTGTGTACTTTTAAAAACATTTCATTGTTTACATTTTATTTTTGCACTATAATCAGGGGTGCACATAAGTGGTCCGCAGGTCCGCACACACTGTCAAAATATAAAATGTGCACCAGATGAAAAGTTGCAACACGCGTTTGCGTACTTAACATTGGTTTGGCTGAGCTGCGTGAATTTTTAGGTTAATCAGAGGCGGTTCATTGTCAAATAAATGAAGAATCCCGTTGACTTCTTTTGTTTGACTGATATGTTTCTCAGCCAGAGTGCCGAAGTTCCAGCTGATCAGCTGATGCTGCGTCTCTCTCTGTCTCTGTGTATCAGTTTGCCAGTGTGACGGATTTTCAGTCAGTCAGATCAGTGCAGCTGACTGCAGGATTCTGCATCGCGTCAAAACTGAAAAAATTCACTGAATAAGACAAATAGACCATCGTGGCACAGACGTGTATAACTACCTTTTTGTGCTATAAAATACAGAAAACCACCTGTTTTAATCAACAGTATCAGCGTATTTGTCTGTGATCCGCGCCATTTTGAATGTGCGCAAAGCACTATGGGATATGCAGTCAATGCCCCATAACTGTCCAGTGTATCTTTTTATCTGACTGCATCACATTACAAACATCCTCATCATTTCAAAACAAAAAACAGTTACAGTAAATGACAGAAGCTCCAACAGCTGACTAATAAATTTCAACACCAAACTGTTAAATGTAGATTAAAGTGAACAATCAAACCTGTAAACAATCCAACCTGAACTCTGAAGGTTTTTTTTGTTTACCAGTATTTTTATATTTTACTGGTTTCTCTTGATTTTTTAAACAATTAAAGGATTTTTATTGAAACAAATATAGAGCCAGGTAAAGTAAACAGACTGAATTTGAAGCTTGATGAAACTAAAAACAAAGCAGAGGAGCTCGGAAAAGACACAGTGAGACACATTTAAAAATGTGAGGACCAAGCAACAACCCTAGGTTCTCTTCTGAGAACCAGGCCAAAAATATTATGTGCACCCCTGACTATAAATTAATGTAGCTAGATAAAAGGAATGTTATTTGTTGTATCTACTTGTTCAATAAATTGATGTTTTTAAATAACCTTAGTATCGAAATCAAGTATCAATGTTTTATTTTATTTTTTCAGTATTGAATCGAGTTTGAAATTTTAGTATCGTGACACTTGTACTTTCATCTTCTGCTGTAGATTAACAGCCTTCAAGCAGAAAAGGTTCCTCTAATATTTATCTGGAGGATCTTAACTTCACTTTTAGGGTAACTGCAACCTTCATTTCAAAGTTTTCTCTTTTAATTTATTTAATTTTCAGATGTCTCTGATGATGACAATCATTGGTTTAGCCCAGGACTTTGTGGGAAGCAACAACATGAACCTGCTGCAGCCTCTGGGTCAGTTTGGAACCAGGTTGCACGGTGGAAAAGACTCTGCCAGCCCTCGATACATCTTCACTATGCTCAGGTGAGCGAGCCCGTCACACAGAAAGCTTCTTCTACACCTTCTTCAAACTCAACCTTCTCTGCTCTCTACACCTTCAGTCCTTTGGCTCGCCTCGTCTTCCCACACGTGGACGACAACCTGCTCAAGTATAACTATGATGACAATCAGCGCGTGGAGCCAGAGTGGTACATGCCCATTATCCCCACTGTGCTGGTGAACGGCGCCGATGGTATCGGCACCGGCTGGGCCAGCAAGATTCCCAACTACGACATCCGTGAGATCATTAACAACATCCACCGAATGCTGAACGGAGAGGAACCTCAGCCCATGGTGAGGACGAGGACAAACATGCTTCCTGTGTGTAAAATCAACGATAACCACTTTTTCTTTCTACAGCTTCCGAGCTACAAAGGTTTCAGAGGCACGCTCGAGCAGGTGTTGGACAACCAGTACATGAATAGTGGAGAAGTGTCCATCATTGACTCCACAACCATTGAAATCTCTGAATTACCCATCAAAACATGGACACAGGTAGGGCTGCAACAATTTCTCAAGTAACTCGGTGACAAAGAATTTATGAGGAATTACTTCTGCCTCAAGGGCCTCATTAAGTACACCTTAGCTCGAAAAGCCTGCTTTTCACACAGATTTTTTGTGTTGCACGACATGTTCATGTCACAGATTATTCGTTCTCTGCACTCCACTGCACAGCGCAAAGGTCCTTCATTTAAAAGAGTTTTTCACTGGAATCGTGGATAGCTGACACTGGCAGATGCTGCTGAGAGCAGCAGAAAAACGAGAGAAATAAGAAGTGATAAAAGTCAAAGGTGTGGGATTACTTCACACTAACTTCAAAGGAAAATGCTGTAATATGTAAATATTGTAAGGTGGAGTTCACATACCAGTTTGGTCCTGCAGCACTTTCAAGGAAAAATTCCTGTGTGTGTCAAGTTCCTGTCATACACGTTGGTTTTGAGTCTAAAGTTGCGCAATTTAATGCACTTTACTGATACTAAGAATTATATTTTACTTTTATGTACCTTTGTCTCAGGGAATGTTAAGTTTGAAATATTATTTGTTTTTTCATCTCAAAATTGGTTAAGTTGGAAGTAATCTTAGTTTTTTTTTTTTTTTTAAATACAATTATGGTAAGATAAAAATGCAATAAAATGTATTTTATACTTAAAAATTAAAAATGTTTTCATTATTAAGTAGTTTGTCTTTTTTATTTTGTATATTTATAATTGAACCTCAATTTAGCTAAAGTATGTTTTATTAGATTAATTGATAGAATACTCTATTACTAAATATTCTGCAGCCCCAGACACAGGAGGTCAGTCACTATTTAAATGAATTCAGTTCTGTTATTTTCATATTATACCGTATCATTTTATATTTTCATTCGTTTTAGGCCTATAAGGAGAACGTTCTGGAGCCGATGCTGAACGGAACAGAGAAAGCTCCTCCTCTCATCACGGACTACAAGGATTATCACACCGACACCACCGTTAGGTTTGTTGTCAAGATGACTGAAGAGAAGCTGAGAGAGGCGGAGGCTGCTGGACTCCATAAAGTCTTCAAACTGCAGACGTCCCTCACCTGCAACTCCATGGTAACACCTGCTGTGTATTCTCACACTCTATAAATGGGTCTAAACAGTCGGATCTGTTTCCAAACCACCTGGAGATAAAGTGTCTCCTCCTCCTTTAGGTTCTGTTTGACCACGTGGGCAGTCTGAAGAAGTACGAGTCCGTGGAAGACATCCTCAGGGACTTCTTTGAGCTGAGAATGAAGTACTACGTTCTGAGGAAGGACTGGTTGGCTGGCATGCTCGGAGCCGAGAGCGCCAAACTCTCAAACCAGGCTCGGTTCATCCTGGAGAAGATTCAGGGAACCCTGGTCATCGGTTAGTGGCCGAGTTTGAATTGGAGTTGCATCAATCGTGCTGCGCTCATTCTGTGGGGATGCATGTCTGGTAATATAATAAGTTGTCGTTGGTTTTAAGTGGTGAAAACTGATGAAGGGTTCTCTGTCTGCTTGTAGAAAACAAACCAAAGAAAGAGCTGATCCGGATGTTGCAGCAGATGGGCTACGACTCGGACCCCGTCAAAGCTTGGAAACAGGCTCAGGATAAGGTGGGACAACTAAGATTCAGCTGGAGCATGAAACCATGAACTGAATCTAAATGATCTGTGATCCTTCTTTTAGAATGAGGAGGTGATGGAGGATGAAGAGGAGGATGGAACAGAGAAGGAGGACGACAGCGGGCCTGATTACAACTACCTGCTGAGCATGCCCATGTGGTTTCTGACCAAAGAGAAGAAGGAGGAGCTGTGCAGACAGAGAGATGCTAAAGTAAAACAATCACCTGTGATGCTGAGATAGAATTATTTACCACTGGAGCTTTAAAAGTTCTATTTCTGCCCCCAAACAGCTGACAGAGTTGGAGACCCTAAAGAAAAAGACTCCAGCAGATCTGTGGAAGGAGGATCTTGCTGCTTTCTCAGAGGAACTGGAGGTATTTGCTCATTCTGTCTGTAACTGTAACTCCATGTTTATCCCAAATCCTCCACTGATTGGAGTTTTAACATGCAGCGCGTCGAGGCAAAAGAAAAGGAAAGCGCCATGATGCCCGTGAAAGGCGGCGGGAAAGGCAAAGCTCTGAAGGTGAAGCGAGAGACTCTTCCCACGCCGCAGGGCCGCCGCGTCGTCCCGCGCGTCACCAGCACAATGAAAGCTCAAGCTAACAAGAAGGCTGATCTGAAGAAAGGAGAAGGCAAGAGAAGCAGGAACATTAAGGTACATGGGTTTTTATTTAAAACAACAGAGGTTTTGTTTTACTAATTAATAACATCCTAAACTGATGTGACTAACTCTCTTCCCTGCAGACTGAAAGTGTAGTGAGGGAGATGCAGTTTGAGGATGCAGAGAACAAAGAACCAGACGAGGAAACTGGTCTGGCTGCACGACTCGGCAAAAAACCAAAAACTGAGGCAAAAGAAAAAGGTAGGAACGAGTCAATAAAAGTTTTTAAATGTAGAAACAGAGAGAAAACTCAAAACCAATCTGTGTTTAGACCATCAAGTTTACCTCCTTATCTCAGATTTCCTGTTTGTTTCAAATTAAGTTGAAGTTGGAACATTTTAAGTTTAATGAGAATCATCTTAAGTCTCACGTTCCCAAAACACCAAACAGAACCAGAGTTTAGTTGCACCTAAGACATTAAAGAAAAGGATTTCTGAAATGTAAATAAAAACCTTGAAGTCTTTAATATTTTAAATTTTGTCTGGAAAAACATTTATTGCCTGTTTTAAAGGAAGGACTATATTGTTATAAATCAGAACTGTCAGATTTTTCCGTCAAACACTTCAAAGGAATTCAAGAGACGGTTGGTTTTCGTAAGAAGTTGTCGGGCTGCCAGGCCGAGATGGAGAGAGATAAACGGGACGGAAAACATTTCCTGCCTTCGAGGCAGAACTGAGTTCCAGATTGTTACCAAAAATGGCAGAAAAATTTCCAAGAAAAATCTTGTTTTAACCAGAAAAATCACAGAAGCAACAATTTCAAGTTCTCACTCATGAATGAGAGTTTTAATGCTTCTATAATGTAAAAAACGTGAATACTTATTTCTAGCGGTCTCAAAGACGGGTAAGCAGACCACCCTTCAGTTCAAGCCTGTTGCTAAGAAACCCAAGAAGAACCCGTGGTCCGACGACGAGTCAGAAGATTTGTCAGGAGACGAGGACGAGGTGGAGGACGTCCTTTGTCACAGAGAAAGATTGGAACGCAAAACTAAAGGTGAAATTGCTAAATCATGTTCATCCTTGGGGCATTATGTAACTGATTCAGTTATCTGTTTGCCTTTGCCAACTTTTGGGTGCTCGGGAAACAAGATGTTTTCTGTAGTTTCACTGGAAACTTACAGATTATCTTCAGCTGATTCAGCAACCGATGCATTCTCTGTTTGTTCATGATAAATAAGCTCCAGTGACGTACAGCGTGTCGGACAGCGAAGACGAGTTCGATGACTTGGAGAAGAAGAGCGCGCCGAAACGGAGAGCGGTCGTTGACGATGACGAGAGTTCTGCCTCAGAGTCCAACAGCATGAACTCCCCGGTCCCGTCTCCCAAAGCACCAGAACCAACGTCAGTATCACACACCCGAGAAGACCAGCTGTCGTCTTGGCGTCAGCTGATGGAGATCCTTTTAAATAAATACATTTGCTAGAAAAAAACATTAATTTAACTTAAAATCGTGTCCAATTTTGTTGTTTTCACAGGAAAAAAGTGGCAAAGAGCAAAACGGTTAAAAAAACAGAATCCAAGTCCACTTGTGAGTATTTTTGACACCTAATGTTTTGAGTTTAATGTTTGGGAGTTTGTTTGTTTATTTAATCATCTTTGTATAAATTTCCAGCTCAGTCTGAAGATTCTGCCCCCAAAGCTGCAGCTCAACGTAAAACCAAGGAAGCTGCTCCCGCTAAGAGACCAGCAGCTTCCAAAAAGAAGGCAGCAGCAGGTACTATTACAAACCTGTTCCTCTAGTTAGTTAGTAGCAACTCTGTGTTCTTTCAGAGGAACGCGCATGTCCTCCAGCATTAAATCCAAGTTTCAACACTCAATTTAGAATGAATAATGAGATTATTATCTGCTTGATGTGTTGTGTGTAAATTAGACTGAAAAACAAGTATCGACATTAAATGATTCGTTTTTTTCCAGATGTGAAGCAGCCGTCTATCCTGAGTGTTTTCTCTAAGTCCAAACCTGCTGCCTCAAAGGTGTCATCATTCAACTCCAGCGATTCAGAAAGCGAAGGAAAAGTTAAACCTTCCAAATCTAAACCTGTTCTGAAACGCAAACAGGTGATTAGTGACGAGTCAGACAGCAGCTCTGATGACCTCATGTCACGACTTAAAGCCAAAGCAAATCCTGGCACCAAGGTCCGATTCTACCCGACCTGATTCATGCTTTCATTTAGATCTTATTGCCCAATTTCAACACCTAAATCTATTTTATGTTTTAGAAAACCAAGAAGTGGGAGGATGATGAAAGTTTCCAGCTGTCAGACCAGGAAGTAGCAGCGCCAGTCGCCTCCGCACCGCGGGCCAAAACCTCGCGTGCTCGGAAACCTGTCGCATACAACCTGGATTCAGACTCAGATTTTTAATTTCTTTCTTCTTTTTAAACTTTGTTCGGCCAGTATGTTCGCAAGATAGTTTGAAACGTTTTGAGTTTCAAAATAAAAGTCCTGTCAAAGAATTTAAAAAGATCTTATTGGGTGTTCTGCACCAGTCTGAGTCCCGACTGTTCGTTAAATCACTTTTTATGTTGTAAATATTTTAGTGGCTCTTCTGTTACTGTGTTTAAAAATAAAGTTTGGAGTGATAACTTGAACTGTGTGAACGACTTTCCTTTGAGCTTTAAATCAGTTAAACGTTTAGCTTCAGATCAGGACCTGGATGAAAACAGACCGAAGGAGGTGACAGAGTCAAATCAAACTTTATTTGTAGCACTTTTCATGCTCTTGGCAACACAAAGTGCTTCACATGGTAAAATCAATTAAAACCAACAATTCAGACCCCCACCCCATTAATGCTATCTAGATCTCTAAATTGAAAACTGGCTTGACAACACTGCAAGGAAACTGTATGTAGGGGCCCCATCTACAACCAGGAGCCGGTCCACCCAGGACCACGACCGGATGAAACCACAGGAACCGGGTCAGAGTTGGCCGAGGCCCAAAGCACAGCCACAGGGCTGCACAGAGGGACCCCGGCCCCCCAACACAAACATTCCCACAGAGGCAACCGTGAAGACTGAGCAGACCAACCCTCATGAGGAAACACTGGATTAAAAATCAATGATAAAAACATTAAAAAGGAAAAGAACAAGCAATGATTCATAAAACAAATTTATATTGATAGATTTAAAAAAATAATAATAAATGAGTAAATATAAATAATTAAATTAATAATTAAGATGATTAAATCACTTAAAAGCTAAGCTTTTTAAAAACATGAACAGTCTCTGCAGCCCTGAGGTTCTCTGACAGGCTGTTCCACAGATGAGGGCCAGAATGTTGGAACGAGGTCTGGTTGTAGGTTTTAGTCCTGACTCAGGAAGACTGGCGGTCACATCCTTCCTGTCATTTAGGAAGCATTTGGAAACTTTCATCAACTGTTGTCTTCCTGGGTAAACACGTCCTCTGACTGAGATGCAGATTAGAGCGAAGGAGGAATTTCCTTTAACCGTCACCGCCCACCCAATTATAAAACACGACACACCTCAATCACTTGCCATTTGGAGAGCGAGCAGGAGACGACTGAACCATGAGAGGTTGTAGGTGCGAGTCTCCAGCTTTGATTTATTTATTTTAATTCTCACTCGTCTGCTGGTGTAATCCTGGACTGTTCAAGGAGATTTTTCTCTGCTGATTGAAACAGAAGCATCTAGATGGACCTGTTTTCTCACCCACCGTCTTGGACGAGGTATGTGTTGCTCTGTACTCTCAAATTTCAACTTGTAGATTATATAAAGGGTTTAATTAAAAATTAACCGTCAGTGTAACTTGTTCATTCTCAAGAAACATGCCGGAGTTTAAACCAGCTCTTATTGTTGTTTTTCTAGGTTTTCTAATCTGAAGTTTTATTTTTGGTTTCAGGTTAATCAGTCAGAGGCAATCAACCCTTTAACTAGCCTTTGACCGGGTGACTGGTTGGTTAAGTTTCACTTCATATCATCTTTTAGTTTCTTTTTTAAATCAGAGACTTTGTTCAGCTGAAGACGTCTTCAGATCTGATAAATCTGCAGTCATGGGTGAATGGAGTTTCATCGGAGGGTTTTTTGAATCCCTTCACGCTCACTCGCCGATGCTCGGTCGCTTCTGGCTTCTGCTCATGCTTGTGTTTCGGATCATGATCCTGGGAACCGTTGCCAGTGACCTGTTTGAGGATGAGCAAACGGAGTTTGCTTGCAACACCTTGCAACCTGGTTGCAAACAGGTGTGCTACGACATGGCCTTCCCCATCTCCCAGTACAGGTTCTGGGTGTTCCACATAGTCCTGATCGCAACTCCCTCCCTGCTTTTCCTCATGTATGCCACACATCACGTTAAAAAGAGAACTAATGAACCCAACCATACCCACTCCGTCCAGGAGTGCAGAGAGGACCGCCGCTTCAGGAGGCTCTACATCGTCAATGTGATTTTTCGGATTCTGGCCGAAGTGGCCTTCCTATACGGCCAGTGGAGGCTGTACGGCTTCAAGGTGGAAGCTCAGTTCCCCTGCAACCGCTTCCCCTGCCCCTACACAGTAGACTGCTTCACCTCCCGTCCTGCAGAGAAAACTATCTTCCTCTGCTTCTACTTTGCCGTGGGGGTGATATCAGCAATTTCCAGCTTAGTGGAGCTCTTCTACAGCTCGTTGAAATGGTTCTCCCGCAGAAAGAAAGAATCCTGCAGCTTCCAGAATCACCACAACCACGAAGAGGAAGCGTCACTCAAGAGATCAGGAGTAAAAGTGGGATCTGAAAGTGGGTCCGGCAGCGTAAAGATGAAAAAAGAATCACAGAGAAGCAGCAGGAAGAAGTCACCCAGCAGTCACAAGAACAAGTGTGTCAAATATGCCCCTGCCAAACTCCACTCGGTATGAAGGATCCTTCATATCCACAGAAAACTGACCTTCTTTCTAATTCCAGCATTTAACTGGAGGGAGAGATAATAAGGAAGTGTTTGGAACAAATTCAGGAGGAAAGAGAGGACTGATAAGACAGGCCTTGTTGTGCTGGTGGAATCATTACTTGATGGACTTGTTTAAGGTCGTGTTCAGGTAGTTCTTTAAAGGAAAAACCCATCTGGAAACACACTTGTAATTTTCAGATCAACTTATAAAAGTATCATCCTTTAAAATGGTGAATATTTTGACATTTCAAATACAAATATTTGCTTTTTCTTCTGTGGATTAGCCTCTTAGCTTAGCATGACACAAACTTAGATTCTGTTGTTTTCGTCTGCTGAGCCGTTTGTCTTTTTTTAGAAAAATTCCATGTCGGTTTCTGATATTTTTTTGTGATGAATGCTGTCTGCAGCCTTTTCACAGGCTTTTTAACTAAGATTAGGAACATGATCGTTTGCCTGCTTATATTTGTACAGAAAAACAAAGCACATTTTTTAGATTCATGTTTTTATTCAACTGAATCTTGCTAAATAGATGTTGGATGACTAGAAGTCACAATGTTTCTTTGGTAGATCATCCATACTGGAGGAAGTTTTTTTTTGTTTATTTACCTCATTTGTTCTATTTATGGTAAAGAATATCGTGACAGACTGTAAAACAACTGTTTGTCTAAAAGCTGCTGCAGGAATGTTGCATAATGTCAACGTGAAGTGAAACGTGACTAAATAAAAAGATGCTTGTTCCTCTGTGTTTGCACTTTTTATGACATGACTGAACATGAACTGATTGTGTCAAACTGTTTTTTTTAAAGAGTAACTGAACTTCTTTCCATTTCTGGAAAATGTTTCTTTCGACTGGTGGCTTTCCTCTCTGGGTTTTTATTAGATCAGACAAACTTCACCCTAGAGATGAAACACGTGTTCACAGTCCAGTCCGGTGCAGTGAGGAGGATTCAGATCTAAACCACCTCGCCACAGATGCGTGGAACAACCCAGGAGCACCATATTTTCAGGTCCAGACTCAGCTGAACGCCAACAACTTTAAAAACAGTGAAGGAAGCTAAACACGTTAAACAGGAAAACACTCGGTGGTCTCGGGTTCCACTTACCTCACATCTACAAGGCAGTTTCAAAACAATCAAACATGTGAATCAATTAATTACAGCAACTTGTAACGACTCTCAGATGGGTGTGTCAGCAACATGTGACTTTAACCAGCTGCTTCATACCTCGATCACAACAATTTATAAGCCTGAAACTTCCAAACCGTGATCAGAACTGAGAAGTGACGTGTGTTTAAGAGATGAATATCAAGTCCAGTTGTCCATTTTTTGGATTAAAGAGGTCATTTCATACATATTTCAGGACTTTGTGGTTATTTCTTAAGTATTAACCAGTAATATGAAACATTTTATATCTAAAAAACGTCAGGAAACACTGATTAACAGACCTTTCAATCTGTCCGCGTTAAAATTTGGCTCCTTCCGTCAGGCTTTGTCAGCAGCTCGTTCATATTCATTATTCGAATTTGCTGGACTCTGATTGGCTAACAAACTAGCCTATGCGATTAAGGAATACTGTTTCCTGCCCCGCTGCACATGGCAACAGCAGACGTACTCTTCCTGTTTGCAACGTCTTATGCTAACAGCTTTTAGCCAGCAGCATGCTAGGCGTGGTTTCAACTGCGGGAGCTGCTGAATACTAACAAACAAAGGAGTTGTGACGAAACAGATACATGCCGTTCTGACTCGGGAGAAATCGGGTTTTATCTCCACCTGCGTAGTTTGAGAGATTAAAACTGAAAGAGAAGTTGTTGATCTGTTTTCACACCCACTATGAAGGTAAGAACACCTGTGGAGCTAAAATATTCAACAGAAACCTCAAAAAACGTTTTGAAAGGAAGGGACTCTTTAACACGTCCTGGATGACTGAGAATCTACACAAACATATTGAAATGTTTTCTGTCATCTGACAAATCATCAGTTGTTCCTACACCAGCTGACTGAATCATTCAGCTCATGCGAACAGTAAAAATGTTTTACAGCATCATCATCAGGAGATGCTTACAGGAAGATGAATAGTTTACATCAGGTTCTGCGTCAACAATCAGGTTTATAAACGTGACTCTTGGGTTTTATTCATGTCGAGACTTGACAGTTTAGACCAGAAGTTTGTCACGTAACCTGAAACAAACCAAACTCTGATTTAATTATTATTTTATTGCTGATTTTTAGCATGTGCTTAAAATTCACTGGGAGTCGTGCACAATGTAAAACCAGACAAAGCTTCTGATGCTTTTTCTATTATCGAATATACATTATATTCATCATAAAGATACTTTTCCTTTTGATGTTTCTATTAAATTGACTTTTTCATGACTGAATTCATAAATTCAAGTCTGTTGGAAACTTAAAAAGACAAGAAACTGTTATGTGGAACAGATTCTTCCAAAACCCACGAGGGGAAACAAGGTCAACGTGTCTGACTGCGGTTCTACACCTCTACCAGAAGGGGGCAGTAGCGGAACAGAAAAGGGATCTTCATGCGCCAATCTTCAGCAAAATGTCTGCATTTGCAGTCAAGTTAATTCATTGACAGTTTCTACACCTTCAACTCATTTATTTATACAGATTTTGATTTTTTTCCAGACAAACTTATAACACAGAGAAGCTCTGGCTCGTTTCTCGTTCCCATCTTGAACCTGTGAGTGTTCAAACTGAGTTTATTCCTAACGAATTTCTGATTCTGATCTCTTTAGGATTTGAAGCTGCTGCAGATCCAAGTATTCACACAGTCATCTAAATACTCTCCAAAGAAGCTTATTTTAGACTCCCAGACGCACACACGCAAACACACATTCCTCCTGCGGTTCCCTGGACGCATCATATATGCAGATTGCAAAGCAGCGCAGGCTCTTTGATGTGCATGGAACAGAATTCTAGATGTGTTTTATATAACCACTCGAGAGGAAAAGGAAGGAAGAGTCGAAGAGGATTACCGTCAAAACTTTTCCCGTTTCCTTTTGTCTGCCTGCATCTTTACCTCTTCATGTCGTTCAGCTGGAAACCTGCCCGTTTCTCTTTTTATGCTCTAGACACTCTTTTCCCTTTATTTGCATTTCCATCCTTTCCAAACTTTGTCGTGTTTTTTCATGCAGTGAGGCTGCTGCTGGAGCCTCTTGCTCTGAAATGTAGGTCATCTGTTTTCTGCTGCTCCCTTCATACCAACATGAAGGAGGAGATGGAAGTGATAACATCTTTCTCTGTGTTTCTTGCTCTCCTCCGCCTCCTCCTTCATTCTGCCTCCACTTTTGACGGAGACACTTCAGGGGCTCCCTGCGCTCCACCTGTGCTCCCCTGTGTGTGCTTCGAGTCTATCTCTGCACACACTGAGCTGAGTGACAGCTCTATTCGCAAGCCTCACAGGTTCTCCCTCTGCCACGCAGGGGTGCAAAACCTAATGAAGATGCCTTCAGTTTGCTTTATTCCTCCAAACACATCATCAACAGCTCGACTCCGATGTGTTATTCACGGCACGGTGCCCAGATCTCATCAGATTAGGTGGTTTGTTTACCAGACTGCTTGTGATTAACTCCAAAAAAAGTTCAGGATATTAGACTTCCAGGTGAAATCTACAGGAAACGTGACAAATTCTCACTACAGTGATGTTACGTCATAAGAGACAGGGCCGGTCAGGCAAGGGCGCCATCTGCTGGAGAGGGCACCAAATCCCAATTTTTATTATTGAAATACAGCAAAGGTATTTTTTTCTGTTGTTACTTTTTGTTTACTAATAATATTATTTGAGCATGTTTTTTTTTTTCATTGCATTGTTCCATTTATAGTCTGTACTATTCATTTTAGTATAAGTAAATATTTATTGCAAAGTAATCCGAGTTATTGAGTTGTGTACAGTAGTTTCTGTTCTGCGTCGTAGGGGGCGCCAAAATCATTTTTTACCTAGGGCACCATGCAGCTCAGGGCCGGACCCCGCCACAAGAAAACATAACGTGTCATGTGACCTCGAGCATCAGTTACATCTTGATGGCGTTGAGTGTTGTTTAGGAGTCGACTTCTATCTGCTGAGGCGTGATGGACTTCAGAGTTGTGAGACTCAGCTGATCCCAGAGGTTTTCTATGGGATTCAGGTCTGGAGAAAGTCCAGGTCCCTTCATTTGAGGTACCCCAGTCTCCAGCAGGTTCTCTAATGATGCAACCTGGATGATCTGGATCATCGTGGTCCATGAAGGTCTGTGTTGTTCTTGCAGGGACACAATGACTGATTCATGATGTTATTCAAGTAGTTTCACTCTAACAGTCTGTATTGACTCGACTGTCCACAGTTTCAAAACCTAAAATTCCTGATTAATGTCTAAATCAGATTCAGAGTTTCCAAAATTCAAGCTGAAAATCTTCACTTTTCCTATGTTGTTCTCTAAATTCAACAACTTGTGTCAGATTTGGAAAACAACAAGTAAAATAACATCAAAGCCAAAATTTAGGTCCAACTGTACATGCTAGATAAGTGTAACTGTAACAAGCGTCTTCAGTGCAGTCGAGCGCACACTTGTTGACCTTTGACCTTCCACGCAGTCGGCCACAGAGCTGATAGCACTCATCGCTCTCTCTTTGCTCAAAGCAGCTGAAGCAAGCGTCTGTGTTTCTGGCGTCAAGGAAGAGTTCGGGTCAGTGCACATCACACCTCACACTCGATCTGCTGTTCCTCTGCATCCATCTGCCCGCTCCCTCCCTCTACTTCTGTTTGTTACTAGAAGATGTGCTTCATGCACGCAGCTTTTAGAAATAACTTCTTTGTTTTTTCTTTTGTCTTTTCCTCCATCTGCTATCTTCACTTCATCCTAATTTCTCACCCTAAGGGGGCGTTGGGGTCAACGAACGAAATGTGAACGCTGCACTGTCATCCCGGCTCACTTCTCTCCCCTCCTTTAACCTCCCGCTTTCTACTTTAATTTTCTGCAGGAAAATATTGTCTAAAAGCCTTTGGGCCCGTAGCCACAAAGCCATGTTGTACGTAGTGACCGAGAGAGTGGATGAGCCGACTGCTCTGCCCCTGCTGACACAACAGCTTTGCACAACCAAGTTGATGCTTTTTGGCTCGTCTCCCCGCCGCGATGTGCTCGATGGCGGTAAAGTAAATTGTTATGGTTCATTTGTAGCTTCGTGCATCCTGCACATCTGGGTTTGAACAGCTTCAGTCCAAACTCAGAAAAGCACTGAGACAGGAAGTAGAGGTTGCAACATTTTCTGAACAGATCTAAACAGTTTTGGGGAAACTTTGATTCTCTGTAATTTATTTATTATCAAATTTTGATTCATTTGGAAATTTGTCTGTAAAAATCAAGAAACAATATTGGAATGTGATTATTGAGGATGGATGGACCGTCGGTCGGTCGGATAGACGGATGGAAGGAAGGAAGGAAGGAAGGAAGGAAGGAAGGAAGGAAGGAAGGAAGGAAGGAAGGAAGGAAGGAAGGAAGGAAGGAAGGAAGGAAGGAAGGAAGGAAAGGAAGGAAGGAAGTATAGATGGAAGGACAGACAGATGGAAGGACAGACAGATGGATGGATGGATGGATGGATGGATGGATGGATGGATGGATGGATGGATGGATGGATGGATGGATGGAAAGACAGACAGACCTGTTTTTCTTATGGGTCGTGTGTGCACTCAAGTGCAGATATGTGTGTGTGTGTGTGTGTGTGTGTGTGTGTGTGTGTGTGTGTGTGTGTGTGTGTGTGTGTGTGTGTGTGTTGTCTGTTGGGGGGGGGGGGGGTGGGGGTGGGGGTGGGTGTGGGTGTGTGTGGGTGTGTGTGTGTGTGTGTGTGTGGGGGGGGGGGTGTGTGGGTGTGTGTTGGTGTGTGTGTGTGTGCGTGTGTGAACCCATGTGCTGAGCTGACCACACTGGACTGCTCAGCAGTCGTGCTCGGCTGCACACTAACTCGATGTGACAGGATAGAAATACCAGTACCCACCACGCTCTCGCCCAACCACCGTCTCACACACAACCCCCCCACCCCACCCACCCACCCACTCCCTCACCCCTCGTCTCCCTTCCCACTCAGCCACGCAGCGCCACACACCTCATTGGCTGTCAACTTCCATCACTCTGTGTCTTCTGCTCAGAGACAAAATCATTAGCCCCTCCATGCTCTCACTCTTTCCCTTCGTCTCACCCCCCTCCCCTCTCTAACAGGATCCATACTGTAATATCAGGGAGTGGCACTGTATAAAACGTGTTATGCAACGTCTCATTATGCACTTCCATGTTTGCAGACCTCTCCTGAGATGACTTCTTTCCCCACTTTGCCGTCTCTACTTTACTTTGAATCTCTTCCTCGTGCTGCGTTTGCACCCCAAACGATGAGCCAAGGTGACAGTCACAGTAGGGAACATGTCATTTGACATTTGCAGTTGTCACAGTTTGAACCCTGACCTCTGTTCCCTTTTCCAGCTGGCGGGCAGAAGCTGATAGGACGAGGAAAAAAATGTAAATACCATCACTATCTTCTCATCTCAGCGTCCTGGTGTCGGAGAAGGAAGAGACACCTTTCTTTTAACCTCCAGCGACGCTTTCTGTGAGTGGCTTATTCATCATGCAGCACCTTGCATCATATTTAGACCATTACACATTTTCACGCCTGGATGCTGCTGAATAAAAGGCTGATCTTTGGCTACTGAGCAGCTCCACTGGAGCATTTCAGGTTTCAGTGCCTTGCTCAAGGACATGTTGTGAAGATTTGTTGAAAGAAGAAAGCAGTGTTCAAATAATCATAATGAATAAAACAGTTAGAATCTGTCCCTCAACACACATGGTTGTTTTTCAAATTAAGATTTCCAGTGGTTAAAATCCCAATCTGTGTTACAAATACTCTGCACTTCCTGTTTGTGATGTCACAGCTTTTGGAAATAAATGTTGGAAACCTACAAAAAAAAAGTGAAATCAACAAACTTATATTCAGGTAAATGATCTTTTTATATATTTATTTTTTCACATTTATCTGACTATTTTAAATTCATCGTTAAAATAGATCATACAGATGTCCTTTCAAATTAAAATACCAAAAGAAAACGGTTTTAATTCTGTTTCAACCAAAAATAGTAATAATTTTAAGTAAACTTGTGTGTTTAGGCCCTTGTTATGTGTCTGAAATGAAGTGGAAATACAATTGTGGAAAAAAAAGGAGGAACAAGAGACGTGAACTAACTGAAAACAGCTGAGTCAGAAATAATATTCCAAATTAAAACATTAGGGAAACCTAATCTGGTTCAAAACAAGGAGCTGGAAATAAACCAGGCGTGTCTTTCATAGGCCTTTCAAATACCTTGATAAAGAACGATCACCTGTCTGTATTTTCCTTCTTAGTCGACCTTCTTCCTACTTTTATGGGCTTACGTGCGCTCCGCCCCCCCCGTCTTTCCATCTTGTGTATTTCTCTGTCCTTAGGGAGACAGCTGCATGCAGAAGCATTGTGGATCACTGAGCTTTAAGTCACCGCCTCTAAAAATTGCTCCATTTTTTTTTTCCTTTTGCCACAAAGCCTTTTTTTCTAGAGCGAGACAGTCAGCTAGACATGATGCTGCTCTTCTTTTCATAGGATTGAGCTTATAAGTCAAGTTTGGATCCATTATTGTTGTGGGGATGGTTTCCTTGTAGCTTGTAGCTCCTATTTTGGTTTTAAAGTAGCCTAAAATAGAGAGTTCTGGATCCTAATTTGCCTAAATGTGAATGATTTCAAGCGCAAATTAGTTGTAATGTGCAATAATCAAACCCTGATGGATGTGGAGCTGTCTTTCCTCTAGATTTAATCTATAGCAGTGTAGGTTTCACAGCGCCACAGGCCCAGAGGCATCCATCTTGGATCGTCTCCAGTCCAGAGGAGGCGTAGTAGTAGTGGAGGGGGGGGTACAGTGGAAACTCCATCTTGGCTCCTTTCCAGCAGAGAGGGCATGAAGCAGGCCTCAGAGGCTCTCCAGGATTTCCCTTTACACCACAAGCTCGTCTCTCCATCAACCAATTAGAGAAGAGAGCTGCTCACTCCAAAACAAAATTGTACACAAGCAGCGAGAAACAGAAGTAAATCTGCCTTATTTCACACAGAAGCATCATGGGAAAAAGAGATGACAGAGAATTAGGAACAAGGAAGAAAAGTGTGTATGTGTGTGTGTGTGGGGGGGGGATTTAAATAGCAAAAAATATTGCAGCATACAGCCCCCCCGCTGCTCCATTCCATCTGATTCATTTATCCACACTCCGATGTGCAGACCTGTGATAGATGTTTATGAGCTAACGTCAGTTTTCTTCGGTGAATTTACTGTCAGGCGATGATGAATGCACTCAATATCACTACTTATTCATCTCATATATTCCCTCCAACAGCTTCCATCGGCGTTCAAGGTCTCGCAGTCGCCAATAGGTGTCGTCGTTGCCCAGCTTGTTCCCACGCAGGTCACCGAGGAGATCGGGCTCTCTCAAAACCGCAACCCTGCAAAGAACTGCTGCAAAGTCAAAGGTCTCTGCATGAACTCAAGCGTTTTCATGTTAAAGATTTATGATTAAGCTGATGTTTGGTTTGCAGACTCTGAAGATGCAGATAAATGCAGGTGACAGATGAAGGACACAACTCACACATCCTACCTGTGTGTCTCTGCTTGTCCTTGTGCTGCACGTGTGAGAGACCCACATCATTTCGGAGGGGTCTCTGCCCTTTTCCTGGTTCTGCTTGAGAGATGTGATGTGACATGCAGGATGAGTAAGATGGAGCAACGAGAGGGGGGGGAGGATAGGTGAGGATGCAGTAGGTAGATTTGAGGGGACATTTCTGAGCAGGAGTCTGAGAGATGAGCCGTCAAACGGAGACAAAATCCAGCTTGAACACAGAGACGTTCCCTTAAAACAAACAATCAAGACAAAAAATTCAAAACACACTTTTTCCAAAATGTCATTTCTTATAAAGCAGGAAGTTTCCATGTGAGGCGTCTGCTGTGGACGAGCAGAAACTGAAATTTGTTGGATTGTCTTTAAGCAAAAAACAGGAATTGGGCCAAGTTTTCAAGAAGTGCATTTTTCCTTCTAATAGTCCATAATTCAGACTGATTTTACTGCCACAATCATAACATGGTTTCATGGATGAGAAACGGCTGCCAGGCGGTTGGCTGCTTCAATCCAAACTTTAAAATCAGCCGAAAAAACATTGTTTTCTTTGTGATAAATAGCTGCGGCTGCGATCCGTCTCTGGTCCTGTTACTTTGCTTTAATCACAAACCAGCAGTCCGATTCCAGCTGTGCTTCCCATCTACTGCTCATCGTTTGCATGATAGGTCGAGCTGATGAACACACATCTGGATCGGGTTTCAAATAAGTTTTATTATAAATATTTCAAGGCTTGTTTTCAACTTCAAACCATAAAAACTTAACAGCTTTGTGGATTTGACTAATTTCACATGATTTGTAGCGTATCAGTGGGCGGGGCTTACTGTGACTTACACACCTTTTGTTATGATGAGCATCACTGATAACAGGCTATTGCACCCTCAACCCCCCTTTTTTCTTATTTTCCCTCTTTCATTAGTTTTGTAATGGACTCTGTTTTCTACGCTGCCTCCTGATTGGTGCATCTCCAGTCCAGCGTCAGACTGTTAATTTATTGTTTTACTATTGAATCTGTTAATTTTTTTGTAAAGAGGGTAGAAACTTTTCTTCATCTCTCCAAGAAAATCATCCTTGTGGTGCTCAAACATCATATTCACCTATGGAAGACTCACCATGCCTGCCCACTCTCCACTACTGCTCTTCATCCCCTCCTCCAGGGACTCCTGAATCTCTTCTCTGAGCCCGATTCAGACGACTATGAAAACTGCCTCTTACCCAAGTATCTAACCCTTCAATGCTCAGATTCTAATAATATAATAATAATTCATTGTTTGCTCCGTCCTGTGTAAAAACATGGAGTCATGACATCATCAAATGACCTTAAACAGACACGTTCATCCGCAGAGTTACGGCGTACAGATCTACACCATCACCGATGCCCTCCTGCTTCCCTGCATTTGTTTTTGAGGATATCAGAAGAAGAAGAAGCAAATATTATGAAAGTTTTATGAAAATGTAGACATCAAAAAACATAATTCCGAATCTAATGACTGCTTTAAATTTCAAAATGTCTGTATTTGCGTTGGACTTTTCTTCTAGTCTTGAAACACTCAAAGTGTTTTTTCACTACAAGTTACATTCACACTCACCCCAATCTGTAAACCAGAGGTCTAGGTGGGATTCATAAGGAGGAAGAAGCCAGGATCAAACTTTCAAACAAAACCCAGATAGAATCAGGACCGTATCAGATTCAGATACAGCAAGCGTTTGTGTTTGGGTTGGTCAGATGAGTAAAAAGGAGGATGTATGGAGAAAGAAGGTGAAATCTATTAGTGTGATGGAGCAGAAAAACCTCTCGGGATGCGCTCCAAGTGCTAAAGTGCTAAAATAAAAGCCAGACGGGGGCTGACTGGGACAAGAAGACGCTAAATGTAACAGGAAGTGGAAGAAGCCAAAATGTCAGAACGCAAACGCGTGTCACTGAGGATCATCAGACCAGCTTCCTCTGAAGAGTCTATTAACTGTGTACATGTACATGTGTGAATACATATAAGATTGATGTCTCTGCATGTACATGAGTCTATGTTCAGCGTGTGCATTACCCCCCCCCCCCATGTCTGTTGAGAGCTACCAGGATGAGTGTGTTCCAGATGTACGTCAGCTCCGATCACTCAGCGTGAGCTGTGTGTGTGTGATTTGAGGGGCTGCTTGTCAAACGGGGTGAAGAATAACGAGGTTTCCACTGTTTTTTGAGGAGGTGACAGTAGAGGAGGGGGTTTATTGGGGGGGGGGGGTTGAAAAGAACTCTCTTCCAGCAAGTTTCAGCTTTTCACCGGAGCTTCTGCAAACATCCATTCCTCGTTTCCTTTCACTCTTTATTTCCAGATTTCTTCCTCTTTATATATTTCTCTTGTTGCATGTGTACTTTGACAGCCAACACTGGCTCAGTCTCCCCCCACCCACCCCACCTCACCCAACACTCCCCCAGCCTTCAGTGTCCTAGACCTCAGTCATGTGACGTTGACCTGTTATGTTTTACAAGGCTGCAGTGCAGCGAGGAGCGGAGGTGGGGGGGGGGTCACCGAGGAAAAGGGCTGCGTTCACCAGCAGCAGGAAACAAAGTGCAGCACAGAGGGGAGGATGGAGTGTGTGTCTGTCTGCGTGGGGGGGTTTGGAGGGGGAGGGGGGCGGCAATCAGGAAGCAGTATTTCAAGGGATGGAACACCACCATAAAAAGTCTGACATCAAGCAGAGTCATTCTCAAGCAAGGCCACGTTCCAGCATGTTGTTATTTGCCTGCTGTGGAAAAAAAAAAAAAAAAAAGTTTCATCAAAGAAGTTTCTTTTTTTTTTTTTTTTCCACCTGGTTGAAGTTGATTTTTCGACTCTTCTTGACACGCTCGGATGAACTCAGCTCTAATCTCCTCCTTCCTTTTAGCTTCCACCTCCCTGCATTAAATCTCATGCATCATATCTCCTCCTTATTTAATCCCAAACGAGTTGACCTTCATCGTCGCTCGGCTCCGTACGGCCATAAGTCTGCTCTTGCTGGCTCTGCTACCTTTAATCTATGGCTGCAGACGTATCCTGTTGCTCCTCCAGTCTCCAACACACATGTGCACACATGTGCACAAAAGAGACTTCACATACATGAAGGATGACCACAGATACTCGTGGGCACTCACACACATATCTGTGTCATTCCTGGGAGATTTTTAGTCCATTAAACGAGAGCAGCCCACTCCAATCTCTCAGATCGCTGCCGTTCCCCCCTCTTTGTTCCCCAAATCAGGAACAGCTGTGCTCCTCCACAGTTGTAAGTCACTCACTCAGTGGAAATTTAAAAGCCATTAACCGAGCCTCTCATTGCTTCCCCACCCCTTTGTGTGAATGAGTGTGTCTCTCTCTTTTTCCGTCTCGCTTATCTAAATCTGCACACAGGGACACAGACACATTTGTATGCGCACTTGTGTGTGCATGTTGAAAGTCAAAATACCCCCCCCCCCTCTCTTGAAGTGGCCCCTCTTGTTGAATCTTTCTACAACGTTTTGAATGAAGCGCGGACTCGTTTCAGCTCTTATTGAACACCTCCGACACTTCTGTGTGTCTTCAGTGACGAGTAGCTGCAGGAAGGGAGCTGAAAGCGAAGGGCTTGGAGAAGAGGAGGGGAGGGGGTGGGGTCACATGAGGTCATGTTGTTTTTGAGTGTGGAACAACAAAAACAGGGCCACACTGAAATAGCTAGCCGCTTGTCCACTTTTCTTGGCTTAGCCAGTGGATTACCGTGCCAGGAAAGAACAACAAGCCCAGAGCCTTTTCATGAGGCGAGTCCTTCAACCGCGCTGCGTGGATGCCGGCACAGCTGCACGCTTGAGCACGCAGATGTTGAAGTAGACAGAAAGATAGAGCGACAAAGACAGAGGAGGGTAAAAAAGAAGAAAAAAAAAAAGGCATGAAGAGTCAAATCAATAGTTCTTTTTTTATTTTTCTTTTGTCTTCCCCTCCTTGTTTCCTTTTGCTCTATCTCCTGTGGAGATCTCTCATTTCCTGAAGGCCCAAAGTTGATTTCATACTGGAGCTCAAGGCTTAGAGTGGGAGTCTGTGAGATGCGTGAGAGGGGGAAACAAAGGGGAGGTGTATAAGTGTAGGGTTGATTGGGTTCAGGCCAGAAACAACCTTCACCTTCACCTCTCTCAAATGCTCTGAGTAAAAAATTTAAGAGAAACAGAACACAAACATCTGGTTCAGAAAGTTGAAATGATGTAGTTCTAAATAACTGGTGGATGGACGGAGCAGCAGATTCAGGTTTTGTTGCAGCAGTGAGCTGTCACCGGCGTGGACCACTATTCCTCTGGTTCAGGCGTCTGATTAGGACGCCTCCTGGCTGCCTTCTTCTAAACATTTTCACGAGTACATCCTGGATCACATCCTCATCATCTGTTACTTCCATGACCAGAGGCAACTAGGGAAAAAGGTCAGTAAAAAAGGGGAAGCCAAACACTTGCTGGCAAAGATGGCAGTAAGACGCAGGGTGTGACTCACACTCACGGTGAATCATATCACACAGATAGCTGTGGCACATGGACAATTTCTGCTCTTCACTTCCTTTCTCCCATTGCTAGCATAAATGGGACCTTCTAGACATGAACAGCTGCAGCCCTCAGCTTTCACTTCCTCTTCTATGAAACCACACATATATCTGTTACCACAACAAGTTCCCCAAATGGGGCCTCCATCATGCCAGCACATGCACACGCATGAGTTTAAATATGTCCGTATGAATATTAAAACTGCTGCCACCGAGGTGAGTTTAGTCGTGAGGTTTCTTCTCGCTTTGCAAAATTAATAATTTGACTGACTTGTGTTTGTGCACAGAACTTCCTGTGTGCAGGTCTCTTACAGTGAGATCTCCATCTCTGCTGCAGAAAAGCTCCTGATCTCGAACCACAACAGAAAAGTTGTACTTTGGCATAATGGTGCTACGAAAACACACACACACACACATACACACTGGTATATACAGTGTAGCAAACAGAGCAGCATTGCGTGACTGAGGCTTCTCACCCCCTCGTCTCTCTTTCACTCAACGAAAGTATGAAAAAAAAGCCTCACTCATAGTAATATGAGAAGTGTGAGTGTTTTAGCAACAGTGAGCGTGTGGCACATGCAGTCTATACCCTGGTTTAGACACCACCTTTTGTCATTTACACATCTTCTATATATGCAGACTCAGAAATAGATTGAGCTCGTGGCCTTTCACACACTGGCTCCAACCACTGCAGTCGGGTTCACAGAAAACACACATAAACACAGCAGTGCAATGCATTCTGGGATTATCTTTTATACTTTTAAGAATATTTAGATGTTTTATTGATGTGTTTTTCTGGTTCTGATGGAATATATCCATTTGAATCCTTTATATTCAGCTTGAATTGAACTTCATTGGAGGTTTAAACAGCTTGTTTAATGATTCAGTTTTTTTTTATATCTTTTTGTAAAATTCCAGTTTAAATTTAATACAATTTTCAGATCCCTCCACATGTCAGTTTGTCAGAATCTGTTTGCACTTCATTGTTAAAATAGTCAATGTCAAAATTCCGCAAACACAAGCGTCTCGCTGCACTCAAGTGTTCACTGAGTAGTTCATATATTAAATCTGGCTGTGACATCACAGAAGCACAGTGTTTAACAAGGTCCAGTGTCAGTTAGGTGTGTGTTTATTTTAAATTATCCTTTTTTTTTCTTTAAGCATAAATGTTTGCTGTTGCCGTGTTCTCTCTGTTCTTGTTTTTGTGTCTCTGCAGGTGTTGAAGCAGATACTTTGTGTTTTTCTTTCTATATTAAATCATTTTTTTTCTATTCTTTTCCTTTTCTCTCTTTCTTCCTGTGTCCTACTTTCTTTCTTTCAATATGGCAATGGGTTTTCTTTCCTTTTGGTGTTTAAAACTATAGTGCGTAACTTCTGTCGCCCCCTAGGGGAATTTTGCGTTATTACAACAATGAAGCTTGCGTGTCCATATGACGTACGCCTACCTGTCCCCCCCAACCGCTATCCCTCTGCCGCTGTGATTCGCGATTCCACAACATTTTTATTCTGTTTGAATAAGGACAGCTGTTGAAAAAAGATGGACTCTTCGGAAGAACTTCCCGATAAGTGTGTCTCGGCCGTTTCTTTGGCTTCTCCGCCATGTTGCTTTCCCGTTCTGCCTGCACTCTGCCTCCTGCTACGAGACTCTCCGCTCGTCCTCCCCCTCCCTTCTTGTTGTGACGTAAAAGACGTAATTTCCTGCACGCCAGCGCGTGAATGTCGCCGGTTGACACGCAAAGTAAAAATGATATGTATTGAAAAATACCGTGAGATGTTTGAGGAGCCGATCGGCTTAATCTGCATTGTGTCATCTCCTCTAATAGTGGATTGGCTGAAACGGACATTCACGGACATGTAAAAGTTACGCACTATAGCTTTAACTTCATATAAAAACTAAAAAAAAGAAAAACAAGGCTGCAAGTTTTAAAGCAAGACTTATACCGAGAGGAATCTCCTCTGGTTCTCTTTAGCTGAGCTATAGCAAAAAAAAAAAAAAAAAAAAAAATCTGTTTGCACCAGAAACAAATAAATATTTATATTTAGTTATATTTTTATTAATTTATGATTGACTCCGACCCCATAAAATACAAAAAAAGACAGAAATTGTGTAAAAAAAGACCTTCTTATAATTTCACTTTGTAATGTATCAATAAATGTAAATACAGAGCGCGTGAGAAAGTGCTGAATTAAATGTCTCTGCAGTGAACAGTGTGTTTTAACACTGCACCTGAAGGCAACTTCACCATTTATGCTCACTGTGACCTCAAAGTCCTCACTTTCCCCAACATTTTACCCAAGAAAAGTAAAATAAATAAATAAAATTTTAAATAAGTCAGATTTGTTTAGGAGGTTTAGTGAGGGTTTTGTTTTCTCCCTAACAGGTGAGTTCTGGGCGGAGCTGTGAAACCTGCTGCTCTGGCTGTGGGAGAAAAATCCGCTGGTGAGGAGTCGCACCTGCAACCCGTCTCCTTATCAACACTGCCTAGAAACCTCTGGACTTCATTGCTGTTGTAAAAGGTGTGATTTTTTGACCTGAGAATTATTCTTAACAATTGAATTCTTGAGTATCTGTCTGACTCGTGGCTCCTGCAGCTCCTGAACACCTCAGCTTCAGCTACCGCCACCTGCCTCGCCGTCTCAGCCTGGATCCACCTGCGTCTGCAGAGAAAACCCGTCAACAGTAAGGAACCCACCTAAATCCACTTCTCTCAGTTTTGCAGCATCAGTATTCAGTCTGACGCTCGTCTCTTCTCTGACACCAGATCCACAGCAGCCTCTGTGTTGCTCCCAGAACTAAAATCTGTTTTAAATTCTTCTCACCTGGTCTCGTCTGTCATCTGCTCTTGGTTCTAACCGCTCATTATGACAAACTCCAGCTTTTTACATTAGTGTTGACAATCAGAATGCTCCCAAAATGCTGGGCATTAAAAAGTGTTGGCATCTTGTATTTTTCAAAGAACTAGTTTTACAAGCAAACGATTAAATAACAAAAAACTTTAATCCAAAGACGCTGATTCTGTAATCAAACCAGGTCATTTTAACACTTAGAGATAAATATTTAATAACCTTGATCATTTGCTTCCCTTTTCGTAGATATTTTGAAGTGTATTACAAAATTCCCACTTATTCCAGTTAAAAATGAAGAGAATGAAACTGATGCCTGTTTTCTTATTCTGTTTATTTTCTCTACCTAAATGCTTCAAATCTGAGTGGATCACATGACTAAAATATCACACAGAAACATAAACATGTAACTATTTGACAAGCTTCAAAATCTCAACATTAACAGGAGCGCTGAGGGTATACGGCGCGTCCACTGAGGGTAAGGCGCGTTCACTGAGGGTAAGGCGCGTTCACTGAGGGTAAGGCGCGTTCACTGAGGGTAAGGCGCGTTCACTGAGGGTACGGCGCGTCCACTGAGGGTACGGCGCGTCCACTGTGGATACGGCGCGTTCACTGAGGGTACGGCGCGTCCACTGTGGATACGGCGCGTTCGCTGAGGGTACGGCGCGTTCGCTGAGGGTACGGCGCGTCCACTGTGGATACGGCGCGTTCACTGAGGGTACGGCGCATCCGCTGAGGGTACGGCGCGTCCGCTGTTCCACATTTGCTCAGTCTGAGCCAGTAGAGTAACTTTTTATGTCAATTGAGTTTTTTTTTTTTTTTGCATGAATCTTATTTAATCATTGTAAAGAAAATAGAATAAATAGTTGATTTACCAAATTTTGAACATAGTTTTGAAGAGAGAATTCTTTCATAAATTTATTTGGTAACTTTTACTGGAAGCTGTAACATGAATGCAAACACACATGTCATAACACTAATTTCCTGGTTCTCTCTGTGTGTGTGTGTGTGTGTGTGTGTGTGTGTATAGGAGGGTGGGGGTATAAGGCATCACCCCCTTCCCTTTTTGTGTTTCCTGTTGAGCTGGCTAGACTTCTTTGACAGATTTCCAACTTTAGGGTCAAAGTTTTCTGACGGCTGCAGATAAATCTTACCCCCCCCCCGCACCGTCCCCAACACCAGCCCCCACTTTGCTTCTCCATCACCTGATAAAAAGACACCCTTTCATGTGTAATGTGTACCTCTTTTTTTTTAATGCATCTCTGTGCACGTGTGAACAGAGCTCATGCGAGTGACTCAGTTTGGTCTACAGAAAGAATTCAGGACGATGTTCTTAAACTATAAAGTCAGGCTCTTCATGCGTCAGATAGTTTGTTTTATCCCTTTTTTTTTTTTTTCCCCGCCAACGTTTTAAGTTTTGGTCCCAGTGTGGTACTTGTTCTGTTTTTATCTCCTTTCCAAACAGATAAAAGAGGCTGGGAGTAAAATTTATTCCAGCCGTGTGGCATCGCTTGTGCTTTTTCTTCTTTTCTTTCCAACACCCTCTCGCTCTCGTCCCACCTACACGACATTCGTTTCTCTTTATTCTCCTGCCTTTCATCACTATGTTGGAAAACTTCTGCTCTCCTTCGGCAGGTTTTAGAGAGAGAGAGGCTCAGAGGTCTGAGGAGGTCATACGAATCTCTCTTGATTCTCCCCCATCTTTTTTTTTTGCCCTCTCTCTCTCCTTTATTGGTTCTGAGCTCTACTGCAGAAGGGGAGTATATCAAGGTTTACAATTTACTGCCAGATACCATAAAACTTTTTTTCCTCAACTATTCTTACAACAATATGCACATCGCTGCACTTTCTTTCTGTTTGTCATTAATGCTCAGATATCGAGGCCGCTGCTCTCTGATTCATCTTCTCCTCAGAGAAGCAGCAGATTTTAAAAACAATCTAGATTGGTGACAGATGCGTTGATGAGCAACACTGGCAGGAAAAAGCTTGGTCAAAATTTTTGTCACTATAAATAAGGAGGAAAACTGACATTCTAAAGAGAAAATGTTGAGATTAAACACTCTTTTTAACACAGTAAAAGAAACCCCAAAGAGTTTGAGCTGGAACGTACCTGTCACCGAGGTCCCAGACTTGAATTATTTGTAGTAGCTATATTTTATCTCAGTCATGGTTCGGAAAGGCAAGGCACTGAAAATATCAGCCCTCAAATCTTGTCCAAACAATGAGCCACTTCAACCCTCTCTGAGCAGTTGCCAAGAAGAACTCATAAAAATAAAATAATTGATTCCCACAGAGCAGAAGAAAGCGACGAGGCTGTAGTAAAACATTATTACCACAGTTAGCACGAACGGTTTATGTCAGGTTTCAGTTAGATGACAGAACTGCTTGTAAGAAAGAAAGAAAAAAGTTCATCAGTCTTGTATGTTTAAAGACCTTCAGCAGACTCTGGAGTGGCGAGGATCTTTCTGCTGTTTGACTTGAGTGGAAGAGAAGAAAACTTCATGGATCTAGAACAAAAATCAGCGTCTGAAAAAGGCAAATACATTCCAAACAAGTCTGATGTATTTCGGGGAAGTTTTCTGGATTGAAAAGGCGTGTTTGGAAAACAGGAAGTGGAAACAACACCTGATAAATTAATCAGCGTGGATACAGAAAGAAGAGAACATTTTCAATCAATGAAGTTATATTTATAGAGGCCAGGCTTTTTACCATTGGCTAATGTGTGCAAAGTTGGCCACCATGTTGAAAAAGGCATGTAAACAATGACTCATGGCTTGCCAGGTTCAGTAAAATCACCATAGCGTGCTTATTATCAATATTCCCCAAAAATCTGAAGCATTCTCAAAATATGTAAAAGCCATAATAAAAATACATTTTATCAAACATTAAGTTTCAGGGTGAATAAGACCCAACATTAATGGCCTGGTACTAAAATGAGGTATTTGGGCTTTATCATGCATATAACATGGTCTGAAGGTGTTTTTTTTTGTCATAATCTTTAAATAATTCAGTATTGGGAATATAAAACGCTGAAGAATAATTCAACATTTATTGTTATTTTCTTCCTACATATCAAGGCATTTAGGCTGTTTAAACAAAATATTTACATATTAAAGGAGAGAAGCTGAGACAATATAATTATTATAATGTGTCACAATATCACTGGAATGAATAACCTCCAGTATACACACATAGGAAGCATGAAGCTATAGAAATTAGAATTAAGTTATCATCAATAAATACTTACAAATGAATATCATTCCAAATATAACAGCCATAATAAGCACAATAATAACAGTAATATACGGTTAATAAATACTCCATAGTGACAGGATTTATAGAAAACTCTATGGAGTATAATGTGTTCTATGCATTACTAGAAGATGTGTAAATATATCTAGCAGCTACATGTGCATTACAGCGGTTCCTCGCTATAACGTGTTTCACCATTTTGCACATTTTTTTTTTTGACACCACATTAGCTACGTTTACATGGGCACATTTAATCGGAATAAACGCCCAATCGGAACAAAAATACATCATGTAAACACGTCAATCAGAATGTTTTGATCCGATGCAGCCTGATCAGAATGAAATTTCCTTCCGATCGAGAGGGGTGGTTTTGTCCGATCTTCATTTGGATAGACGTGCATGTATACACCCGTTTGGAATGAAGGGGTGAAAAAAGCCCACTGCGCATGCGTACAACTTCAGCGTGACGTCTTTCCGCTTTCGCAGACCCAAGTAGAAAACATAGCGGGAAGTAAACAGAAGTGGTCTGCTGGTGCAGTCATCCTGTCATCCTGCTCTCCTCTCCTGTGGTGGAGGAGCAGTAGCAACATGTATTCAGCCTCTAGCTTGGTTAATGCGACCAGTAAAAACCCAAACATAAAGGTAATCACCCGCAGAGGGTCCATATTGGGGAAAACGTGAGTCAGCTCGAGCACACGATGGGGCGGGAAAGACGTGCAGAAAGGACGGAGTTTGTTGCGCATGTTCAACTCATTGAATCTGATTAAGTGCTTGGTGCATGTGTACTCATGGCATGATCAGATCATTTCAGTTAGTGTCCATGTAAACAGGGATTTGGGAATTCCGATCAACCAAGATTTTAATCAGATTGGGGAAATTTGGCGCATGTAAACGTAGCTACTGTGTTATGTGTCCTGCATAATAGAGAAAAGTGTATAAAGTGTGTAGTGAGGGGTTTTACAGTCTTAAAACATCTATAATAATAATTGTTCAAATTAAAGCTGACTAATTTGTGGATTTCTACTATTGCAGGTTATTTTTAGAAAGTAAATCCCACGATTAACAAGTTACCGCTGCTAATCTGCACTGCAGTAGCAGGAATTTTGCCTTTTTCAATATGGCGGCCAACTTTGTGCACTTAACACCATGGCATGTCCCCTCTATAAATATTGCCTCATTGTTTCAATATAATAGAAGAGCAAATTTTATGAACTTTATCAAATATTTGTCTGTTATTTGTCTTTAGCACACTACTGTATATGTTTTTGTTTAACAGGATTGTTGTGTCCTACTATTTAGTTTATCTGTCCTCGTCTTGCTGTTTGTTCCCCTGATGTTCATCTTTTCATTTTTAATTCTGTCAAGTTTTTCTGTGTGTGACTTTATTCAGGTCAGAGTCGAGTCTTCTTTTAGATTCTTCTGGTTATTTATTTTTCATACACTCACTCCTTCTGCGCCAGGTTTACCAATCGCCTTCTGTTATGTTGTCCTTCAGTCACGTCTCTGAGTCAATGACACACTCCCGCTCTCTGTTAATCACACTCACCATATTCCTAACAAGTTCGTCTTATTTATAGTCAGAGATTCTCAACCATTGACTGTTTATTGGATTTGATTACTGGATTATGGATTATTTATTCTTCCTGCATTCAACATTAGTTTTTGTCACCGTCCCGTCTCCCTGATCTATTTTGTTTTTAACATCATAATAAACATTTTAAAACGCCCTGTGTTTCTAGCTGCTGCATTCAAGTTAGGATAAAGAGACTAGAACGTTACAATCTACCCCTTTACTATAAGATTTGATCAATGAGTTGGATTTAGTGGCTTGTTGATGACCAGTTCTGATCAATGTTAACTTAACTACAGACCCTTAATCAATGTTATTCTCAATCTGAGTCCAAATGACTGTCAGAGTCTTTCCCTTCCATCAAATGTGATAAATAGCTGCCTGTTTTATCGCTGCGCCTCATCGTGTCTGACTGCTCAGCACATGTTCTTCAGACACAAGTGAAGCCTGAGGCAGAGGGAGCAGAGAGGATTAAATATTTATTCTGCTGCAGGTGAAAACTGATTTCACAGATTTTTATGTTTTCAGTTCTTTAAAAACTTCAGTTTGTATGAAGGCAGATGGAAGAGAGAAAAACAGCATGATATCTAACATCAAGTTGTCGGTATTATAACTAGTTGTAACTGATTTTTGTGTGTTATACAGGTGAGTTCCAGTTCTAGTTTAAAGCAACAGTTCAGATCTTTTTGAAGAGGGTTTCTGTGGAACGTTATGAACAATTAATATCTTACCTGCTGCACACGGCTCTTTGAACAACTTCAGTTTGAGGAAACGGTTTAATTCCAGTTGGAGCGACAAGTGAAGCTGACATGTACAAAAGAAAATTCAAAATAAAATAATATTAAAGCACTTCAAGGTAACACTGTTTTTTAAAAAAAACATTACAAAGTATTTCTGGAGAAGATGTTATGATATTCCTGCTGGAAGTGGAAGCTACCTGCTCCGAATTCAAATGAATTCAGACTCGGAGAGCTGCAGATACCTGAAAACACCTAACTTCAAAATACAATATGGCTACCGTTACATGAGGATTCAAAGTCTCTGTTCCTCCAAAGTTAAGTTGTTAATAAAGCAACAGATACACGACTCACAAAAAGTTTGGGATATTCAGTTTTCAGGTGAAACTTCAGAATGAATCTAAAATGAACTCTTCCAGGTGAGTTTAACTGATTAACAGAACCTCGACATCATGAGCATTCAAACAGGATGTTCACAGACTGCTAATGATCTTAGAGTGACATCAGCACTCTACAGAGACACTGGAAGAGTCATAGAAGTGGACGTCCTTTGTCCATGTCCCACACTGATGATGCTTCATTGAGAACAGTGTCCTGTGGAACCACCATGATGAATGTCACTCAGTTCCAGGCACATTTAAAGTCCCACACCGATTATATTTTGAGCTATTTTAAAGCATCTCAGTGGTCATTAAATTATGATTTATGGCCTTTTTACCCAAAATCACAAAACCTGTGCCGTTTCTAAAAAAGTTTCTCCATATCGGCAATAGTTCATAGTAATTTGTCTCTGTGTGGGCAGGACCGTTGGTGCAGAGGATAACCCCGCCCCTTTCCCCGTTGCTAAGAGATTTCTGTTTATGCTAGTGCTTTAAGCCCGCCCAATCCATTTAATCACAAAAACCTTCTTTTTCAAACAACATTTTTTGAATTACTAATAAGTCACAGTCATTTAAAAGCAGAAATACTCAAAAATGCAATTTTGGGCTTAGTTCTCTCAAGATACGTCCTCGATTAACAGAAAAATGCCACAAGAACATGTTAACAGCATGAAAAACAGGATTTTTATTGGAATGGGTCTTTAAGGAGCTGAGATGCACCAAGTGTCATGTTAGACCACATCAGTGTGGTCTGTGTGCTAGATGACCTGTAAGGGTAGGTTACCCTGCTCTCTCAGAAATAAAGGTACGAGACAAGAACATTTTTGTACCTATAGGTACTTTTTTTTTTTTTTAAATGGTTCCCTTAAAAGTACAATATTGGTCTTTAAAAGGCCAGAAATGCCCCTTAGAGTGTTCAAATTGATATAAAGTACAAATTTGTACCATTTCAACTGCACCTGCAACCCTGGTCAAGGCTGGTTAATCTCCATTTTATTAAGTTTCTTCCATCATTTTCAATATTATAATATTATGTTTCAGAATGTTGGTTTTAGACTTCAAAACGTGGCGTAATTTCACTGTTTTAGTGGAAAAACTTCATAAGGTACAAAAATGGACCTGGACTACAGGGTACACCCCCAGCGACAGGAACTTGTACCCTTCTTGTCGCTGGGGGTGTCCCCTGTAGTCCAGGTCCATTTTTGTACCTTGTGAAGTTGTTCCACTAAAACAGTAAAATTACGCCATGTTTTGAAGTCTAAAATCAACATGTAAACCATAATATTGAAAATGATGGATGAAACTTAATAAAATGGAGATTAACCAGCCTTGGCCAGGGTTGCAGGTGCAGTTGAAATGGTACAAATTTGTACTTTATATCAATTTGAACCCTCAGAGGGACATTTTTGACCTTTTAAAGACCAATATTGTACTTTTGAGGGAACATTTTAAAACAGTTTACCTATAGGTACAAAAATGTTCTTGTCTCGTACCTCTATTTCTGAGAGTGTACCATCTTCATCGTCATCATCTTCATGCACCAGGGAACATTTACACTGGATCAGGGACCAGAGGGTCTCAGTGTTGTTCTCTGATGAAAGCCGATGGACGCCAACGATGTTGGAGACATCAAGGAGAACGCTGATGTCATCAGACAAGCCTTTGGTGATGTTAGTGTGGACAGGTGTATCAAGTCAACACAGAACTGTCCTGAATGTTACAGTGAAACTACCTGAATAACATCACGAATCAGTCATTGTGTCCCTGCAAGAACAACACAGTCCTCATTTCATCTTCATGGACCACGATGATCCAGATCAGGGATGGGCAACTCCAGGCCTCGAGGGCCACTATCCTGCACATTTTAGATGTTCCCCTGTTTCACCACACCTGATTCAAATCTGCAACCTCTCAGCAAGTCCTATAGAAGCCTGCTAATGACCTGTTCATCTGCAGCAGGTGTGGTGAAACAGGGGAACATCTAAAATGTGCAGGATAGTGGCCCTCGAGGCCTGGAGTTGCCCATCCCTGATCCAGATCATCCAGGTTGCATCTTTAGAGAACCTGCTGAAGACTGGGGTACCTCAAATGGAGGGACCTGGACTTTCTCCAGACCTGAATCCCATAGAAAACCTCTGGGATCAGCTGAGTCTCATAACTCTGAAGTCCATCACGCCTCAGCAGATAGAAGTCGACTCTGTTATTGACTTTTGTTTCAATAAATAATTTGAGATGATGGAGTCAGTTAAATTTCTTCTCTCATGGTGTAACATCACTGTAGCGAGAACTTTTAAAAGTTTCCTGTAGATTTCACCTGGAAGTCTAGTATCCCAAACTTTCTGTGAGTAGTATGTTATTTATTCACATTTCCACATAACTAACTTCAAAAGATTCCAAACCTCTGGAGTTTTATTCACAACAGATGTACAGTTATAATAATGATGTGGCTATCAAGCAGCTTGACTCAGGAAACAGAAAGATTTGAGATATGCGTGTGTGTCTTAACATGTTGATATAACAAATTGCAGCATAGCCAACATGAATAGTCTTCTTAAGAAAGCCTCTTGATGTTGAAACATAACATTTAAATGAGTGTGGACAATGTTTGTTAGCTCACATCCAGTTCACAGGTCATGATCAGATTTGCAGGGAAACGTATCAAATATTACAAAACATGGCGTGTGAAGCACCCCACGCGCTGCAGCATATATACTTTGTCAAGCAGTGACCCCCCCCGCCCGCTCTCCCTCACACCCTCCCCCCAACATCCTTCACACATTTGTGCCGCAAGAATGAAAAGTGATACGACGGCGAGAGAAAATGAGACTGAACAAGAGTTTGTGATGGAGAGCGAAGAGTTAAGGCAGTAAAGCGAGGAGATGCGGGGGTGGGGTGGTATCGTTTGAAGCCTCTGGGGAAATCTTCGAGCATCGTGGGGAGGGGGTATCAGATCAGAGGTGAGAGGCATCTGGGGATTTGAAAATGAGCAAACCTGTTGTCCTCCTCTCCTCTCTCCCTCTCAATTTCCCATCATCCTCTCTGAGAGAATCTCTACAAATAGATCAGAAACTGTATTACGGTTTGTTCTAAAGGCTCTTTCGTCCTTTTTTTTTATTATTCTTTCCTTCTTCTCAGTTTTTAGGACATGCTGCTCCTACTACATTTCTCCCTGTCCCACATCTTTTTTTTTCTCCACTTTTCTAAGTACGTCAGTGTTTCCTCCTCTCCTAAGGGATGAAGAGGAAGGGATAGACAGAAAACAAGTAGGACACAGAGAAAAGGGGCTTATGTAACAATCTAATCTGTTTGGGTTTTTTTTTTTCTTTTGGGGTTTCGCACACCTTGTGTCACTCCACTGGTCTTATGTTGGTCATAATATCAAGTGACAGGCCAGCTTTCCACTTCGACAGGCCGACGTCCTTAAAACACCGAGGAGGCGAGAGGCTGATGGAGCAGCTGAGAGGGAGAAATGTCAGACTGGGAAAAGCTGACGCTATAAAAAAATAATCAGATGATAAGACGGAAGGATAAAAGATTAGGATCTGCAGGGAAAGATATTTAAATAACAAACAATTTTTAATGGCACCCTGCCTCCAATGTCGTGCCTTTGACTGGGTCAGCTCCGCCCTCCAGCAGCACAGAGGTCAGCTTTTCCAGACAAGAGATCCAGTGACCTTTGAGACCAAACGTTGATGCTAACTATACTTGATTTGTTTGCTTGCTCCACCGCAGTGGCGTAAAGAGAGATAGTTAGATAGAGAGACAGAGAGGATGGACTGTATTTCTGAAACTAGGCCAGTCACTGTCTAGAAATGTGGACGCTCCCGTTTCTAAGCTTTCCCCAGAGGAGGCAGCCTGCCGTCTGCCTGCCTGGCTGCTTGTCCCCATCCTCCCTGTCCTCCGTGCTGCCTTCACTGTCATCATCTGGATCAGTTTTACACTCTTCTTCTGTGTATTTTGTTGTGTCATTCTAACAGTAACATGATAAGTGACGAATCATTTAAAGAATGAGGCTAGATTTTTTTTCTTTTACCATTACATAACATACATAAACAAATACTAGATCCAAGTTTTGCTTGTGCTGAAAAAAATGATCAAAGAAAACCTGAAGACATGCATTTTAAATCCAAGACACGAACATAATCTACATATTTATTATCATTTATTACAATCCGATGTGCATAAATGTTTAGAAAACCATTGTGGTGTAGTATAAGTGCATGTTGATCTGTTAATTTTTTGGACACAAAGAATATGAACGACAAGATTTCCTGGACTAAAACAGTACTTCAAGCAAATGTGCAAAAAAAAAAAAAAAGTTAATAAGATTTTTCCCTTTTTTTTTAAGAGAACGTAACTTTTCTTTTTTTGCATGTTTGCCTTGCATTTCTATATTTTATTGACATAAATGTCTGTAAGAAAATAAAGACATGAGATATGTTAGATGATCTGCTGCAACATGCCAGAAACACTGAAATATCAGAACAAAAAGATTCTTTTTGATCAGAACTCAGCAAGTAAAAAGTCAAATTTGGTACGAGAAAGTGTCCAAACTTTTGATTGGTAGTGAATGTGACGCTGGGATCAAAAATGGCTGCTCTGAGTCATTTTATGACGTTTTGACCTTTTGAATCATCGCAGATCAGTTTGGATGCATACATAAAAGCTTTGTGTCAAAATCTGCTTCCTGCCAGTGTTTTTCACGCTACCTTGTATTGCTATCCCGTTAGCATCATGTAGCTCCAGGCGCTAATCCAAGCAGGACAGCGCGACCTTAATCTCTCATTGTCTCTGAGCTCTTTACACATCTGGCTGTCTCCAGATGCAATCATCACTCCCGTCCCTTCATCCAGCGAGTTCTGTGCTGTATGGGCGTGATAATCCCTGAGGATTTTTACAGCCTCACTTTAGGTCAACCCTAATGAAACTGCACTCCCTAATCAGCTCAGAAATGATGTGGTTTACAAGCAAATTCATTCAGACTCTTTGATGCTCATTGATCCCACAGCAGTCCGATCATCTGAAATGCTTTGGAAATGCTCCATGCATGAGGTTTGTTGTTATTTTTTCTATTTTTTTTATGAATTTAGCAGAGGGTTAATATAAAATTTGTTTTTACTGAGTTGATTTTTTACATC
>SSNP01000306.1:240053-258772 GCA_006937955.1 Pachypanchax playfairii
CAGGTGTGGTGAAACAGGGGAACATCTAAAATGTGCAGGATAGTGGCCCTCGAGGCCTGGAGTTGCCCATCCCTGATCCAGATCATCCAGGTTGCATCTTTAGAGAACCTGCTGAAGACTGGGGTACCTCAAATGGAGGGACCTGGACTTTCTCCAGACCTGAATCCCATAGAAAACCTCTGGGATCAGCTGAGTCTCATAACTCTGAAGTCCATCACGCCTCAGCAGATAGAAGTCGACTCTGTTATTGACTTTTGTTTCAATAAATAATTTGAGATGATGGAGTCAGTTAAATTTCTTCTCTCATGGTGTAACATCACTGTAGCGAGAACTTTTAAAAGTTTCCTGTAGATTTCACCTGGAAGTCTAGTATCCCAAACTTTCTGTGAGTAGTATGTTATTTATTCACATTTCCACATAACTAACTTCAAAAGATTCCAAACCTCTGGAGTTTTATTCACAACAGATGTACAGTTATAATAATGATGTGGCTATCAAGCAGCTTGACTCAGGAAACAGAAAGATTTGAGATATGCGTGTGTGTCTTAACATGTTGATATAACAAATTGCAGCATAGCCAACATGAATAGTCTTCTTAAGAAAGCCTCTTGATGTTGAAACATAACATTTAAATGAGTGTGGACAATGTTTGTTAGCTCACATCCAGTTCACAGGTCATGATCAGATTTGCAGGGAAACGTATCAAATATTACAAAACATGGCGTGTGAAGCACCCCACGCGCTGCAGCATATATACTTTGTCAAGCAGTGACCCCCCCCGCCCGCTCTCCCTCACACCCTCCCCCCAACATCCTTCACACATTTGTGCCGCAAGAATGAAAAGTGATACGACGGCGAGAGAAAATGAGACTGAACAAGAGTTTGTGATGGAGAGCGAAGAGTTAAGGCAGTAAAGCGAGGAGATGCGGGGGTGGGGTGGTATCGTTTGAAGCCTCTGGGGAAATCTTCGAGCATCGTGGGGAGGGGGTATCAGATCAGAGGTGAGAGGCATCTGGGGATTTGAAAATGAGCAAACCTGTTGTCCTCCTCTCCTCTCTCCCTCTCAATTTCCCATCATCCTCTCTGAGAGAATCTCTACAAATAGATCAGAAACTGTATTACGGTTTGTTCTAAAGGCTCTTTCGTCCTTTTTTTTTATTATTCTTTCCTTCTTCTCAGTTTTTAGGACATGCTGCTCCTACTACATTTCTCCCTGTCCCACATCTTTTTTTTTCTCCACTTTTCTAAGTACGTCAGTGTTTCCTCCTCTCCTAAGGGATGAAGAGGAAGGGATAGACAGAAAACAAGTAGGACACAGAGAAAAGGGGCTTATGTAACAATCTAATCTGTTTGGGTTTTTTTTTTTCTTTTGGGGTTTCGCACACCTTGTGTCACTCCACTGGTCTTATGTTGGTCATAATATCAAGTGACAGGCCAGCTTTCCACTTCGACAGGCCGACGTCCTTAAAACACCGAGGAGGCGAGAGGCTGATGGAGCAGCTGAGAGGGAGAAATGTCAGACTGGGAAAAGCTGACGCTATAAAAAAATAATCAGATGATAAGACGGAAGGATAAAAGATTAGGATCTGCAGGGAAAGATATTTAAATAACAAACAATTTTTAATGGCACCCTGCCTCCAATGTCGTGCCTTTGACTGGGTCAGCTCCGCCCTCCAGCAGCACAGAGGTCAGCTTTTCCAGACAAGAGATCCAGTGACCTTTGAGACCAAACGTTGATGCTAACTATACTTGATTTGTTTGCTTGCTCCACCGCAGTGGCGTAAAGAGAGATAGTTAGATAGAGAGACAGAGAGGATGGACTGTATTTCTGAAACTAGGCCAGTCACTGTCTAGAAATGTGGACGCTCCCGTTTCTAAGCTTTCCCCAGAGGAGGCAGCCTGCCGTCTGCCTGCCTGGCTGCTTGTCCCCATCCTCCCTGTCCTCCGTGCTGCCTTCACTGTCATCATCTGGATCAGTTTTACACTCTTCTTCTGTGTATTTTGTTGTGTCATTCTAACAGTAACATGATAAGTGACGAATCATTTAAAGAATGAGGCTAGATTTTTTTTCTTTTACCATTACATAACATACATAAACAAATACTAGATCCAAGTTTTGCTTGTGCTGAAAAAAATGATCAAAGAAAACCTGAAGACATGCATTTTAAATCCAAGACACGAACATAATCTACATATTTATTATCATTTATTACAATCCGATGTGCATAAATGTTTAGAAAACCATTGTGGTGTAGTATAAGTGCATGTTGATCTGTTAATTTTTTGGACACAAAGAATATGAACGACAAGATTTCCTGGACTAAAACAGTACTTCAAGCAAATGTGCAAAAAAAAAAAAAAAGTTAATAAGATTTTTCCCTTTTTTTTTAAGAGAACGTAACTTTTCTTTTTTTGCATGTTTGCCTTGCATTTCTATATTTTATTGACATAAATGTCTGTAAGAAAATAAAGACATGAGATATGTTAGATGATCTGCTGCAACATGCCAGAAACACTGAAATATCAGAACAAAAAGATTCTTTTTGATCAGAACTCAGCAAGTAAAAAGTCAAATTTGGTACGAGAAAGTGTCCAAACTTTTGATTGGTAGTGAATGTGACGCTGGGATCAAAAATGGCTGCTCTGAGTCATTTTATGACGTTTTGACCTTTTGAATCATCGCAGATCAGTTTGGATGCATACATAAAAGCTTTGTGTCAAAATCTGCTTCCTGCCAGTGTTTTTCACGCTACCTTGTATTGCTATCCCGTTAGCATCATGTAGCTCCAGGCGCTAATCCAAGCAGGACAGCGCGACCTTAATCTCTCATTGTCTCTGAGCTCTTTACACATCTGGCTGTCTCCAGATGCAATCATCACTCCCGTCCCTTCATCCAGCGAGTTCTGTGCTGTATGGGCGTGATAATCCCTGAGGATTTTTACAGCCTCACTTTAGGTCAACCCTAATGAAACTGCACTCCCTAATCAGCTCAGAAATGATGTGGTTTACAAGCAAATTCATTCAGACTCTTTGATGCTCATTGATCCCACAGCAGTCCGATCATCTGAAATGCTTTGGAAATGCTCCATGCATGAGGTTTGTTGTTATTTTTTCTATTTTTTTTATGAATTTAGCAGAGGGTTAATATAAAATTTGTTTTTACTGAGTTGATTTTTTACATCTTGTGTCTTGGTTCATTGTCCTCTGCTGGCACTTACATTTCCAGTTTTATTTCACCAGTGGCGTCGGATTCTACAGTTTTTGTTTAAGTGCATCACAATAAATTCTAAATTTGCAATATTTTCTCACTGCAATAGAACTGGTCAGCAGCAATGCTGGAAATCCTTTTCTCTGTTGAATAAAGATCCAAAAACACAACGATTACAGTCTTTGCATTAAACATCAACTTTTCTTTAGAAAAGTACCGTAGAATTTACCCACTGAATCACACAAGATGCTACTTCCCCTTTCCTCCACCCGGGCAGACACAGACAAACCACACTGCTGACGGCAGAGACAACAGGAAATAGAAAAGTTGGTTGTTTTGTGAATTAACCTGGGCACATCTGTAGTAGCTTGAAGATAACACGAATAAAGGAGCAAACATTTACACGTATCATGAAAAAACAAAGGCTTGTTTGGAATTTGCTGTTGGTCTGAAGAGGAAAAAAATGGCTGGATTTATCTCCAGTAAGCATGTTACACTTATGTGAGAAAAGGAAGCTCTGAATCCTGAAGGTGTTTGTTTTTGAATCACAAAAAGCGATCTGTGTGCTGTAGCTCTTCCCTGCAGCCTTTAAACACGTCCTCTGAGCTTGAACCGCAGTAGATTTCCATCACACCCTTTCAGCTGTCCTTGAACGCGTGCTTCCAGGGATGAAGGGAAGGAGTTTCCCTTCTCCGCCTCATTTAGATCTGATCCCCAGCAGGTTTTGTTGTGGATCACAGAGAGACATTTGAGGATTACGGTCACTCCTCGCTGCCTGTTTCTGTCTGTCTCTCTTGTGTCTGTGGCCCTGGGAAACATAACAGAAGTCACAGATGAGCAACATCTGATCCTGAGCAATCATTAGACGTGGTATCATTTCCCATTTGCTTGCCTTTCTGTGATGAGTCACAGTGACAGTGGGTCCGAGTGCCAGTTAGTGACTGAAACTGATGACAGAAATGTCTAAATGTAAATATAAAAGTAATAAGAAGAGGAAAACCTCAGAACAACAAGAAGTTTTTATCATTAATGAACAGTAGTGTGGGAACCCTCATACCAAGAGTTGTTTTCATGAGCAAGATGTGAGTTCAGGGCAATAAAACCACATGATAAAATCTTCTCTTTAACTCCTTTGATCTCAGGATCACATCCCAGCAAACTCTTTGATTTAGCTAATTAGAAACCCGCTCACTAAATGTAAAAAAATTACGCTGGATGCTGGAACTTTGAGGTACTACAAAGTTAGACTGAACCGTGTTTAATTGTTGTGACTGATTGCGTTTGCAGACCTTAAGGGCACATGATGGTGACTTTACACAGGAAACCCCACAAAGATCTAGCAGGATATTTGGGTGGTGATAAAAGCCTTAACCTCAAACTTCCGTTGCCATACTCGCGATGTTTTTTTCTCTTCTGTGCTTAGACTAACGACAAAACTGGAGTTTTTCAAACTTCACTTTCTCTTTCTTTTTCGGCAGGGTCTTAAATTAATAACAAGTTTCTTGCTTTTAAAACAAGATCTCTGTGTTTTAGGGAACCCTTTCATTTACCTTTAAGAAGGGTTCACTTCATGCTCCCCCGTGAGGCAGTTACTTGCTCGGCCATGCGTTACATCCCTTCGTTTTCATCACCTCCAGGTTTTTCTCTGTTGTTTACCCTGTTTTTGTCACAGCAGGACACGCTAATCAATAAGCAATTAAAAGGGCAACAGAACAAAGAGGTTAGATTGCTTCAGTCCAGCACATCTTCAGAGCTCATGAATTGTAGAAATGAGGTAGCGAGTGTGTGTTTGAGCCATTCCAGGCACTTTGTGTGGCATGCAGCAATCATAAAAAATGAAAAACCAGCTTTTAGTTCACTTACACATATTGTGACATCTCACCACACTGCTTTTAGCTTTTGAATTGGCTGTTTTAGCTAGCGTGAGGTAGCCACATTAGCCACTCTTTTGACATTGAGGTTGATTGCATATGATCTGTGAATAACATCCAAAGCCCCGGGTTATAATAAGTCTTAGAGGAGGGGAAGACGAGCAAGCTCAAGGTCAGACGATCCTCTGCAGTAATCTTAACCAGGAAGAGGTGTTGAAACCACCCATCCTGTGTGAGAGAATAACTGCTGCTGGTTTACAAGGAATTCACACGCAGCAGTCAAACTGTTTTCCACTCTCTGATATTCCATTGTCACTCAGTGCTGCAGCAAACAAAGCTGTTTACAATTGAATCCAACTGCAGCGCCGCACAGTAACAGCCGTAAGACACACACAAACCTGAAGAGCATATCAGCTTTGTCACATGACAGTTTAGACTGCTCTGAGGTGGGAGTAGAATGTGTTTACGAAAAGATCCCAACATCTCCTCTTGTTTATGCTCGTGAGTGTGTGTGGCCTGTTTTATACCGATGCTGACACCTCATTCTGTTTGTCTTTTTGAGCCAAAGAGACAGGCGGCTGTGGCAGATGTCTCCCATCAGCCGTGTGTAGTCCACCCCCAACATCTCTGATATGACAAACCTGCCGGCGAACCTCCCTGGATGGCTGTTTGAAAGCCTTTAGAGAGAGTAGATCTGTATGAGAGGAATGATAGAAGAAGCATTATGTTCTTTTACTTAAAAAGCATTTTTCATGCTCTTATTTTGGGAATCTACCCCAAAGTCTTTCTTTCCCGTCTTGTTTTTGGGTAAAGTTTGATCTGACTTTTAAAAATAAAGAAATAAAAAACAACGAGATAGTTTCCATTCTGATTAAAGCATGTTACATTAGCCAGAAATAGGACTCTTTGGCATATAAAGTAGCTTATTTAGAGTGTGTTTACATTCTTTTCCTGTCTCCATTGTTGTTCACAAGGTCAGAGTTTTTTTTACAAGATCTATGAGTGTAGCATGTTCTGCATTAATGCAAGGGATGAAAAATGAGGGGGAATATCTGCTTTATTGAAGTTCAGAAACCTATTCCCTCCTCTCGTTTTTTTCCCTCTAACACTTTGTTTTTTACAGGCTGCCATTTCCACTAGATTAGTGCCCAGGGTTTTAATTGCAGTTTATGAAGCTCATTTATTGGCGTGAGAGTTTGAAAGTTTGTGTAATGTGGCATCCAGCAAGGCAGGCAAACCTCCAAGCCACCCTGTGGTTTAGCATTTCTTTTTTTCCTCCTCATCATCTTTGTTGTTTTCCTTTTTTTTCTCTTTTTTTTTTTTAACAGCAGAAAGTTTCTGGGTTTAACCGTACACGCTGCTGTTTTTATAGAGAATTAGCACTTCTCTACCCGGCACCGGCTGTGTGGCTCCACGCTGGAAGTGTTGCCTTTAAAGCTGCCGACCTCTTGAAAACCACACAGACACATGCCAAGAGCTCAAATGTTTAGCTAATGTTTCTCATGACAGTTGTCAAAAAACTGAGAATGTCTTTTTGTTAAAGTATTATGTGAGATTTTGGTCTGACATTGGTTTTAGAACCAAGAAACCAAACAGAAAGAGCTCATCTTGTTTTCTTGACCCGTGTTTTTATCTTTCTTCCGTCACATCGTCCCCTCTGTGGCATTGCACTGACACCCTAGAGGCTAATTAAGCCTTAATTACATTTGTTGGAATTGATTTGTGATTTAGTCTTTCCTCTGTTGTTCCAGCTCATTGGCCCCTGTAGAAATGTCATTAATGCACCATCATTTTCACAGGCGGTCTAATTAAAGGGACATACTCTCTGGGTTTCCCTCTTATGAGACGCCTGGAAGAGGAACATGTTGGCGAATGGCGCCCTGATGATCCAAAATGGAAGGCCCAGTGGGGGAGGATGTAAAACAACGATGTCTAGATGGCGGGCACGCAGAGCCTGGCAGGTAGTTTGTATGGGATCATGGTGCCTGAGGTGATTTAATGACTAAACATCTAGCTAAGATGCTTCTATGTACTATTACAAACCTCAAAAAGGTTAAAAATGCCTTAATTAGGTTCATCTCTCTGCGATCTATCTCACACAGGCTCATGTTTTTCTAAGACTGTTTTGATTTTTCTAAAAATCCACATACAGTTATGCTGTTTCAATCAATCCCTGTATATTGATTGTCAGTCCAACACACAGACTCTTCACCATCCTGCCCTCTGGGAGGCGCTACAGGAGCCTCTGGACTAAATCCAGCCAGTATCACAACAGCTTCATCACTATAGCTGTCAGACTCCTGAACTTTGCCTTCTGACACCTGAACCAAATTAAATTCATGGACTGAACAGATGTATACCCATAACTGGGGAAAAAAAAAAAAAAAAAAATATATATATATATATATATATATATATATATATATATATATATATAAAATGTCCAAACTTTTGTTCAAGCTTTTGGTCTGTACTATATATATATAGATATAGATATAAATACACATATATATTATGTATGTATAAAATATATATCTCACTGATCAAACTGCACTCATGTTAACACTGCATGGATAATCATACTGTACAAAACAAAATAATAATTATAGTTTCACAGTCTATTAACAGTTAATAATATGAGAAACCTGCTCGTTAATTTTACATGTATTATAGTATATTCATAACATGCCTTCATATCGTGTTGTAACATACCTACTATATATTTATTCTATATATTGATATTCTTTCTGAAGCACTTCTGGATGGATGCAAACTGCATTTTGTTGCTTTCTACTTGTGACATGTGCAATGACAATAAAGTTGAATTCTATTCTATTCTATTCTATTCTATTCTATTCTATTCTATATCTACATAATATATTTATTTAAAGAGGCCATTCCATTAAAAAAAAATTCTGAGGTTTCTGTTGAATATTTTAGCTCCACAGGTGTTCTTACCTTCATAGTGGGTGTGAAAACAGGTCAACAACTTCTCTTTCAGTTTTAGTCTCTCAAACTACAAAGGTGGTGATAACACCCGAGTTCTCCCGAGTTCAAACAGCCTGTATCTGTTTCATCACAACTCCTTTGCTCGTTGGTATTCATCAGCTCCCGCAGTTGAAACCACGCCTAGCATGCTGCTGGCTAAAAGCTGTAGCATAAGATGTAGCAAACAGGAAGAGACTACGTCTGACGTTGCCATGCGCAGCGGGGCAGGAAACAGTATACCTTGCTCTCATAGGCTAGTTTGTTAGCCAATCAGAGTCCAGCAAATTCAAATAATGAATATTAATGAGTTGCTGCCTGAAGCTTGATGAAACCAGCTAAATTTTGATGCAGAGAGATTGAAAGGTTAATCATTGTTTCCTAATGTTTTTTTAGATATAAAATGTTTTTATATTACAGGTTAATACTTAAGAAATAACCACAAAATTCTGAAATTTGTGTGAAATGGCCTCTTTAAGCTTCTGTCACAATGACCTATACAAACTGCTGCGAACACACAACGAATAGTTTTCGGATCATTTCCTACAGCCTCCTTAATGCAGCCTTATAAGAATCTGGTGTCTGTGGTCTGTTCAGAAGCTCATGGCCAGGTCGATGGTCTGGTCCAAGATTCTACAAGAACGTGCCATGAAAACCTTCTGCATAGGGTCACCAGTGGAATGTCCTTGAAACAACCTAAGAACAATGCACAATAATTAGGGATTATATACTTTTTATTGACTTTATTATTTACTTCTTAAATTGCAGAGGATTGTATGTTTTTACAACTACGGAAAGTAGACTAGGACAAAAATCTGTTGTTTCCAAGTGCCATTTATATTCCCCAACTAAAATGTGCCAACAGCCAGAGGATCTTCATTACAACAACTTGAAATTGCCATGAGATACACATGGGTGTGCCTCTCGTGCATCTTACAACAATAATTCTTGTAAAATGGTTGTCGGTGAACCAGAGGAAGGTCCTAACTAATGCACCCGTATAAAGTGAGCAAGAACTCTGCTGAATATCACCTCATATTCTCAAGAGTTCATCAAGTTACTCATGCAGCAGCCATACCAACTTCCTGTAGGAAAAAGTGCCCGCCTCCACGAATGTTAACAAACTCCAGATTTGGTCGTAGAAAACAGGAGATTTGTACAAACCCATCGTTCATACGGGTCACTGTGACTGAGGCTCAACTCATAACACAACAGATCGTTCTTGAAATGATAAGAGTCGATAAATGCAGTGAGTATACTACAATTAGCTGGTGGTTCCATGGTTTAAACCCAATAAAAAAGAAATCTTCTCCTAATGTTTATTACTGAGCTGCATACTGGAGCATCATCATGGCCAAGAAACAGCCGAATGTCTTTCCTGCAGAAATAAACAAGGCACATTTTGAAGCAGTTTTTTTTTAGATTCTTATAAAGTGATGGCCTTTCCTTGGGGAGGCCTGTGGGTGGGAAGCAATGAAGTAGGGGGGTGCAGGTTTGGTGATGCATTCACATGTGGAAGGCCAAAGCAGCAAGACTCTTTCCCAGCCCAGTCTGGTCTAACGGTATCCTGCTTAGAGTCAAACTATCTCCCTCTCTGCAACTTTCCTCTACTTGTGAGCTCGCTCACAAACCTGCAGGCAGAGCGGCCGCCTGCTATTTTCCTCTGCCCTCAATTTCAGTACAATTCTATCAGTTGTCTGCATGTACCCTCTCTGTCTGTTATGATTGTGTATAATGGGACTGAGTCCAGCTGGCTGGCTGGCAAGCTGATGGGCGTGTTGGACAACTCCTTCACAGTTGGCTGGCCTGGTAGGATGGGGGGGTAGAGGAATACAGAGGGAAGGAGAGAGGAAAGAATGAGAGAAAAGGGTGGAGGGAGGGAACCTCAGAGCTGGAGATAGAGCGGGAGAACAGGGAGTGGGGTCACTTGAGTTTGTTGGTCATAGGATATCAAGCTGCTTTTTCTCTCCACCCTGTTTAGTAGTCTGACTCTTCCTCCCTATCACATCAAAACCGCCATCTTTGGGAGTGTTTCTAACAACTAAAACATCCATCACAAGACAACCGCAGCCCCGTTTGGAGTCTTGACATAATCCTGCCATGTAAACAATGTCAATAACATGCAAGTTAAGCACTAACTAACACTAATTCTTGTATTTTTTCACAACAAAGCTCATCAGAAATGACAAAAACTAGTTGGGGTGTTGATAAATGTCTAGCTATGGGTAATTTGAGGCATTAAAAGTCGGTATAGCAATGTAACAAGAGTTTAAATTGTTGCTCATAAGGTGTCCGTCTTTGTTTTTTTTGTCAGGCCCCTGTGATTGCTGAGTCATCTGGAAAAAGCTCTTGCATTCTTTATTCTTGGCTAATGCAGCATAAGAGAACTTCCATTTTTAGCTTCATGGCAAATTGCATTAAGCCATAGTTCAATGAGTCCTAATGCTTTGAAAGAAACAAAAATTGACAGAAAGGGATCAAAAGTATTGTGATATCGCTCTGAGTGTCTCCCCATAGCGTGGCCGACATGCTTCACTCCTACTTCTGAGCAGGAGAAGAATGGGTTAAACCTGTCTGCAGCCCACATCTGGGAGTCATTTGAAACATTCCACAAGTCTTACCACATGTTTTCAGATGGACTAAATCCTGCGAAAGACTCGCCTGTCAGAGGTTTTGAGAAAAATCATCTTTTTTTTGCAGCCAGAAGGGAGGAAAATGAGACAGGAAAAAAAAAAGCTAAACGTTTTGCAGGTGAGACTAGCTAACAGTGTCGGTGGGTTTATGGAGTTGTTTCTGCATTTTGGGATGTGCAGTGTCCACAAGTCCTCCACACACATATGTGCCATGTCATTTAAACATGTTTTGAGTGAAAGCTGCTTTTTAAGAGCCATTTGCAAGTTTAAAAAAAAAAAGCTTTGAGGCTCAGCTAACTGTTTCCATGTGGCTGATACCATCTGATCTGTGCACTTCTTCTTCGCCTCACACATTTTTTTCATTATTCTTCACAGTCTGGCACCATAAAGTGGACCAGTATGAATGCCTTTCAGCACGTGTGTCTAGACACACTAAACAGATTGGAGTGGCACAATTAACTTCTGGTAGAGTAGCTGCTTTTGACGATACCATCCTAATCTTACTGTGAGATATGAAGAAGCTTCTTTTATCAAACCAAAGCATCACCCTTTGGCACTTTTTATAGACAGTTTGACCATTACTCTACTGCACATGAAAATTTTATAAACAAGAGAACTAAAATATTGAATGAATGGTTTTATACTTCCAAAAAGCAGTTTGGTTGAATTACGGTAAGATGACTCAGTGGATAATGAGTCACCACCCTTATCTTTACAGCTCTCTGGTTGCTTTTACCACACATCAGATCATATCCCGTACAATATTTAAGAAAGGCCGAAAAACTACTTTTTCCCTTCAGGCTCTCATGTTGCCTTGCTGTATTAGACACTGTAATTACCCACAGACATTTGTGGGACTTTAAATGTTTCTTTTGGGCGTGAGTGACACCCAACACAGTTGGGGGGCCCCTGTCAAGTCTCTAACACTCTGCTCTTTTCTCTCTAAACCAGGACATGACTTGTGGTATGTAGAGCTGGGCTGGGGGTTGAAAGAATTGATCGAGCTGGATAATGTTACCATGGCTTGGAAATAGTACTATACATTCACACTGGACACAATAAATAGGAACTAAGCATTTGGACACCAAATCCTAGCAGCAGCTAGAGACATCCCCAAGTTTCTTTACACAAATATGAGTCACTAACCATTTGCAGGGAGTGATTATTCTATTAGTCTGCTAGAAATATGTTTTTAGAAACTTTTGAGTAAGTACTTCAAACTCAACAAGTGGTTAATATAATGTCTGATGTATTGAGAAGATTAATTAGATGTAGTGTCCCATCAAGTTCTGTTCAAAAGTGAAGCTAAAACTTTTGTTTGTGCTGCCATGTAGTAATTTACAGTCTACGCAATAGAAATGTGGGGCTGAAAGTCTTGCCTGCTAACAGTTGTGTTTTTGTAGCATAAAATAATGAAATAAAGCCCCAAGTATTTAGTAAAACTTATATAAATTCAACTTTTTGTGACAATGCAGTGTGAAGGCTGAGAGTGCAATGCATCTGCCTCTGTTGAAAGAACTTCCTAAAGCTAGCTGAGTTGCACACACGTCAGCTTAGCTAACTAATTAGCTAGCATAAGCTAACTGAATAGCATAAACTAGTTCAATCATAAGCTAGCTACTTAGCATAAGCCAACTGATTAGCATGAGCTAAGTAAATAGCATAAATTTGTTTATTATCAAGCTAATTGATAAAGAAAAGCTAATTGATTAGCATGAACTAGTGGAATGGCAGAAATTTGTTCAGTGCCATAAGCTTTTTGATTGGTATAACATAACCGATATAGTATACATAGTTTTAGAGTTAGTTCAATGTCATAAATTGATTGTTTAGCATGAGCTAACCCTAACCCTAATAGAGTTGCATGAGCTAACTGATTAGCATAAACTGGTTAATTAGCAAAAGCTAGTTTACTATTCTATACATCAGGATTAACATCTAGATTTAACCATGGTCTTTGCTCAAACACACAAGTCTGAACTGAAAGCCAAAATTCAAGCTATGGAAGTACATAAGATAGGAACAAAATACTGCAAAAGTAAAATTTCATTAAGCAGATTGTGAAAGAAGCAATTCAAAAGAAAATTTAATTGGAGGCTAGCAAAAGGGAACTGAAGCAACAAAATCAAGAATAGTTTGTATTTTACCTGGCCAATATGGAGAAAAAACTGAGAGCCCAGCTTCATGAATGGGAGGAATAGCATCAGAAAAAACTGATGGACCTCACCCAAAGACTGCAAGAAGAAAAGCTATCTGCGACCTGGAGGAAGAGATTAACCTGCCGAGAAACTTGGAAACTTTAAAACTGCTGAAGCTAAAGTGGCCACGTGTCATTGAAAATAATTTGAACATTAAAAGAATCCAGTCAACTTCAAGAAGCTGAAGTAAAAAATCTTTAAAAAGTTGTGAAGAAACTGCAGCTTCAGCTTGAGGAAGCTAAGAAGAAAAACAACATGGATCAAGGCAAAGAAATGTCCAAATTGCAGACTAAGATGGAGTTTCCATAGCAGAAAGGAAATGTTTTAAACCCTTGCCTCTGAAAAAAGCACAAAAAGCAGCAGGGACCAGAGGGAGTCCAACCAAAAACAAGTCTCTGTAAAAGACTCAAAGCTCCACATCCAGACTCAGGGATGTAATGACCAATCCAAGAAAAAATCCCCAAAACTGGTCATCAAAGATAAAGACACAAGCCACTGGGAGCTACATTCCAACAAAGACCACAAACATCAACAAGCATAAGCGAGAGGATGAGGCAGAATGATGCAAAGGTAAGTCCAGATCCTCAGTTACAAGATCATTCTTCACAGACAAAAACTGCAGAGAGACCAAATAAAAAGTCAAAGCAAGATGAAGACAGGGATGAGAACTGTGGAAAAAAAAAGTTGCTGGTCTCAAACCAAACTCAGCTGGGGCTTTCTGCATAAAGTTTGTATGTTCTCCGCGTGCATGGGTCAAGTGCAGAGAAATAATTTCCCCAAGAGAAATCAGTTATTATTAATGCTCTCACAGAAAGTGTCATGCTGAAAGGCACACCACATTTTACTCTATATTATGATTTGCTAATTTAGAAAAGTGTGTACTATTGCTAACTTAAATGAGCTTGTTTGGGCTAGGTCAATATTATAAGATTGTTTAGTAGTGAATACTATTATTTAAGCATCGACTGGCTGTTTAGCAAAATGATTAGCATAGATTATAATTGCGTTAATAGCATAAGATATTTCAGAACTAAAAGAAAACTAAAAGTAAAGTTGAGGTGATTGTGCAAAGGACGATACTTTGAAAAATGAAAAACATCTCCAACATCTGTGAACAACGTTGTCGGTGTAACACTCTTGAAGGAAAAAAACTTAGCCGACAGAGCTAACTTAGCTGCACAGTAAACAAAAGTATGACTACACACGATCAAGTGAGCTTGCTACAAGAGTTTTTCATGAGCTGCTTCAAAGCACTTACAATCAATCATAACTCACCGTTGTCCAACATCATGGATGTTCAGATACTGGTGCTAGAGCCGTGGTGTTGAAGTTCACAAGGTCCAGCTTTTAATTTGTCAGTCCACTTTCGCTTATCGGCAAGCGAATATGCATATTACTTAAATATTTAGGTTGGAGCTAAATATTTAATTTTTAAAATATTTATTTTGTAAAATAAAAATTTAACTTCAAATTAATTATTTAGCTTGCAAACTAAACATTTAGTTAGGACATGTAACATTTATAAATAAATGAACAAAGTGAAAATAAGCTAAATAGCCAATAATATTGCTGTTGATTTTTGACTGTGTAACTTTACAAATGGCCCCCCATAGTGTTCTGTTGAAATATGCTACCTGTTGTGATGTGCTACCGATTCCTTCTGCACGTGCCGTTCCACAGTCTTGACTTCAATAAACAGATTTATCATTTATTTTTCTTTTTATATTCCATAAATACATTTCACCTATCAAATAAATTCTCCCAGGACAGGAACACTAAATATGATGTTATTTTTACTTTCTTTGCATTGTCAGACAGGCAAATGCTTTATAGACTTCCAATGACATCTCAATATGAAATAAGTTTTCAATTCGTACTATGGCAGCATTTTTCGGCAGGGCAGCGTAAATCGTCAGAACACCACTTCCAGCTGTGAACCGAATTACTGAAGTTATTATAGGGGGTTAATATAGGGGGACCAGAGGCGTCCAGAGTGTCTAATATGAAGCTGAACATGTTTTTTGGTGAGTATCCACTTAGACAAGTTTCATAACAGTAACTTAAACTTTTAAAAGTTATTTTGTACTGCTTTAACTTTTACAAAAATTAACATGAACATCAGTGACAACAGGAAACTGATCATTTTAGCAATTTGTGTTACAGTGTTCCGTATGTTGCTCTCTGCAACCCTCAAGAGAAAGCAGCATTAGAAATCATTGATCCTCAAAATGTGTTCAAATGCAGATTTCCAGAGTCTAAGCAGTAGAGTTAACATACATGTCTTACAAGACACTGTCTGTGTCTGCTACATGTAAAACATTAAATGGAACATACCTCACGTGTCTTTCCATTGTGCTTGGCATCTTGTTGCTGCTTTGCCTCACATGTTGAATTCCAGTCTATTTCTGTCCCACAGCACATGGGTTATAGTAAGGATTCAGCCCCGGTAACTGCTACTTTAAACCTGCTGCAAGGAGAGGATGCAGTTGAAACACAATGCTTCACAATCCCTGCACTGCTGTTGAGTGCATGAAGCTGAGCCCATCCACTCCGCATGAACACATGCTAGACACATGCATGCCAGGCCTGAGTTCCACCTGTCAGAAGGCAGTGAAACGAGACAGCTCCATCTCATCAACTCTTCTGTTATGACAGCAACAACTTCCACCGCTAGATTCTTTTAGCATTTGACGACTCCCTCAGTCTACGGCTGCTTGCATGCCTGTGTGTCCCATGTCACGATTAGTTCCTTCAGTGCTGGATTCCTCACTCGCGTGGTAATGTGTGACAACTGACACAGTTTAGTGTCACTCATGGCTTTTGTATGAGAAAGCCTTGAAGGCAGCAGGAGAAACAAGGAGGGTGCTGATGCTCACACTCACTGCCACTGCTCTCTGGGAAAGATGAAAAGCCACAGCAAAGGGAACAGCTGGGATGAAATACATCCAGCTTCTGGCCTTTTGTCTCATTATTTGGGAAACAAGAGAAATGGCAAGACTGTGAGAATCTGGTCAAATAATGTCTCTGACTTATTAAATGTGTTTCATTCTGATTGCACAAATCTTTCTGGACACTTTTTCTGGCTTTAAGTTATTATTTAATTTTTAGCCAATCTATTTGTTTCTCCGCAGTCACAGAGTTCTTTTATTTTGGAGGGGGGTCCTCATCCTTCTCTGTTTCTGTAATTTTCCAGCAGGTCTTTTTTGTCCATTTTGACCACATTTCAATTTCTATTTCACATTCTCACCTACTGACCTTCACTTCTTCCCCAGGGGCAAACAGTGATAGGCAATTTGGGTACTGACTCACAAGATCAGTAAGACCATGAAATTTCAGACCAACTGAAATTGTCATGTCATGAAAAACAACAGCACCAAATTACAGGGAAAATAACAAAAACCAACATGCGGTTAAACGGGGACTCAGATTTTATCAAGCAATTTCTTTGTTCTTTTCAACATTAACAGGTCTGTGATAGCTGCAGTTCAAAATTTCCTCAGTGTGTTATGCAATTTTATCTTCTGTGGCCAACTCAGCCTTAAATAAAGAACACCCACACAATCCCACAATTTGTAAATAAAGAGAGAGGTGGTAAATCTGTGTCACAAACATAATATCTAACATTTTAGGGCGATAACTCCTTTCAAACATAACACCTGAGTGATAACAGAAGTATAATGAACATCACAGACACCCTCTTTCATGATGTTCTCGAGCTGCAGCTCTCCATTGCACAAGTATTTGTGACAACAGTCTTCTGCCTCTTTTCCACTGGCATCTACTCAGCCCGGCCAACTCCCCCCGACTCAGCCTAACACCACACGGCCCGTAGTGTCTTGTGTATTCATTGTGTTCGCAGAAGTGAGGGCGAAGGTGTGGAGGGATTTTGATTCGCAAGCGGCGCAAAAAGTCTGTGATACAGAAAGTAGTCCGACACAGAAAACCCAGCAGCACAGCAGGAAGCTTCCCAGGCTTACCTTCCCCAGGCACAATTTTTTCAGTGTTTCCAGCAGGGCAGCCGCATGACACACCAATCAGAGGGCAGCAGCGATGGGGTGGGGTACTAGCATCATCAACTATCCTAGCCAATCACTTCACACTGGATGCCTGACTCAGCCCAACTCGTACTACCTCCAGAGGTGGTATGAAAAAAAACGCGGCTCAGCCATGAAAATGGATAGTGGAAGTGCTCTCAAAAAGAGTGCAAGGCTGAGTAGATGCCAGTGGAAAAGAGGCATTTGAGGCAGCAGGGTGGTGGCCCACTCACACACCTAGGCACCGGCTTGCGTAGGCACCAGCATGTCTATGCACTTGCATGCCTAGAAACCTGCATGTCTATGTGCTGGCTTGCCTAGGCACCAGCTTGCCTAGGCACCAGCTTGTCTAGACACCAGCATGTCTAGGCACCCACACCCCTGGACACCCACCTTTGCCTGCCACCCGGATCTCTATGCACCCAATCTTGATTTTCCTTCACGCTGCTGGTAAGTCTATGTGGAGGTGGCTTCCTGTAACCTTTTTTGGGCTGAGTCCGGCTGAGCCCCAGAAGCAAAGACTTGACCACCAGGTGCTCGCTGTTGATCCCCCAGGCCTGGTTCAAGGAGAGTACCCCAGTCTCCCTATTCTGGGAGAGGTTTTCTGCCTGCCATTGTCAAGTCTCATCAAGATATGTGAACTGCTCTTAATCTGACCCCTCACTGAGGCCAGTTTGCCATGGGAGACCCTACTGAGGACTTACACCTTGGGTGTACATATCACCAAGGACCTTACATGGACACTCAACACCACATAGAGGTCTCAGCTTCAACTGTGGCTGTACTTTATGAGGAAATACAGAAGCTTGGTATGCCACCAAAGATCCTCAGCAACTTCTAAAGCTGCATTGTTGAGAGCATCTTGATTAGCAGCAACATAGTGTGGTACAGTAACACCACTGTTATCAAATGCAAACACCTGCAGAGAGTAGTAGAGACTGCTGAGAAGATCACCAGGAGTACATTACCCTCTCTGCAGAGGATCTACATCTGCAGGGTCCACAGAAGAACTGCCCTGATCCTCATGCACACGACTCACCCCAGCATGGAGTGTTCACACTTCTACCCTCAGGCAGGAAGTATAGAAGTGTGAAAAGCAAAACCACAAGGCTGAAAAACTTTCTTCCCAACGGCCATTAGATTCCAAAACCACTGACTGGAGTCACATTCCATCCACCTTATCAGACTGGTTTATAGTTTGCACACAAGCACTTGCCTTATTACATATATCTTTCTTATTATCTAGCTCTATCCTTAGCTTTATCTTTATTGTTTTATGTGGTGTACAGTGGGACAGCAAAGAAATAATGTCAGTGTTGTTTCTTTACTGTGCAACAATAAACCTTTTGAATTGAATTGAATTGCAAAAAAAAAATAAAAATACTAATTTGAAATTTTCTGTCTTTTCCATCTTTTTAATGCAACTCAAAAACATGATATTCAGTGCAGACAAACACACACACACACACACACGCGCACACACACACAAGTGTGTTTTGGTATCCTTATGGGGACCTTCCATTGACTTCCATTGATTTTAGTAACTAGATTTATACCTAACCCAAACCCTTTTACTAACCTTAACCATTACTGATCTATAACTAACCCTAAGACTAACTAAAACTCTATTCACACCATACCTATAAACCTTAACCCCTAACCCTAAAAAGGGGAGTCCCCCCCATGGGGACCAGGCTTCGGTCCCCACAAGAACCCTCGGACCCCAGAAAGATAGTAAAAGTCAGGAAACGGGTCCCCAGGAGGTCAGAAATACAACCCCCCCCCCCCCC
>SSNP01000306.1:258782-342335 GCA_006937955.1 Pachypanchax playfairii
CCCCCCCCCCCCCCCCCCCCACACACACACACACAGTTCTCCCAAAAATTAAACATGAAAAGTTTTGTCTCTCACATTACAGACACAATTGCTTTTATGAGCAGAAAAAAACCCCCAAAAGGCTCAAACGTCTTTAAACTTTTATGGAAACATGTCGTCACCTTTTAGTAGACTACATTCTGAAATTGCATGCTTCAAAATGATTTTGGTTAGTTTGATTTGATATCTGAAAAATGTGTGGAACACATGAGACAATCTGATTTTTTTTTTTTTTAAAAGCAACATACTTTTATAGAGAGGATTTTAATTTGTTTTCTTGGTCATTCTTCACAGCAAATACAAACAAATAAACAAATAAATACGTACATAAATAAAATGAACAATCTGAGAAATGTTTGAGATATATCATACATTATGTACAACATTTGAAATACAATACAGGTGGTTCTAATCTGACATATAAAACCACTGTCTTTCACTAGCTATAGATTAAAAAATACTTCTTAATAAATATATATATATAAAAAAAGTTTTCACATTATGTTGTTTTTTATTAGTTTGCTCATTAAATTAATATTTGTGTTCTCTTTAAGATGTCCTACTTCTGTTTCAAACTAATTTTAACTTGTGTTAATTTGGTATCAGTTTTATCTTGAAAACATCTGCATTATTATTTTTTTAACTGCATATACAGTATCGCTGACTACAAATCTGACTTCTACGTTTTTTTTTTTAATTAACTGCTTTGTGAATTTCAGAGAAGCAGTTTAACACGGAGTGGTTTTCCTGCTGCCTGGTTTTAACTCGCGGAGAGAAGAGAGCACATCTGGAAGGAGCAGGGCATCCACGTTTTTTATTGATTTCGTTTTTTTCATGACTCCATATAAGGAAAAAGGGGGCGGGGCTAGCGCCTGCGTGGGATTTCACAGCCAGAGAACGTGACTGTAATGGTTGTCTTTACGAAAGCCTTGCCAAACTTGCCTGCTCTCTGAAAGCGACTCGCCACCTCGGTACCGACCGTTTTACCCTGTGGAGGGGGGGGTAATTTCGAGCCTCGCACGCGGGAGCCAGCGTTTGGAGGTTGGAGACTCGGTGAAAACTTTAAAAAAGCCTGCCGTGGTGGAGAAATACGGAGCTGAACTAGCAGAAGCAGTCCGAGGGGACCCGGGAGGAGGAGTCAACAGGTCTCAGGTATCCACTTGTCATTGACAGCTTGACAACATTTGACAGCGTGTTTCAGGTGAGACAAGCGCAGGTAGAAATCAGAACCCTCTCACCTGGAGAAAAATGAATGCATCTTTATGTGGACAAGGTTATGACATTATTACCGGATGTCGAAAGTCATATGAACCAGGTAATCTGTGCCTACATAAGTACCCGCGTGCGCTAGTTTAAAGAAACATTAACCGACTTATTTATGTATTTATTTATTAAGAAAATGTTGTAAAGACATTCTCATGTTTGTTTAAACGCGGACAGTTTCTGTCGAGACAATCCCTGTCAAGCAAAAGTCGGAATGAGGAGCAACAACCCTTTAAAAAAAGCCTTGGTGTTTTACCAAAATTTGTGCCTTTTTCCTATAATGCGCTCCGTCATGTTATTTGTTTCTTCTTCTTCTCTTTTTTGGATGGAGTATGAGCAGCTGGATTCCTCGGTGTGCTGAAAGTAGAAAACACAGCAGAGAGCTCGCAACAGGAGCAGCCACAGCTTGCATTCTTTTCATCTGCTAGAAACTTGATGACCTGAGACAAATATGCTGTCTCCTGTCATAAAGGAAGACTTTGTCAGACTGGCATATCTTCTCTGATGAGTTGACACCCCCTGATTATTAACTGTCACAATATTAAGGTGCATTTCCTCTAATTATATGTCAGCTGTACAACTTTAGAGTTGCATCCCCTGCAGCACTGGAAACCTGTGGTGTTTAACACCGATTAGTAATAACATTTATTTAAATCTGTAGCTTGCAGCTTGTGCTGAAGTGTGTGTTAACTTCTCACCGCAGCTGTTGTTACTGCCTTGTAAAGTTTGAGCTCTTTTTGCTTAGCTGAGGTGAAAGACGCACGACCTTTTCGTCTGACGACGTGTGACATTCAAAGCAAGATGCATTATGGGAAGAGTCACTCAGTAGGAAATCTGGTGTGGAAGAGGGTTTTCCCACCCTGTCACCTACTCTGCTCGTGTGATTCACAGCTAAATGTTGTGCCCTCGCTGTAAATGGGTAAACGTGAAATAGAAAACTGTCACAAATGAGGCGAATTTCTAATTATAACTTTTAGAAACTTGGTAAAAAAAAGAAGGCGTATGATACCTGATATAATCTCATGCTATGCATCACACTGTCTAAAATCAAATATCCTGATGAGCTGTTTATGTATATTAAATTGACAAAATACAGAGTTAGAATATCATCAAAGATTTGGAACTTATATATTAATATTTTAAGATGTTTTTTTAAAGAAAATATCAGTGAAAGTGGCATTTTTTGCTGCTCTGCCACAACTCATCTGACAGGTGGGAGGTCGGTTATGTGAGCGTCAGTTAAAGGCCTCGCATGACATGGTTTCACACAGTAAATATCATGAAAGCACTCTCACATTGCCAGCTCACCTCTTCCCATCACCTCAGCGTGCCCTCTTTGCCTCCTCATCAGGTTTTAAAAGTCTGAAAACCTCCAGTAAAGATTTCTTTTCTCTTCGCACAGCAGCAGTGAGTCACCAGCTTTATATGTGACATGTGACGACAGTTCTGCTCATCACCTGTGGAACAAGTTTATTTAGCAGATGGGAAGTTTGGATTGGCATATTTGAGCTATTTACGCTCAGCATATTTTGTTGATTTGTCTCTCCTCAGAGATTTGTGGCTTGTTTAAAACTCGAATCATCTTCCTCTGCTGAATAGTGAATTTTTGAGTGACCTATTTTCAAGATGCAGCATGTTTCCATTGCAGGAAAATAACTTCAACAGCAAGTTTAACAACAAATTGAGATATATTATAGAGATTTACTGTTTAGGACTAGCTTTTCTGTAAAAGACGTGTCAGGTGGTTTGGACCAGGCTGACTAACACGGTCGTGGTTGTGCTCGTCGGGTGCTGACGGATGAATCGGGCGGCTCACAACGGCAGCGCGCCCCGAAGATGCCACCCTACGACTACTTAACGGTAAACACCTCTTTGCTTGGTCCCGCCCACGCGCTGTCATATTCTAACTGCCAGCCGGGCTGTTTTGGATTTAGAAGGTGCTTAAAGTGAAAACCACACAGCAGAATTGGTTTCAAACTCTTGATAGGAAAAACCATCGGGGGTGTTTTTGTTGAGTTTTTCAGACTCTGTTTTGATGTGCACGTGTTGGTTAATTTCTGAAAAACAGTTCAGAAACCTTTACTTCTACTCACGGAGTCCAGTGGAACATGCCGTGTAGTTTTACCCTATTAAAACAAGCTTTGACCAATCAAAGAAGCCCAAAGTCTGTTGGAATAAGTAGAAATAATTTGGGATATTACAGTGGTTTTGCTGTGGTGCCCAGTGACGTAGTCTTTGCCTTAGGGACTAAGGGGAGTGTGGGAAAAGTGGTGGAGAAGAAGGGTGGGAGCCGATACCAAGAGAGTGTAGCTGAAGCTGAACTGGATTGTTTTATTTTTTTATTTGGGGGGGATGGGATCTGTTGTGATGTTGGAATGTGGGAGCTACGTTCAGTATTTGACAACTCTTCTTCTGTTGCTTTCTACAAAACTAACTGCCCTGCCACCTCAAGAGGGTTCCCTCCTCTTCCCGCTGCTCCCTTTTATTCCTCTTTTATGGCTTTGATGGGATTAAATAATCTTTACGTGTCAGGAGTGCACAGTCTCTAGCGTTCATGTGAGGAGAGCAAGTAAGCAATTGGGTCAGGGTGGTAGAAAACTTGGTTTTATCCCAGCCTTAAAGCGGCAGGGTATTTTGTGTTTTTATATTCACCTCAAACCTTCAGAGGGAGATTTTCAAGGAAATCCAAGGCCAGTGAAGTTATTCAGACTCGGAGTAGAAAAGGACTTTACCTTTCTGTTGTATGCTCTCATAATAAAACGTCCCAGAATGGATCAGTTGGGATATTTTAAGTTCCTTCCACTATTAATTTGCCTCAAGAATCAGGCCACATTTGTCTCTTTTTTTTTTTTTTTCCTAATGAGGCTGAACTAAAAGACCTACATTATCCAGGTTACACATTTGGAATCTGTTTGAAGCTGCAAGTTGTTTTATTAGACTTTGAAGTCATTGACCCGTCTGAAAGTTCAGGGTTACTTGTTGCCAGAGTCATCACAGACTTTTTGTACCACTTTCCACAAGTTTTTTTTTTTGTTACCGTAGCTTTTTGTGAAATTGTCTGTGCCCAGTTGGACACTCCCTTGATGTGACGGCTGACATTTCCCGTGAAAAGCCTTATTGTTGGTGTTTTATCCTTCTCTGCCCTCCTCTGTATAAAACAATGGTATCAATTACTTCCTCTGAGTACATCCACAGCGCTGAGAGAGAGACGGGCTGGCGGGGCCGGTCGGCTGGCTTGCCAGCCAGGATGATCTCTTCGCTCTCAGTGGTACTTCTAAGCCGTTAGGCTGCAGATTCTCCTTTCACCAATATTATCACTGTATCCTGAGAAATACTCCTTGAATAGTGGCTGAATTGCCACCCTGTAAACACTCAAATAACAGCCTGTGTATATATTTATTTTCCTGTAGAGACAGCGCAGCAGACAGATGGGTCTGACACGCCCCCTACCCCTACATTCTTAATGAATGGTCTTTATTCCATTTTCCTTTGCCGTCCCCAAGACACTGCCATTAACTTTGACAGATGATATGTTCTTCCACTGAAACGGTGATCCTGAGCACACTGTCAGTGGAAATTGGATTTGTACACCCACCCCTTTTTTTCTTCTTCCCCTTTTTTCTTCATTTCTATTTTCCTCTCCTTCCTCCTTATTCCTGTTGCTCACGGCCAGTCCGCACTGACTGATACGATGCGAATATTCCTTTTAGGGACATATTGTATGGCTGAGAGGCCAAGTTAACTCTCTGCTGCTGTGAGTCAGACAGCAAGCGAAAGAGCAGGTGTCACTTATACAAATATCTGACCAGTCAATCTATTCCTAAGCACTACTTTATAACACATCTATGTCTCGCAGCAGAGTGTGTGTCTTCAGGTAGTTGTAGATGTGTTTTTTGCTCTCGCTCCGTGTAGCAGAAGCAACCGGCTCCCTGTAAGTGGCTCAGCACATCGTTATCGTCGGGCTCTGCTGACCTGGCTTGTTCCCGCCAAGTCAGTGCAGCCTGTGAGCTCATGCTGATTACTCCTAGTCCATGGGCTGTCATAACATTGCAGTTAGCTCAAGTAACAAGCCATCACACAAAATCATTGTCCTGCTGAATGGTAGCTGTGCAGAGAATGCCTGATGACACGAGGGGCAGTGAGTTGTAGTTATTCATTCGTCTTCGACGTCTAAGCTTTTGATTTAAATATAAACTGCGTGCACAGCACATGTGATGAAGGTATGTCAAATATGCAGCCTGCTCAGAGCATTGAACCCCCGCCTGTAGATGTTTTTCACAGTATATGCTCACTGAAACTAAGACAGTATCGGTAATGTTGGATCATTTAACTAGTTTTGTACTTCTCTTTATGTGAACATAGTTTCGATTTGTCTTGACTCTTTGTGTCGCAGTAATATTTCTGTGCACCCGGCAGCATATGGTTGCCATTTATGATCAACTGCCTCTGTAAAGAGGTAAGTGGAATATGCAAATGTCTGCATGCTAATGGAATAGTAATGTAATGAAGTTTGTTGTATATGGCCAATAATGAGCTCTGGTTATTGAGTGCTGATGGCTTCTTCTGAGCCAATCACGGTTGTTTCACGAGCTGCAGGCTTTCTCGTTTGTTCTTCTCATGCACATCGTCGCACAAAAAAAAGCACATGTGCATAATGTCTGAAACATGAACATTGCATTGGGTGAAAAGCAAACTGATAAATACCTGAAGCACTTGGCCGTTGCAGCTAAATTGAGCAGAACTGAGACAGATGCGGCGCAGTAAATTAAACAAGCTAGGCCAATCTTCTCTGTTGGGTGACAGCACAATGGTGATTAGAGTTTCATGTGAGCTGCACTACATTATTTATGGCTGTGCTGTGGGCCCAGTAGAATAGACCCACAGTCCATTGACTGGGCATATTATTGAAGACCTACTCGAAGTGAAAGAGCTAAGGGGGGGTGTGTTAAAAATGGCTTTATTTCCTCTTGAGGAGGTCCATTTTCATCTAAATGAAGGTGGAAGCCCCAAGCGTGTTGTTTCCAGGCCCTGCATGTGTGAAATGTGTTGACTGTGTTCCAGGAGACTTCTCTGCACCCTGCTGCTTTGTGTTTCAGGGTGATTTCTATTGAACCTCTCATTTGTACACGTCAGCCACATCCAGGTGTCTTAGTCAGTGCCTGCTCACCTGTTTACACTCTGGCCTTTCATGGATATCCTTCCTCATGTCTCGTTTAATATCACATACCTAACCAATGATTTGAACCACTCAATGTAGTCGACATGTCCAGGCTGCATCCCTGGGCAAGAACATATAGAAAATATCATGCAACAACTTTGAAACTGGTCACCATCATCAGCTAGTTTATTCATGATTGACATGAATGCAAATTCTAAAGCTAAAAATAGTGATAACTTGTCTTTACATGCTTATAAAGGAGTCGCTGTCTTTAAGTCAATTAATACCACTTGGAGATTATGGAGTGACAAGAAGGAGAAGGCCAAGACATGAGCGAATGTTCCTGTTGCTTTACAGATTAACTACCTCTTTAGATTTTCTGAGATTAGCTAACAAGTCATATGTAAAACTGACAAAATGTACCTGCAAACAAACCATTTCGGTGTGCCAAATGAGATAATCTGATGAGTGGAATAGATTAGAAATAAAGAAATGACTCGGGAGGATCAGACAGAGAGAGATTTACATAATCTGTTAAAAATGTACAGATGACCTCAATCCTCATTTTATAGATCAACCTGGAATTTACCTTCAGGGGTTTAAGCCTCCAGCAACAACAAACCATAGATCTTCTGCACTGGATTGTTGTGTGTCTCTGAGTCTATACAGGTACAGTGAAGTAGAAAGAGTTTGGTGAAACCCACACCAAACAGGATGTGGTACATCCACACAATCAAGACCGAGGACCAGGAAAAATTCTTGAAGCAAACACAAGAATTTTAAATCAAAAGGTTTTTATTTTTACCATTCTCAGGGATTATACATCTGAAGTGATGTTAAATCTCATAAAAACATGTTGATAATTATATTTTCTGATGCTGACATAAATCCCTTAATAGCCTTTAACTGAAGTGATAATTGGGATTCAGGAGTGTGAATAACTTTCCTATGTACAACTAGATGTAAATGTTTATCCTTTGTCATGTTTGTCTTTATAATCAGTGAGTTTATGGTGGTGAGGATGTGTTTCGTCTTCTAAAAACTGACGTCATCATTTGGAAAACAGGGTGACTTAACAGATAATACCGGTAAATGAGCTGCCATTGTTTTGTTATGTTCACAAACTATTCTCAGAATCAGAGCCAGGCGATATCAACCAAAACAAAATTCAGTTCTCAGCATGTTTTTATCCAAATCACCATATGTGATATGCCTCAAGGGCTAAATGCACTTTTATTAAGGATCAGAACATGAGCATTGAAACAGTTGACTGAAATTAAATGAAATTCCCCTAAAACAGTTGTACAAAATGTAAAAAAAATATAAAAAAAGATATACTGAGCAAAATTTTTGTAGATTTTAAGGTTGTTTTATAAAGTTTTAAAAGGCTAAAGAGTCTCGTCATGCTGTTCAAACTGCAAATGGGTCAATATATAAACAAGCTAATAAAAAACATCAAGTCTCAATTTATTAATCTGTGCTACTTTTGTCTTTTTACAATTTACATTGTGACACGCCATCTCTTTCGTTATGTTGCGCCGATGTTGTGTTGATACGTTTGAAAATCTTGATTCATCTTCCAGCCCCTTTTCAGAATGTTTTTACTTTACGTTTGTACTTGGTGTTAATATGGCTGTTATCAACACGTTATAACCTTACACAGGGTTTCTATCGGATCTGGATGGTCTTTTATACCGTGTATTCTCGTCTGGACCATCTACATACAGGATAAATAGACAGAAGAATGAAACACGGAAAGTTGAAGCCAAAAGGAAACAAGCATCCACCTAGTGGTCAGGGGCAGTTTGAGTTTTAAGTCCCGCCCCCTCCATGTTCTTAAATACATCTCTGGTGATTTTCCAAGTTGGAACAACAGAAGTAGGAGATACTTAGTTGAGTTATTATCTATGGTGATGGGCTGGACACAAATATTTCTTTTTTTAATTGTGTCATTGCATCAAAGCCTCTTGTGTTATTTTATCTGTTGTTAATAAAGTTTTGTTTTTAATTGCTTTCATTTTTAAATTGTACAACATAGAATTTCTTCAGTACCTGCTAACTTGACATGACAGCTGCTGGTCAGACAGGAAGTTTGCAGTCGGACGCTTTGACGTCTGACTTTGACAAAGTTCTAAAATCTTTGATATTGACTCAGTCTGGTAAAAGTATTTTACTTCTTTTGACAATCAGACTTGAAGGTTTTAGCAGATTTGGAGACCATGTGACAGGGACACTTAAAATTGTGCAACCAGCTTAAAACAGTTGGATCTTCTTTGTGTTGCAGGCGCTGGATATGAGATACGATCGGTCAGAGTTGTAAGAATTTTTTGCATTTCTGCTTGTAAATTATCTGCCCATGCACAAGTTATGACATTTCTAACAAAAAAGCCTTTTTGTTTTCTGTGTAAAGTTAACTGTCCGCTCCTCTTGATAGATGTGTGCTGCGTGTTTCCTAATTGTTTTTCACCACAGCTGCATTTTTTCTTCTCTGCTGGCCTCTGGCCCAGGACCCCACTTGGACTGTATTCACTTGTCCAGAGAGCCAAAACAATAAAAAGCCGCCATGCTTCCTGAGAGAGTTACAGTGTTGTGAATAAGTATTTGCTCCCCTTACAGTTTTTTTTCTCAGTTTTTGCTTTTTGTCCCAGTTAAACGTTTCAGATCAGCAAACAGATTTTAATTCCAGATAAAAATTCCACTATGAGACAATTGATTCTTTGTTTGAATATCAGTGTAGCAGAACCAGAACTAGATTCAGTGTTCAGATCCCATCAGGGCAGCATCACTCCCTCCCCCCCAAACTCCTCACAGCAACAACCTACCCATCACTGTTGCCCGAACAAATAAAACTTATTTTTGTGCTTCTCGTAGAACCATGAAATAAAACCTTTTATATTGGCGCTGGCAGGTATTTAAAGTTCTAATTTGATTCAGGTTGGGCTCGTTAAATTGGCAGCATGATGTAATGTTTCACTGCTGCTACTGTTTGCCAGCATGGCATGTTTTTCCACTTAGGGATTCCAGCACTTGTCTCTGTCGTAAACACAGGGCAACTGTTAGCTGCCTTGGACTCACATCAAAATGTGGTCGACTTTCTTCAGAGTGGAGCTGCGTTTCTCATTCGGCAGCTCGCGTTGGCATGATAAATGTTGCTTATCACCTATTGACCCCACGGGGTCGAGGCTTTGCCCCATCGGCCCATCACCCGTCCCCTTCCTGTTGACTCTGTACCCTGTTGGTAGTCTTTGTTCAGCTCAGCCTGAAGTCTTCTCTCCAGCACTGTGTGACCACTTCATAACACAACTATGCTTTTTACTCCTTTTTAACCAAGCAGAAGATTTTCCAAAAATACTGTTTTTGTGTTCTGCAGCCTCAGGAATATAAATATGATTAGATACAGCGAGCCCAAACTGATGCGTTCTGCTTCTTCAGTCCTCAGCTTTATTTTAACTGTTTAAGTTTAAGAGCTTTACCGAAAGAAGATGTGAGATTATTGTGAAAATAATCTTCTAGAAGAAACAAATTTACTTGAAAAAGCAAGAACAATGAGGTTTAACTGCACACATAAACACAGAGTTTCTGTCCATTTTGTTTTCCACTGGCAGTGAAAGAAATTGAATAGGAGCTTTTGTTCTTTTGAAAATCCACCTGATAACGTTGGCTCTTTGCCCGAGTTGGCTGGATTTAACGGACGTGTAAAAACAAAAAGAAATCCTCTAGTTTCTTAGTGCCCAGCCCAGTGCTTTAACACAGTGGCCCAGATTTTTCGGCAGTTTCCTCAGAGAAACGGCTTCAGAACGAATCCCAATTGTCATTTTCACGAGTTGAAAAGTGCAGCTCAGGTAGCAACAATGGATGCAACACCGTAATGGCACCAGCAGGATGCCTGCTTCTCTGGATTCACACATAAGCCTTTACTTTCCACTTAAATGATCCACATGAGACTGATTGAGCCATTTCGTACAGCTAAGCCGCGTGAATAGTGCTACTTTTATAATGAAAGAATACTGCTAAATCAGGGCTTGACAAATCTACTTTCTCCATGTCCCTTCACTGACGACTAGAGGATTAGCCTCTAATTTTAGTGCTACTTATCTCTTCAGCTGCTTTTAAGAATTAGTTCCAAATAACTACAAAAAAGTGTGAAAAGTGTGAAGGGTTTTGGGAGGGTGGATGGGAGGAGAGTTGTCTATTGTCAGGGAATCGTGGCTGTGAAGAGAAGATTGTCTAGCGGCAGTGAAAGCTTTTGCATACCAGTTAATATTTACATACAAATCCTCCAGGAAAAAGTGTTCTGCATCGAGAGCAGTTAAACAGGAAGGTATTCACCATCTCTACCGACGTCTCAAGTGGTTCCATGAGATCACAGAGCCTGGTGGAGTTTTGAAACAACTCAAACCATGAAAAATTCAACACAACTTTTATTTTTGCTACCTCCGTCTCTCCCTCTTTCCCTCTCTCTGTTTCTCGATCAGTTTTCCATTAAACCTAAAATCCCGTGAGTAAGTGAAGCTGAATGCACCACCATGAGCTTCTTTTGGTAGACTAGCACCCCCCCCTTCTTTCAACTAGTAGAACAAAAATCACTTTGCTGGAAAAAATATCACAGAAGCCCTGCTAGTTTTGACCTTTCCGTCTCATGCGTATTTGGCTGCTGTGACACGTCATCAATACCGAACAGCTATCAATACCCTGCGCAGAGGCAGGTGCATTTAAAACAATGTGTTGGTGTGCATTCAGCACTTCTGAATAGCCGTCAGCTGATTGATTCTCCTTCAAGAAAGGCATCAATTCCTCTCAGCCTGCCCTTTTCTGTTTGTGACGGCTGAGCGCAGATTCATGTTTAAAAAAAAAAAAAAAACTCTACTGCGGTTTGTGTGTCAGACACTTGGATCGGGTTCTCTTGTCGAAGAGCCCTTGACGTTGAAGACGGTGTATGGGTGAGATTATGTAATTCATCAGGGTGTTAGAATAAAGAGGAGAGGGCGGGGTGTCTCGAGGGGTTGGAAGGTAATAGCGGTGCATCGTCTAGCAACAGCCCGGGGGCAGGAATGTTTTGTGCGCCACTGTGTCCGACAGGTGGCTCGGAGACGCTAATTGATTAATGATCAGGGTGATATATGAGCCCCCACAGCCAGCCCCAACATAAAGGCTCAGAGTAGCGTTGTCACCCTAAATCATTTCCTACCAGGCCAGTAAACCCAAAACATTTTCTTCATTTGCATATGAAAGTGCAATTGCAAGACGGACTGTTGCTGTTAAGCCTTTTGTACAGCGCCTATTGTCAACATCCAGAGTCTGAATTTAAAAGCCAGCAGTTTGTGTCACATGAATAAATACAAAGATGGTTTTATAATAAGGGTCACTCAGAGCTAATAAATAATTAACACCTCTACAGTCTAAGCCTCCTCTGTTATTTAGATTTTTATCCTCTTTTTCATTTTTCCTGGCTTTGAACTGAGTGATCGAATATATTTTCAACAAATTGGACAGTACCTATCCCTAAATTTTCCACACTTAAGGGTGAGATAATTTTAGGTCTTTTTTTTTTAACACACATGTGCTCCCTGGATTTTGGAGTGGACATATTTTCCATTCAGACAGTGTTATATTCTTCTTGAATTATGGGACATCAGTTAGATTCACCTGTCCCCTGATGATTATATTTTGCACTTGGTGTTCCATAAAACTTTGTTGCATGGGAAGAACTTCCTCTCTTTCCGTCTCTTTTGATTCTCGCTCTGGTTATTTGCCATTCCACAAGGGGCCTTGTGTGACCTCCCTTGTTGTTTTCCTTGGATGACTTTTTAGGACAATGGCAGTCTTGAGCCTCGGCCGGAACTTGGCGTGTTTGAATCTGCGTCTTTCCATTGGGATTCAGTCCTCCGGTGTCAAGAGAGGTTATGTGATCTCTGTGTCACTGAAGGGGTTTTCCACCACTGAGAGCAAGAGTCTAAAGAATACGGGTTTATTGTTAGTGAATGCGTGCATGCATGCATCTGATGGCATTTTATAAAACCAGGAGACTTAAAACAACACATTGTGTCTCTTAAGATAAGCTCATGACCATCGCCAGGGGGTTGACAAGCTCTTGCAGACTGCTGGTTTTACCCATAATCAATTTTTTAAAGTAAAACTCTCAGATCTGATTAATGATTTTTACTTCAGTCACTTTACTTAAAACCCTCTAAAGCATCAGCTTTTGAGGAACTTTAAATCCAGTCTCAGGTGTTAGATTCAAGGCTGCACGCTGACGACTGAATGACTGCATCATGGTTTAGTTTTAGATGTGATAAGACGCTGAAGTCCAGAGGAAGCAACGTCTACTTTTATGTGCAGCGAATTAGATTCCTTTTGAAAATCTGTCAGACTTGTCTGGCGGAGCTGCAGCGCATGTTTAAGGTGAGTGTTTCAGCGAGTTGCTTTCACCCATCAGCAAGAATAAAGACGTGATTACCTGAGGCTATTCCTGTCTTCTTTCATCAGTGTAACCTCCAGGCTCTAAACATGCATGCTCACACACACTTATTCACATGGATATACTTACACTCTGTCCTCATTTCATTCGACCTCTTCTTTCGAGAAGTTAACCTGCTCTTGTTCTCGTGAACCAGTGAAAAACACACCATTCAAAAATATCATCTAGATTCACAAACAGGAAGTGAAGGCGTGTAATAAAACAGGATGTGCCCTACGAGGGCCCCTGTGCCAATCAACTGTGACAGGCGTATTGTTAGGTTGGAATGGTACAGCACTCACTCAGAACCACAATCTTACACATGAAAGTGTTTCCTGCTGGAGTCACAAAGAAATTACTATTATTTAGATCATAAAATGCACATTTAGCTTGTGTTTAAATGCAATGTGCAATAATGGTTTTCAACACAAGCTTGTGTCAATTTTATACCATATATTTGACTTTGCCACCAAGCTGTAGGTTATACACTATATTTAAAGTTTATTGCTATGAATTTTCTCTTTAGTCCATGAATGTAAATGAAGGATGAAACAGACTGTTTGTTGTGTTTGTACCAGCACAGATGATAAGTCCTGGTCACGACTGGCTGTGATAGGATCGAGTTTTTTCTTCTCTCCAGGTCACTACAACTGCTGATCTTCTTCCTCTTTAACCTCCAGCTGTAGAAGGTGAGGCTGGAATCCATTATCACCATCTTAAAAGAGACCCTTCCATTAAAAACGGTTTTTCTGAGGTTTCTGTTGAATATTTTAGCTCCACAGGTGTTCTTACCTTCATAGTGGGTGTGAAAACAGGTCAACAACTTCTCTTTCAGTTTTAATCTCTCAAACTACGCAGGTGGTGATAAAACCTGAGTCCAAACAGCCTGTGTCTGTTTCGTCACAACTCCTTTGTTTGTTAGTATTCGGCAGCTCCCGCAGTTGAAACCACGCCTAGCATGCTGCTGGCTAAAAGCTGTTAGCATAAGATGTAGCAAACAGGAAGAGAGAACGTCTGTTGTTGCCACGCACAGCGGGGCAGGAAACAGTATACCTTGCTCTGATTGGCTAGTTTGTTAGCCAATCTGAGTCCACCAAATTCAAATAATGAATATGAACGAGCTGCTGCTTGAGGCCTGACGGAACGAGCCGGAATCACCTGAATTTTAATGCAGACAGATTGAAAGGTCTGTTAATCAGTGTTTCCTGACGTTTTTTAGATATAAAATGTTTCATATTACTGGTTAATGGAAAATCATCTAATTTTTACCTCAAGTTACTTTTGCAAATTGAACGGCAGCCGTACCAACTTCCACCTGCGAGCAGAGACTACACCCACCTCCACAGATGTCTACAAACTCCAGAATTCTTAGGAACCAAGAGATTTGTATAAACCCATCATGTTTATGGGTCATTGTGGCCAAAGCTGCACTGTAAGCTCTTTTAACAAACTTCCGATTGTATTTTTCTGGGGCTCTTGTTGTGAAGGATTGAAGGAAGTTGTCACTGTCAGGAAAATAAAAGACAGTAATGTTAATATTTTATCACTCCTTTCAAGAATATACATATAAGACTTGGTTTAGTTACAGCAACAAAAAAGATTTTTGACAGGCAAACACGAGTAAATCTGTGTGATGCCTGTTAGATCCACGTTTCCCTCTTTGAATCAGCTTATTTTCTGTGTTGTAGAGATGAAAATCATATTTAAAAACTTTCCACAGATGCACAGATTTGTACCTCTAGAGCCTTAAAAATCTCTGGGGTTTACTCTGACTTCCTGCTTCATGTCTATTGGACAATTAAAAACATATATGTATTATTTAATACTGCGGTTATCGACTTTGATTTTAATGGGTCATCATTTATAAAATGAGAAAAAAAAAATATTTAAATCGGGTAGCAATCTATCCCAAGAAGAATGCTGTATTTTTTCTCTTATATTTTTTTGTGAGATTTTTTACTGTGTAAAATACTCTGTAAGATTATATCTATATAAACATTTCAACAGAATCTACTTGATCTTGGACTGGAGGAATGTGCAGATGTTGCAGGAAGATAAAACTTAAGGCCGCAGCGTAACTCTGGAAAGTTTGTTTCATCCACGTTGCAAACATTTCACATCATTTTCGGACATTTCTAGAGCAGCCAGTTGTGTTTATGTGGTGTGTAGATAATATAATTTGAAATAAGACCATAAAAATACGACAGTATTTATGTTTAAATGCTACCTTTAACACCGCTGCTGTTCCTCAGGAGCTTTTGATAACAAATTAGTGTGAAATTCATTAGCTGCTCGTAAAACAGCACCACTTCTGCCTGGAGCGGTGGCATTTTTCGGAGGGTGATTCTTGACTTTTTCAAAGAGCGCCCATTACTGAGGCTATTCACAGTAAAATACACGGTTTTATTTGTATTTATTTTTATTGTAATTGCGTTGAAAGATGGTGTTTCGGTCCAAGATTTCTTAAAGCTTGAGGAAATATGAGATGCTGAAAGAGAATGACAGGATAACTGACTTCCTTTCACTATGTAGAACACAAACTTTCTTGTTTTAAAAAAAAAAGATCCGTCATGATTGTACAATTTAGCATTTTTGTAAAATCCTTAAAGCCTTTCAGCGACTTTCTGTGTTCACTTTTTGTTAACGTGATCCACAAAACATTTATCAAACTGTTTATAACAGCACAGTGGCGCCATTTATCAGATGTCCTCAGTGCCTATTTTATGGTTTACATGTGCAGCAAGAACTTGTTGGCAAATACTTTAGAAAATGTTGCAAGATGCGTAACAAATTGGTATTATTCGCACTGTTTTTCAAACCAACAGAGCTACTATGAAAAGATGACACTCTACTTTAAATGTTTCTCCATCTCCACAATGAAGGCGCCTCTGTGTCCCTATTTGAGCATCAGGCTGAGGGGATTTCTGGGCTGCCACCTGATTCACATTGCTGTAATTGAGTTGTGGCCATAAGCACTACTGTGCCTGCCTGGGCCTTAGGTAATTTACACACCACAAAAGCACTTTTTTTACTCCGATCGTCACATGGTGTCTGAGGCACAAATGTGCCAAAAGGAGAAAGTGCAATCTATCAGAGAGGGTGGGGAGATCACAGAAAGGGAAAAAGAGTGTAAGAGTTCTCATGTAGGGAAGCAGGTCTGTGCCAGGGAGGCTCGAGAGTCACAGAGTCTGCACAACGGGGGATAAGGACCACAAAGCTTTCGGTTTCAAATATCTTTTTTGTTCTTTTTCCTCATGTTCTCTTAGCTGAAGAGTTTCAGTCAATTCAAAGGGACATTTCCTTGGCCAAGGACAGGGAGATTGACGTTTTTGGGGTAAGCCCAAATTTGTTGTTGTTTTTGGCTCAGGGTGATTAGACTTTCAACACTTGTGTCTTTGGGCATTGTTCCTTCTCTTGTCACATGCCACATTGGTATTGTGGTCACAAGGCTAAATGTTTAGCTTATGACTGAGCCTGTTTTTTCGCCTGTCCCATGTCATGTCTTCTGCTTTTCACAGGCTTTTATAAAGGTCAGTACTTGTGCAAAGCTGTCGTCTTGTCAGACCTGTGGAATCACTTTCACCCAAACATACAAGGACCTTGTGCTCTGCATGCTGCTCACATAGGATCAAGTTTGGGTCTGTTGCAATGTGATGGAGCTGGAAACAGGAAGTTTTGGTTTGTGTTGTTATAGTGACAGTTGTTATTTATTAGAAACTGGCGTAAAGAAGATCAGCTATGTCACTATAAAGACTAAAAATGCCAGTAAAAAGCAGCGCGTTCTGGTTTATTTTATCTTCTGATGTCCGTTCACTCTTTCCTGTTCTCTTATGTTTTGGCTTGTCTAGGTTATGATGCCACTTTCTGGTATTGTGGAAAGGTGAAGTCTTTCACCAGACTAACATCTGCACCTCACGAGACTCTGAACATCAGACAATAAACTGGAACTAAATGCCCACATCACAGCCATAGAAAATGCCAATATGCTTTAAGTTGTGATGCCAATGGGTCTGTCAGATGTTCACCTGCTGGCATCCAGAGTTAAAATGGACTCTTTGAATTGAATGTGCTTCTCATTTAGAATCATCCTTAATTTTCTCTGATTTTTCATCCCAAAAGAGGAACAGAGAAGTTTGATGATGTCACAGCTATGATGCAGTTATTGCAAGCAAAGGATTATTGCGTTTAATCTATTTAAATTGTATTTGTTCCAATACTTTTGGAGGGGTTGTATATAATCTAAAAGTTATTCATCTGCTGTAAACCTGTTAATTTATGTTAGAAAAGCACATAGAAATGAAAGTAAGTCAGTTTCTCTTCATCATTTTTCTCTGCATCTGCTCAAGATGAAACACTAGACTTTTTGGAAATTATATAATCATTCTATTAGCTGCTTCATTTACTCACTGCTGCTTTGTTTTGGCAAAGAAGAAAACGATGTGCTTTCCCTTTCGTTCTTTTGCTCCAAGACTGCAGATTTGGGGTTTTCGCTTCTACGTAAAGGAGCATATAACCACCACCCCCCTCCCCCTTTCCCCCTCCTCCCATCATAATTTAAATCCAGTCCCATAAGTGGGTTGGGAAGCAGCCCCAGCAGTTGATGTGGAACACATGCATTTAATGATTCACACTCTGTGCGGTAGGTCGGTGATGACTGCTGAGCCTGCTGCCTCTCCCTCCATCTAGAATGGTATTCCAGTGTTTTGTTTTTAGTGTTTTCAATTTATTTTTTTAATGGATTCCACACATAAAAGCGGGATGAAACTTATATTTTCTGTATTTTGTGTAGTTGTTCTGGAATTAAGTGAATATTCTGAAAACTTTTATTTTAAACCCCGATATATTTTCTTTCTTAAACATAAACAAAACCAATAAACGACAAATATGTACGGAAAAATTGATGAATGGAACAGTGAATGGAACAATGTCCTTTGGACAGATGAGACCAGGGATTTTTACCCATAATGCAATGTGCAATGGTGAAGAAAACCAAACAGCATTTTATCACAAACTCATCATACCACCTGTCAGCACGGTGGTGGGAGGCTGATGATTTGGGCTTGTTTTGGCCACAGGACTCCTCTGGATACTGAAGTATTCTATAGTCAAACATGAGGTAGTTTGTCTGACAGCTGAAGCCTGACTCAAACTGGGTCATATAATATGACAATGACCACAAACAGCAGCAAATCTACAAGATGACTGAAATAGATCAGGATGTTGCAGTGACCCAGTTAAAGTTCAGACTTCAACCTGGGTGAAAAGCTGTGGTGGGTCCTGACCTCAGCTGTACTGGCGGAAGTTAAAAGTGACATAGCACCTAGCCACCAGTACACCGGTGTGCACACGAGACACCACCCGGCACAAACGATACGCCACATGGCACGCACAAAAAAAAAGATCTGGTGTGCACAAAATATCCTCTGGTGCCCATTGAAAGTATTTTCTCACTCATGTCCCCTTAGGGGCTCAGTAAGTACAAATTATAGCGCAGTGAAAATGACTGTGACAGTAAAGTAGATTCGGACCGCGATGTTGATGATGAACGTGGGTCTTAATGATTAGCTGGTCACAGGAGGTGTGTCCCTACAGACTTGGGGGATGTTGGCAATGAGGATCAAGAGGGCTGGAATCAGTGGTGTAGTCCAGGGTATACGCTGGTATACGGCATATACCCAATTATTTTTCAGTCAGCATCACGTATACCCACTTCTACACCCCCCTTGATGCGCACCGTTCAGTAATATCTGTGAGCCAGATTGCCCAATTTTTCCTCAAGGATGGTGAAGCCATGACCCACCCTCCTCTGCCTATAATTGGCTGGTACTCGCTGCTTTCACTGATTAGATTGGTTAACTTTAAGCATGAGGACTGATGAGCCAATCAGAAGCAGAGTATGGCGGGTCATGCCGAGGAAAATATTGCTAGTACTAGCGATAAATACATTTTCATTTCTTCCAGGCTGCTTGTGTGACCAGTAGTAACTACAAACGGCTCCTAATCAAGTCAGGATCATTTTATAATAGAGAGCAAGTAGAATGACAGATTTTTGGGTAAAGTAAATCATCTAATAGTCTAACATGTTACTGTTTCTAAAACAGGGCTTTTTTTCTTGACTATTGAAAACTGAGAGTATACACACTTCTCCAGGGACCACTACACCACTGGCTGGAATAAATATTTTATACCAATTATTAGTGAATATTCACCCAGGAGCTCAGATAGAAGACTCATAATAGACTCAGGGAATGAGGGTTCAAAGGGTTTGTAAAAATGAAAGCCCACAAACCTCAGTGAACTGAAGCAGCATTATAAAGAAGAGTGGGACAAAATTCCTCTGCAATGATGTGAGAGAGACTGACAGTGAGACAGAAAACAGCTACAGAGAGTTACTGCAGCGAAAGGAGGTTCTACATGCTGCTGGATCAAGAGGTGGATAAACGTAGTTTATTAAAGAGGCCCTTTATTAAAAACGGATTTTCTGAGGTTTCTGTTGAATATTTTAGCTCCACAGGTGTTCTTACCTTCATAGTGGGTGTGAGAACAGATCAACAACTTCTCTTTCAGTTTTTATCTCTCAAACTACACAGGTGGTGATAAAACCCGAGTTCGAACGGCCTGTATCTGTTTCGTCACAACTCCTTTGTTTGTTAGTTTTCGGCAGCTCCCGGAGTTTAAACCACGCCTAGCATGCTGCTGGCTAAAAGCTGTAGCATAAGACGTATCAAACAGGAAGACACGACTTCTGACGTTGCCATGCGCATTGGGGCAGGAAACAGTATTCTTTGCTCTCATAGGCTAGTTTGTTAGCCAATCAGAGTCCAGCAAATTCGAACAATGAATATGAACGAGCTGCTGACGGAAGCAGCCTGACGGAAGGAGCCAGAACCACCCGAATTTTAATGCAGACAGATTGAAAGGTCTGTTAATCAGTGTTTCCTGACATTTTTTAGATATAAAATGTTTCATATTACAGGGTAATACTTAAGAAATAACCACAAAGTCCTGAAATGTGTATGAAATGGCCTCTTTAAATAATGACATGTTGGAACCTGTTGTGTGTTTTTGGACACTTGAGGTTAGATTTAAATCATTTTATCACCTGATGGAGATCATTTTTATGATACCTGCATATATAAAACCCTAGAACTGGAGGGGATCGGACTTTTTTGCGTCGCTGTCTAAAAAAACAGAATTGAAATATTCATGCTTAAGTAAACTTCTGCTAACTAAGTTGGCATGTTACCTTGTAAAGAATTTGAATAGCAAGATGCTGCGTGGCATCTTACTTCCTCACTGTCAGCAAAAATGCAGAAGTGCACTGCAAATGTTGACGTTTAATTGGTTTAACTTTTTACCCTGATGTTGTAGAGAAACACGGTTGCGTAGTCCCACTAGGTTCTTGTGTGTGTAGCATCTGGCTGTACAGTCTCTTATCTGATGACACAGATCTGTTCGGATGGTTGGAGAGCCATTCAAGCTGACAGAAATGTCTTAATCTTTTTGTTTGATGCCACTCCTCCTAATCCCAACTTTTGTTGTTCCCATTTTCTCTCTCTCTCTGTTTCCCCATCATGAGCCCAATGTCCCTTTTTGTGGCTTTGTCAGACTCTTCCTTCCCTCTCTCACTTACACACACATCACAATCTCCTGCTACACACACACACTGATGTGGCATCACACATGCCTGATAACAAGACAAATGGCTCGTGCCCACACAACTCAGCAGAGTTTAATACTCGTAGAAACCCTGATTAAAAATCCTGCTCATGAGCAGAGGATCAAAATGTTGTGAGGCTTTGTATTAATGTGCTACTTGATGCATTTATTGATTTTTCTGGCAGTTGTGTAATATACTGCTGTTATGATCTGGGGAAGTGTGTGTGGATCAGATACATTTGTGCTTTAATTTAGATTTAGCTTCTTTCCCACAAGTAATTGCAAAAGACTTTTACCCATTTTTATAACAACTATAATCCAGTGCCTCTTGTTTTAATAAAATGTTGCTTTCAAATTGTCGTGTGAGTTTTAAGAAACTATTAGAGGTCATAAATGAAGTTTTGAGTTTGAACTCATTGAATTTGTTGTTCCTAAATCTGATTTTTAAAAACAATTGAATTTGAGGCGTTTGAAGCATACAGTGTAGGAGGGCTGGAGTTGATGAGGAGACCTCCCTGGAAATGAGTGTTGCTACAAAGCAGCACTCGATATGCTGCATGCAGAAAACCCCAGTCATGCTAGGCAAGAGGGCGTAGCCCACAGCACTGAGTAGTCTGCAGTTCCTCTTTGGGGCGCCTCCTGACAGGAACTTGGCAGCAAGGAAACATAAACAAATTCCCTGTGGTGGGCTGGCAGGCTGAGGGCCCCCCACCTCTCCCCCACCCCCTTGTTACCGTACATGCAGCACAGCTCAGGCAAACCTGCTCATCATAGAAAGCTAATACTGTGAGAAATACAATGCTGTCAATCTCTTATGCTGGATTTCTCCAGTTTTTGAGTTTTCTTCACACTTTTCAGATCAGCAAATAAATATTTAAAACTGAGATGCAGATATCTGCGTCAATACGAAATGCAGTTTTTAAATGAGTTAGGAAAACCAACCTGGTCCTCTGTGTAAAATACCTATTAAGCTGATTGTGACCCTCTTAGTGGAAACAACTGTTATCAGACATGACCCTGTCATTCCACAGAATTTTAATCATATTTAAAGACCCACAAATGGTGTTTTTCATGTTGTTAACATGTTCTTGTGGCATTTTTCTGATGCTAGAGTATGTATCTTAAGAAAATTAAGCAAAAATTGCATTTCTGAATATTTCTGCTTTCAAATTGCTGTGAATTTGTAGCAGACGTAAAAATGCGGTTTAAAAAAAGACTGTGTTTGTGATGTAGAAAAGCCAGTGGGTAGGCCACAAGCCCTTACTAGCGGTAGTACTAGCATAAACAGAGAGCTCTTGGCAACAGGGAGGGACGGGGGGATCCTCCACGTCAACGGTTCCACCCACAGCACAGAGGCTAATTGCTAATGAGCTGCTGCTATCCAGAAACAGCCCAGGTTTTGTGATTTTGGGTACAAACGCAAGGTATTGTTTTGAGCCCTTCAAACTTGCTGGTGTGCTTAGGATAATTGTTCTTTTGGACAACCCAGGGGCCCTTAAGGTTACAAACTGATGGCCAAACTTCTCTGGTAGTCCTTGATTTTTCCATTAAAGAAAAAATTAATTGTTCTAACAAATACAGAGAATCATCCAGGTCATGAAGTAGCAAAACAGACCCAGACCATCACACTACCACCACCATGTTTAAATGTCACATGATGCTTTTTCTCAACGCAGTGTTAGTTTTACTTCACATGTAATGGCACATATGGTCCAAAAAGTTCCCGTTTTGTCTCGTCAGTTCACAAAATATTTTCCCAGAAGTCTTGAGGATCATTAAGTTGTTTCAGGTGGGCTTTGTGTTCTTCTAGGTGAGCAGTGAACTCTCTCATAGATGCCATTTCTGCCTCCAGTCTCTTTATTGTTAAACCATGAACAATCAAATCAAACTGTGAATAGATGTTGTTCTGGGTTCTTTTGTGACCTCCAGGATTAGTCATCAAGCCTCTTGGAGTCACTTTGGTAAGTCAGTCACTCGTGGAGGGTTCCCAACTGTTCCATGTTCTCTCCATTTGTGGATAATGGTTCATTGGAGTTCCAAAGCCTTAAAAATGGCTTTGTACCTTTTTGTATACGAATAGATTTCAAAGACTTTTTTTCTCATCATATTTGTGAATATCTTTAGAACATAGAACATTTAGGCATGTGTTGCTATTTTGATCTGCTTCATCTTATCAGACAGGTTCTATGTAAGCGATTTCTTGATTCTAAGGTCTGGCAGCAATCAGACCAGGTTGGTAAAGTTGAACTCAGCTTCCCAAAAATGCTTTTAATCACATCTCGAGTTCACGAGGGGGGAGTTACTGGTTTGCTTGGATAATGTTTTTTCTTTTTAATAAATGAAATCATCATTTAAGAACTGCATCTTGTATTTACTCAGGTTTTCTTTGACTTTTGGTTTGTTGGCTAATCGGAAACATTTAAATGTGAGAAACCAGCAGAAACAAAAGAAACATCTGAAGAAGACTGTTGAAGGCGATGGTGACCAAACTGCTAATAAAATGAGGGTAAATTACAAACAATTTGGGGAATAAATAAGTTGCAATTGGTTATAAGGACCACATGATTAGACTACAAGTAAAACCTGTTGCAAGATTGTTTTTTATACCAACTCAGTTGGATTGTAACTGGAAATTGTTGTATTTTATTGCGGTTTCTTGTATTTACCAACAGTTACAACCCAGTGGAATACTAGCTTCAGAGAGACAGAAGGGAGTTTGGATCTCTGCTACAAAATACACACATGCAAATACTTACATGCATGTGCAGCATCTGTACAACCAAAACAGCTTTTTGTGCACATGTCTTATTTATACTGCAGATTTGTGTGCAAACAAAAGACTCTCATGTCTGCAGTTTTCTCTTTTTCTCTCCATTTCCAAACACAGTGGTGTATTGTGCTGCCTGACCTGGTCCCTGTCCAATAGCAAAGAGAAACCCAGATTGTTGAAACAGAGGGCCCACTGCTAATAGGCTGACTGGGCAGTAGCTGTTAAAGCCTGCTGTGGCCGTCCAAACCAAGAGGGACTGCTGGCTGAGCCAAGAAACTATGTGTGTGAGTCCACGCACATTCTTTTTTGATCAGCCACATAAAGGATTTTTTTGGACGGCACTTGCTGGAGCCGACATGGCACCTCGGTGCAATTCCAGTGGGCACTGGTAAAGACATTTAACTAACTTTTAACAGTGCCCCTTCTCAATAACATAATCTAAATGTAGTATTTTCAGCCGTTCTTTCAGGGTGGTGCTTGATGAGGTTGAGGGCGGTAGAGAAGAGAGAAAAGAGGTGGAGATCTTTCCCCTCCTTCAGATCTGACTTGGAGGATTAAATGCTTCAGTGGTTTTAGTTGCCTGCTTGACTGGTTTGTCTGTGTGCACTTTCATGTGATAAGCACATGTATTCCTGTAATGTATAGTACAACTTAAGTTCCCCAAAAGTTGGAACACTTGTAAATAAAATGAAACTCGGTTTATTCCTAATTGAACGTGAGATTTTTACAGACATTTAATAGAAAATTCCTTTCCATTTGAATTTGATGGCAGCTCCAAAAGTTGGAACAGAACCAACAAATGGCTCAAAAAGTATTTGGCACGATTTAAAAACAACTCGAGGAACATTTGTCAACTAATTAGATTAACTGGAAACAGCTCAGTAATATGATTCAATATTTTAGAGAGGTAGAGCCTCTCAGATGAAGTTCACCTTTCTGTGACAAATTGTGTCTAAATATTGTGGAACAGTTTGAGAAGCCTGATCCTCAACGTAAAATTGTGAAGGCTTTGAAGATCCAACTATCTACAATGAAAAATATCTTTAAAGATTTAGAGAATTAGGAGAATTCTCTGTGTGCAAAGGAAAAGGTCAAAGGTCAAAATGAGATGCTCATGATTTACATGTCCTGAGGCAGCACTGCACTAAAAACAGGCATAATTCTTGATTGGACATGTTTTAAAGAACCCATCTGGATATCACTGTCAGCATGTGATTCACGAAGACCAGTTAACGATTGAAGTCAACACCATCTAGAAACGCTGGTGTCTTCTATGGTCATTTAAAAAGATCCGAGATGAAGTGAAAAACTATTCAAGGGTCAGATTTGGTCCAAATTTGAAATTCTTCTTGGAAACTTTGGACATTGTGTCCTGTGCACTAAAGAGTAAAGCTTGTTATCAGTGGACAGTCCAAAAGTATATCTGATAGTATGGGGTTACATTAGTTTCTATGGGGGGGCAGCTTACACATCTGGAAAGGACAGAGAGGTTTTAGAGAAACATCTGCTTCCATCTTGAAAACGTCTCTTTCAAGGAAAGTCTTGCAAGACAAAGTTAAACCACATGCTGTATCCATCACAACATCATGGCTTCACAGGAGAAGAATCCACATGCTGATCTTTAACCAGTAGAAAACATTTGAAATAAAAAAATCCAGCCACAAAGACTCAGGACTGTTGAGCAGCTAGAATCCTGCATCAGACAAGAATCTTCTAAATCTCCAGCAGCTGGTCTCCTCACTTCCCAGATGTTTACAGACAGATTTTAAAAGAAGAGGGGATGCTACACAATTTAAACATCCCCCTGTTCCAATGTTTTGAACTAACATTTTCTATGAAATAGTAAAACATCTGTTTCAACATCTGATGTGTTTGGGTTCTATTGGCAATAACTTGTGAATTTATAAGATTTCCAAATCAGTGGATTCTGTTTTATTTACATTAAACAGCTCAATTTTGTGGGGAATTGGGGTTGTAGATCATGATTTTTTAAAAATCTGCTTTAAGCCACTGAATTATTGTTTAATCTAACACTATTGCTTAAAGGTGGGATATGGAACTTGGAACAGAATAACACGGCACAAAGCCTTCAGCCATCTGGGTGCCAGGCTTGTTACCCGATGCTGAGGTCGACCAATATTCCTCACTAAACCCACTCTGATTCCCGATCCGAGCAGGACAATAAAATATCATTTTCAGTTCACTAATCATGCTCTCCAGTCCCGCTCATCACACACTGACTCTGATAAAAGCAGCTCCTACCTGTTTGAAGCTCAGTCATCGATTCAGTCCGTAGCAAAGAGTTCACAGCTGCACCGCGACTCCAAAACTTCCTGCAGCCTCTCTTAATCCTCTGTCCTCCTCACACACCATCCTGCATGCCCCACTTATCCAATAAAATAGAAAAAAAGCAATAAAATCCTCCGTGGTGTGTCTTTCAGTCAAACAAGTGGCCCGAAGCTCCTCCACTTCAGCAACATGAAGCAGCTATGTGTTAGCTAGCTGCTAATAGCTGCTAATAAAAACGTTTCCACACAGAACTTACTCCTCACATGGGAAACCCCAGAGGAATCACCTTATGGCAAGCAAATAAGGTATATAATCACCACATATCCCCGGTGCTTCCAGCTGCTTGACCTGCAGACTCCACAGTACCAGCCTCACTATGCTGCAGTATTTACGGTATTAGGCAACCCAAAATGTTGCCCGCTGCTCTGCCAGCTATTGGCTGGCAGATGTAAACAAAATGCCAACGTCGTGCCCGCAAAAATTAATATTTTATAATATTTTACTTCAAATATAATCTTTAAAGGCAATGCTGTATTTTCAGTCTACAATCCTCTAAACACCCCGTGGAGGCATTATTTTGTTAAAAATATTGTTATTAATGAAAATATTCCATATCCCACCTTTAATGCAGTGTGGAAACATGACTCAGTCATTTTCACTCATTACATTATGATAGAAAGCAACAAACCTTATGAATGTAAAATCTGGCTGTGGAATTGTAAAACAGAAGGCTGTTGTGCAAATGAACCGACTAAAGTAAACAGTAGAGCTCATGTGTTGCAGAAAGCTCAAATCCTTCTGACCAGTGATCACAACGTGCCGTTTGATGACAACCAACCCAGAGTGACAAATTCATACAAACCACATTAAAAACCCCACTGACATTAGTTGACACTGTGAGGCTGAACATCATCAACATTTTAACCAGCAGCTGGACCAGAATAAAGCAGTTGTTTCCAGATGGAAGGAGGCAAAGTAAGCTGTGATGCATTAGTACAGGTTTCAGCACAGTGCACGTTTCTGTGGCGACACTTCACTGCAAAAACAAGATTATTAAAGAAAGTGGGAGGAAATGGAGAAGATGAAACCAAAGATATTTTATAAAATTTTCAATGTGCAGAACACTCGGATGAGCACACTAAAAATAGAAGACTGAGGTAAAGAAACAATGAGGACTCTTAATGTGGCACAATTCTTGTGGGATACCATTAGCTGGGATGTGTGTGTGAGGATGTGTTTGATCATTTATATTTAACTCTGTGCTTAAGGCTCTTCCTAATGCATGTTCTTGTCCACATTCCTGCTTTAAGCTGATGCGTTTCCGTACTCATGTAGAGTAAAAGCTCACACCAGTTGGATAAAGAAGACCGTATCAAGGGGCCCAAGATAGATCTTCACCTCCCCCTCCCTCTCCCACGTCCCAGTAGGCACATCTCTGTAATGGCCCCCTATCGATCCCGAGGCCTTCTTGTCCACACTCAATGCCCATCGATCGGCACCTTGCAAAGAGTCTCCGAGGGCTGCACATCCTGTCACCATGGTGTAGATAGAGTGCACATGTGTAATGCTGCGCTTGTTAATATATTTTTTTTAGATTTTCAAGGCTGTTTTTGCATACCAGTGTCTTTATACATCTTTATATGTAGGAATGTGTGCCCCCCTGCACCATAAAGTGAGGGTCTTAGTCTCATTAAACCATGAATGATTCAAACCTCATAAGCACCCAACAGAAAAAGACTGTCGTCTCATGAGGGACCACACATAAAAGAAAATTGTTGCACTTTCCATGTTAAAAACAACAACAACATCTGATTAATCATTTGAGCCACAAGAAAACTTTGCTTGTTATTGTTTTTGCTTGATTTATTGAAAGCCTGGATCTGGGTCAAGCTTTCCCCTTCTGTCTTCTTTCCTTCTTTTTTTTTTTTACCTAAATAAGAGCCAACCCCCCACGTCTCTTCCCTTTGTCTCTCATCTGGTTTTCTGTTTTTGTTAAAGAACAGTTGATTAATGATGCCACAGACAAAGCTCACAGTCTGTTCTCAGCTAGGCCACAGATAGAGCTTCAATCGGGGTAAACCAAAACACGTGTGCACGGGACGGCAACTGGAAACACCTCAGGAGAAAGAGATACAGTAGAGCTTTTCGGGAGTAGTAGCTTTGCAAACATACTGTGATTTTTGACTCAGGTTTGTTCAACAAACCAGAAAAAACACAGGGGATGAGCTGGCATGTTGCGTATTTCTGTGCTGTTTGGTCAGCCATGATAACCTCTGTGTTTCTATTTAAGTATAAAAACCATGACAAGAAATCCCGCCAATTGAGTGTCGCTGCTCACCAACACGGAAAGCCTCATAGAAGAGGATTGCCTTACTGAATGATAATCAAGCATATTATTCCTACGACTTCATTGTTATCTGTCTTCGTAATGGAAGTTCTTGACATTTGTGACCTACTTTATTGCTACAATCTTCTCTGTTTGTGCAGTGGAGACATGGTCTAATTGGGTTCGCTTGCTGCCTAAGGTAAACATGTCCTCTCTGGAGTTATTACCCTGAAGGTATATTGGCTAATAACTGTCCTGTGTTTGGTTATTCTACAGAATCCTTCTATTACTGTTTCACTTCAGACCTTTTGCAAACAATGCAGTCTAAGTTCTGGTCATGTATTTGAAGTGGGATTCAGAATGATGACTTTTATTATATATCGTTGTTTCTGGTTTATTTCAGTATGTTCATTAATGAAGTATTACAAAAAACTATGAACTCCCTTTTGGATTTTTTTCTGTTTTCACCTTTTTTTGTCAAAAGTTGATGTTCAAGATCAGAAAAAATTAATATCAGACAAATTTAACCTGAGTTGCAGATTTTAATTCTGAGTAGTCAGAGAAGACTGTCCAGCTGTATAATCCAGATGTTCCTGAACAGAAACACAGCAAGTCCAGCTCCAGAAGCAGAAAACCATCATACTCCCACCACCATGTTTGACTGTCAGTATAGCCGTTTTCAGACAGACGTTCAGGAATATTTGCGGCCAATCCGATAGAGTTGTATTTTCAGACATGCCACTTTTTTTCAGAGAAATTGCCTTTTGGCTGCTACTTGGAACTACTCACAGTGCTTGCATCAGGTCTCACCTGCTCCTCACTCAGTCATTCTTCCTACAGTTCCTGAAAAGAGCTCCAGATCTTCTCATCATTTGCCTTTTATCTTCGTTCAGAGACTGATCCGATCTCACCGCCGTCCACTCCAGCTTCTCCACTCTGCTCGCTCACCGTCACCTGTGGAGACTCCACCTTGTTCCTGAAGTAAAATCACGCTGCACCATCGCGCCGATCAGCGTGATTTTACTTTGGGATGATGAGCAGGATCAGTGGACGGCGGTGAGATCAGATCAGTCTCTGAACGAGGATCAAAGGCAAATGATCTGAGAAGATCTGGAGCTCTGGTCGGAACGTTGGAACACGACTGAGTGTTTTGGTTCGTGTTTTGGTCGGGGGGGTAAATCACATGTTCTTATACACTGTCGTTCACGTGAGATACGTCATCAATGTGTGTGTTTTCAGCATTCTCCATTTCCCCACCGCCCCACACCTCTCCTGCTTTCCCAGGACATCTCCTGTCTCTGTCTGAATACAAACACTGCACCGCGTAAAGTCGGCTCTTATTACTAGGTTCTTCAGTAGGATAAGTCCCGGACCAGATTATGCGGGCCGACCCCGCAACGGCGCTTTCTGACAGAAAAGTGCAACGAGTGAAACCGGGAGCATTCCCTTTGTTCATGGCCTGTCTGAAAGGAGCTTATGATGTTTATTCGCTGTAATTCAGTGTAAGTCAGTAGTGTTTTCACCTGAGAACTCGCTCATGAAGAACATTTTTGCTCCGAGTCTCTTTCTTATTGTAGAATCATAAACAACTTTAACTGAAACGAATGAGGCCTGAACAGCTTCAGAGGAAGTTCTGGGTTCATTTTACTGCTCGTGATACAGATACACAAGCAGTACTAATATGATTCAGCTCTTAATCACCACATGGTTCAATTTAATGTGAGGTTAAGTCAAGATTTTGAGATTTTATGCAAAACAATGTTGTAATAGTTGTTTCACATGAACAAGGTGGAGTGCAACTTCCGATTGTTGCTAAAGTTCTCTTTAATATTAGCTTCTGCTAATGAGACATACAAGATCAGATAAATGAGATGTGTTTTTGTACAAAATATAACTACAGTTTTTAGCTTTTATTTTTTAATTTGAAGAAAAAATAAAAACTATATGCTAATTTTTCATCCAAATTTTTAAATGAATTGAATTTTATCCGTATTTAACCTCAAACTTACATCAGTACTGTTATTGATCCAATCACATTGTGCATGTGTGTGTTGGTTTGATTGAATCTTGGTGTTCCTACAGCTGTGTATCTAGTGCAGATTAAAACCTCTTTTTGTACAAAAACCTTTAGATATAAATATCTAAAAATGTTGTACAGGAAGCTGAAGGAGATGCATGTCACATTATTATACTGCCTGCAGGGTGTACTAGTGGAAAGTATAACAGAAGTAAATAAACCTGCTTGGAAAACGTTTTCTGAAAGGAAAACTGGACTGTACTTTAAGATAAACAGACTTGTGATGGAAGATCGACGGACTTCTAGTATTTGCTAACACTTCCTTTCTGATTCTGACATCCGGTAAAAAGATGTTTGCACCACTCCATGTCCATCTGGGTAAAAATGCTGAAGAATCAGATTTGCATCTGTTTCGTTGAAAGAGAAAAAAGATGTGCATTGAATTTAAAACATTTTTGCAGAAATGTTCATCCCTGAAACTGTCCCCTGCTGTGAGCCTGAACAGTGTTCAAACCAGCCTGATTGACTGCGTCGAGCCATGTGTCTAATTTTCTCTTTATTAAACTGAGCGCCTGTTAATATTTCATGGCCTCTCTCTCTGGTTGTAAAACCAAGGACTCAGCTGTGTCTGTCGCTCCTTATTTCTTGTCACTGGACATTCAAGCCCTTTTCCCATTTTGGAAGGCGAGTTATTTACTCTCTTCCACACCAGCCCCCCCTTCTGCACTGTGCACCTGCCTGGATGAGCAGATGATGCTACAGAGCCAGAGGCAGCAGTAGACTTGCCTTGGCATGTGGATTTTTCATCCTCATTGTCATCTTTTTTTTTCTCTTTTTGTAATCTATCACTACCTGTGCTGTCACTGCACTGAGACAGTGTGTACCCAGCTCTCAGTGCCATCCCTCTCTTCTCCTCCACCCCCTGGGAGTGCCCCCTTTTTTAACTTTTTTATATTTTTGACTTGTTCAGTGGATCTGCTGCAGTCTGGTGTCAGATTCAGTTATGTATGCGCATCATATCTTTGATCACCCTCCCTGCACCTCTGTGTTGTGTACATTGCATAACCTCTTTCTGCTGAGCCTTGGGTACTAATACACACTCCCTCCACACACAGTAGTTAGTGTTCTTGCTTCTTGCATTTGTCTGTTTTAAACTCCTCTCTTGCTTTTGTTGTTTCCCTCTTTTCCTCTTTAGTTTTCATCTTTTTTCCCTCCCTCTCCTTGTATCCTGCTCTCTTTTCTCCCTGCGGTCTCATTAGACATGAGGGAGGCAGCCTTGTGTGCACGTGTGTTCTCTCTGCCAAAGTTTCACTTGACTGAGCATGCCATTGTACAAGCAAAAGGGCCTGGGCTCCATTATTACCACAAAGCTGTCACAAATAGTATATAAAGTAGCCTCCTGCTGCCAAGTAGTAGGCTAGTATAGAAACAAGTCTCTTAACACGAGCAGCTACAACTGCTCTTCTTCAGTAGCTGCAGGGGAAAAGGTGTTGCTATGGTGGCTGTAACCATGTGCATGTATGAAAAGAATAGAAAATGTATATGCTGCTGATCTGGTCAACACATGCTGCTCCTGACCCTTAAAAACACATGCCAAACACATCTGTCTCTTCTCTGCAATGACACCCCACCTGTGTGTTCCTGCCTCTATCTACTGACTGAATGACTGATTACGTGAGCGTATGTGTGTGTCCATAACTGTTTTGCTAGTGTCTCGTTACGGAGAGGACGTCCTGCCCAGGAATGGACCTCATCCCTGCTCCCCGCTGGCAGGCCTGACCTCAGCGGGTCATCGCCCATTTCCAAACGAAGCCCGTATGTCAACCTGTGTTTTAGCCATTTGTCATTCTCTGTTTGGTCAGTCAGACTGGATACACATGTGCACACAGATGTGATCACCTGCTAATTGCTGACCTGTGTGATGGGAAGACAAATCCCCTTTCATATGAGCACGGTCTCACATGGTGTTAAAGGATTACTCCGGCCATTTTGGCGTGTGTTTCTGTTATAAATAATATCGCACTCATTGGTTTACCAGCTAGCTTCCTGAACAGTTTCAGTTCAGAGAAATAGAGTTTATATCTGACAGGACTGACAAGCTAACCCCGAGCTCACACTGCATCCAGATCCGATCTGGTGCGGCCCCCGCAGGTATTCCGTAAGATTAAAATCCCTTTTGAAGGCTCACAGTAGCTCCGCGCGGTGCGGGTCCGGTTACGTGGGCCGTACGGCACAACGGAAAGAATCCACAAGGTTCTTATTTTTGCCGGACGACGGAGAGGATCCGCATCAAGTTTGATGAAATCTGACGAGCTATACAGGAAGTGTGGCTTGCATATCCGGTGTTTTTTCTAAATTAAATGAGCGTACAAACAATTGTAACTTGACTCTTCTTTTTAGACAGCACACGCGCTAATAGGAAATTTAAACATTACATCACACCCGGTGACACAGGGGCCCGAAAGCCTGCAGCATAACACATTTTCACACATTTGCAACAATGGACTATTGTTTACTAGGAACTTCCTAAATAATGGATGTGTTCTCGCGTGAAGTCCCGACAAAACGATAACACACATGAACTTCTGTTCTCGCGAGGGCCGTTTCTGCACCCAGCACCTAATCCGGACCGAAGCCGTTCCGTAGGCAGTATGATCCCGGCGTAATGACTCATCTTTCCAAAATTTCATAGTGGTTCATTCGTATTATTTCAAACCTTTAAATCACTTTCAATTCTTCTGTTCTTGATCAAAGTCTGTGTATACAGATGGACGACTCATCTCTGTCTGTTAGAATCTGGTAATGGATGTCAGCTCACTTGCACACAGTCATGGGTTGAATAGATAATTATTACTAAATGTGTTACAAGTATTAAATTCAGACATATACCAGCATCTGGTTTAAAAGAAGTCCCATTCATCTACATGGAGGGGGTGTGGCTTTACAGTCTGAAACAGTAAAAAATACCAAATACAACACATTATTGATCAGTTCACAATTTGAATATTGATCTGGGAGGTGATTATGCATCAGAAACATGTCGACAACAGGACGTCCTCTTTCCTCAAGCGAACCTTTGTAACGTCAGTCAGTTTAGATAGAGCATGTTTTTCTCTGGTAAACAGTGATGAGTCATTATCAGAAAACTCTCCAGCCCACTCCATCAATTGTTAGTCATGTTATTAAAACAACCGCAATCTATTTTCATAGATAAGACAGTGAGAGATGCTGCGTTTCGAGTGGGTTTGGAAAGCTACAGTAATATATGATGGTGTATATATATATATAAACATAGGACTTGTTTACAGGAAGCTGTCAACCATGTGTCCTTATGATAAATAAACTGTGAAGCATCCCCTTTTTAATGATTATTTACACGCCTGCTCGCTGAATATTGACTGAAAAAGATTGAAAGCGTTCTCCAGGGCCTTCCTAACATGACATATAGCTCTCAGTCTGTTTTTTTTCTTCTGTCCTTCTTTTATTTTTGCCTGCATCCTTCCCTCCCCCTTTTATTTCTCCAGGACAGTAGCTTGTGCTGCAGTTTTTAACCTATTAAAACCAGTTACAGCAAACTGCATACGTCTCCATTTCAGAGCTGGAGTGACATTTACATGCTTTTATCTTTTAAACTCGATGCAGCATCAGTGTGGCATCACATTTGTCATGATTTGGATGCCTTACGCGCACAAAAAGCATAAAAGTAAAGGAAATAATTTAGAGCAAGAAAGAGAGTTTTTAAACTCATTGAAGACAGGAAAAAAAAGAGATTTTTCATAATTTTTAAACTCCTATAACAGCAATACAAGGAGAGAAACCAGGACAGGAAGTAAGTAGAGTGTGAATAGTACTCAGTTTAGTGCCAGCAGAGTACAATACCAGTGGAGAGCCGTTTGTTTTTGAGTGTTTGCAAACCTGCAGAAGCATCGCCACCCTCAATTACAGTTTCCTTGAGTCGTGCAGAAGATGCCGTACTCTTCCTCTTTGATAAATGTTTCATTGCTTATGCTGTCTGTGTCTGGTGAGCGTTCCCAGACGCTGGCGAGCTCTTTGCTGAATGTTATTTGTGTGGTACTCCAACGTTTGATGTTGTTCATCTGCCTCTATGGGCCGAGATGGCGGTTAGTGTTTGGTAATCTGCAGATTCAGACTCATACAGGAGCAGGATCCTTTGCAAAGCTTCAGTTTTTTATAGTTTCTACTTAAAAATGTTACACTGCCCCCTTTTAACTATTAGCTATTGACCTAATTTATAAATCTAATCTTGGCAGCACTCAGCCAAATGAAAATGAGTGAGCTGATTGTTTTACGTGTTATTGGAGGGTCAGAGTGTTACCTGGGTTAATGTCACTGTACATGCTGATGTCATAGTGCTGATTACTCACCTGTTTGTCTCTTCGGCCTCTTAAAATGGCTGTTTAACCCCATTATCTGATTGGATGAGAGCGCCACGTTTGAGAGAATTTTGTGTACAATTCTCAGTTGCCTCACAAAGATGAAGAACTCTCTATTTACCTAAGGGGTAAGAGGGTTTGACAAGCCTGTTGTGCCCCCACCCCACCCCCAATTCTTCAAACCCCCACCACGCTCTTCCTCCCTACCCTCTCTGCTGATAAATGTGTTTTTCTTAAGGGAAGAAGGTGGTTGGTTTAGAGGAGTCTTTTTTAATGTAGCATTTTTTAGTGTGTGTGTGGATTGCTAATGCAGTGCAGGGCTGGGCAGACACAGAGGAAGGCCCGCAACCTCGACCTCAGCATCATTTGTTTGGATGAGGGCCGTCAGCGGCTGTCACAGGTCCAATGATGAAGTGTCAGTCGGTAATTGTCCCCGCGAAGCATCCACATCTCAGGGGGTGATGGGGGGGAGGGAGGATGAGGAGGCAGCGACCTGACACAGAGAGAAATGACACCCTGGGCTCCTCCTATTCTCTCTCCCTCTCTTTCCTTTTCTCTCTAGTTGTTTTTTTTCACCCGTCTACCTACAGCTGCAGCTCATCTGAATGTCTGCTGTGTGACTAGCTCAGACCGGTGGCATCTGCGCAGCTTCAGCTGCGTTCCTGTGTCAGAACATCCACCGGGAATTTCTACGTTTAAAATCTGGTTCTACCTTTTCTATTGTGCAGTTTTGTTTCTGTCATCTGTAAAATAGACAATTTATTTTGTTAAGAGTCCTCTTGAAAGCTCTTCAGTCCAAATTGTGTCCATGTCTATGTATTCATTTATTCTAGCCTTGGTCATCTTGGTAATTAGATTTAGCAGGACCTTTTATTGATCGGACAATGTCTCTATGTAATGAAAAGCTTTTACAGGACACATGGCAGCTATTTATAGAGCAATCTATAATGTCTTGCCATAGAATTCAGAAGGGAACTGAATTATGAAACAAAAAGTGATTAAAAAATAGAAAAGAAAGAGGCAAATATGTAAAAAATGATTGGAAGTATAGATCATAGTAAAAGGAGGACAGGGAAGGAAATAGAAATAGAAAACGTCTTGCATTTTCATCATCATGATGAAACAGGAAAAAGGTGCGAGATCCAAAGAATAGCTTCCTGTTTTAAGATTTCGAAAGAGGGGAAGAGGTAGAATGAAGAGAGCCTGTTTTGGCACAAGGCCACCTATGACACTCCGAGGACATCAGGTGAATTAAGAGGCAGATGGGAGGCATCCTCACCGCTCTGTCTGCTGGCTGCAGGTGGAGCACAGCCTGCCACTTCTGCTGTCTAAATGAGAAGCCCCTCTCCTCCTCCTCTCTCTCACATTTACACCATTCTCTCTATCGCCCCCTCTTTAATGGGGCGCTAGCCTGGGGCGACAAACCAGCTCCCTCCAGGACAACACATAAACAGCATGCACACATGCTGATTACACATTACAGACCCTCCTGGATGTGTTTTCTTGCAGTGTGATGTATGCAAGCGGGACCAGGAACCACAACCCTCTAAATTATGTCCTGGTCTGCAAGATGATGAATCTGGTGGCTGATTAGTTAGTTAAGGAGGGAGACACACTGCTTAGACACACTTAATGAGTTATCATCTGAATGATAACTCTATTGTCCCATCCCTCTTGACGTTTAAATCCAATCAGACGGGTTTGCACTGAGGTCCAAGACGAGGGAGTCTGGGATAAATGGAAAGTGGCTGAGGCGAGCCAAGTAGATAACCAAGCCCAGACACTCTTGTTACTTAATTCGCTCCTTTTATTTGTCTGTTCTTTCAAGTTTAATTTAGAACAGCACAACTTGATACAACAGATGCACATGAATGCATGTTTCCTCCCAAATACACAAGGAAAAATCACAAGACGGCAAATCCGAGGCCTTTTTTCTGCTTCCCGTCACCCCAGATGAGATGATCAGTTTGATTAACAAATCTTTTATCCTCTTCATTCAGAGACACAGGAGTGATAGAATCCGTTTATTCCATAGACTGCGACTAATTCCACACAATGAAGGTTGATGGTTTTCAGTAATAGGAAAAGGGTGTTTCTAATTGTTTCTTTGGACGGTGCGTGCTGCAGCAGCTGTTTCCTCACAAAGATCTCAGGTCTCTTATACGGCCTGAACAAAGTCCAACGGCATCATCGGAGGGCCCGCACCACTGTTTGGTACCACAGAGCAATAAAACGCGCATAGACGAGCCAATTTCCTCTGGCGAAGCATCCTGCCAAGCGGAGGAGCCGGGCCCCCGTCGATGAGAACCACCTGGTGCTGAAGGAAGTGATTACCGCTGGCAACCCTGTGAGCGAGGAGCTGTTTGTTAAGTCAGACTGAGATGTGAAAAGAAGTTGTGGGGAGGGGGCTTTACATGAGAAATATTGATATTAAGTCCTTATCAAGTCAAAATCAGAAGCATTGTGTTGTTTTGTTAGTGCCTAATTAGAGGAAATACAGTTTGCTGTTGAGCTGTTTGGAGCGCAACACGCCACAGCAGTGGCTCCCACACGGGTTCCACTCATCCCAGCTTATTTAAAAGAGCAGAGAACCATGGAGAACGCCAACAGTGTGACTACACTGATGGGAATTTTATTGAAACCTCAAAAATGCATCTGTAAATACAGAGAGAACGGTGCTGATATTTTCACGGTCAGAAGCTCAGCCGCCGCCTGCTTCGCACATACTGCAAAACAGACACTTTGGATAAAAGCCCATCGAGTGGCATTCACTGTGCTTTGTTACAGCATTTCACTGTGACTCCAAACAGCCATTACATTACCATCTTGAATGCATTAGCTTATAAAACTAGCCTTGGCTAGATGAGCCAAAACTTTCTATTCTGCATTAAGGACTCCAGAACTGATAAATCTGTTTACTGTGAGGGTCCTTCATCTGATAAAAACTCAAATAGTGTCAAATGTTGTTGCTTTACTTGACTCTTTTTGAGATATGATACCGCATTCTCAATTAACTTGTTAAGTGCAGCGTTATTAACAATAAAAATGACATTCAAAATGATGAAAAGAACCGTGTTGTTACATCCCAAATCATCTGCTCTATTAAAACCTAATAGATAATTATAATGCTCCTTGTTTTCATTGCAGCAGCTTCTCCAGCCTGTAAACGGCTGCTCACTTCATCTGATCTCATTCGCTTTGATGTTTTACTTTAATTTATTTGACCTTTTAATTAAACTTGACATCTCGGGAATCTTGGAGTCTCGTTGTGTGCGTGAGTCCTCCTTCAGGGGAAATCTTAGCCGAGCAGAAAATCATTGAGGATTGCGTAGGTGTCTGTTTTTATGTTTTTAAAGGTTTTTTTTTTTTACTATACTGTTTTTTCATTTAAACTGGTATCGTTCATTTAACCTCACGACTTTATCACGACCTGTTCCGCTCTCCTTCCTGCTGCTGATCTCGGCCTTTAGGCTTCTATAGTTGCGCTTTAAGAAGCAGGAACAACAGAATCCTGTCGTTTTTTTCTCTGTCTGGTGTTCAGGGAGAGAAGACATGGCTGCTTAGAGGGAAAAAATGCTGATTATTGCAGTTTTGTTTCATATTTAAAGTTCTGGATGGTATTTTTTCTATCCTTTTATTGCATATATCTTTTTTCTTTTATGATAAATGGACGAAATCACACAAAAAAACAGCTATTATATTCTTCATTTGAACATTTCTCAACTGTTTTTTTAAATATTTAAAAAAAAAGAAAAGTTTTTTTCCTAATACACAAAGTAGAAGTTGCTTCAGCAGCCACAGTGAGTGAACACAAGAGATTGACTGAACTCTCTGAATACATTAGAAAAGATCACTTTTTATGCTGTGAAATGAAGCACCTTCATTTCCTGAAACTGAATAGCAGGTTTACTGCTTGTAAGCAGTGCGCTGCACATGTTGTTGCTTTGTTTCATGTAGCTGTTGAGGAAGTAGAAATGTTTAAACTGTTGGGAAAAGGGCAGAAACTTCCAAAAGTGTTTGGATGAGTCACTGCAGACTTCTCAGTCAGTTTTATTTAAATTTATTCATCAGCTGTGAGACAAAAAAACAGAAATAAAGAAGTTATTACAAGTCAACATGCTCACTGCAGTTTTCTGGGTCAGTTTTTTCAACGCTCTGAGCTGCTTATTCAGAATTTTGGATGATTCATATTTCTGTGCAACAACTCAAACTGACAACACTAAACAAACCTTTAAAAGTTTGTGTTGAATGGAAAAATTGACTGTTTTTATAGCAAAATATTTACAAAAAAAACTAGCGGAACAACATTTACACGCATCAGATACCAGGAAGACCTCTTCTTTACTGGAAGACATGTTTTGTTGTTGAATCATTCATTCATACTCGTTAGGGAAGATACATCGAGATTTTTAAATGTATCAAGATTTTTTTCAGAATATCGTTTCTATCAAAACTTGTTTTGAGTTCAAATGATAGTAGCAGAGCTGCTGTGATGCGACAGCATCACGTCATGGACAGAGATGGTGGAAAATTTGAGAAAGCTCACTGATATGAAGGTGGTTTGGATTGATAGTATGTGATGAACAGTAGAAACATGTATTCTGCTGAAAACACGTCCCGACCAAAAGTTCAAGCACAAGTAACTTCTTCCTCCACTTACAGCATAAAGACACAAACAGTATGAAGAATAAGTTAAACTTCCATTCTTAAAGAGGCCCTTCCATTAAAAACGTTTTTTCTGAGGTTTCTGTTGAATATTTTAGCTCCACAGGTGTTCTTACCTTCATAGTGGGTGTGAAAACAGGTCAACAACTTCTCTTTCAGTTTTTATCTCTCAAACTACGCAGGTGGTGATAAAACCAGAGTTCTCCCGAGTCCGAACGGCCTGTATCTGTTACATCACAACTCCTTTGTTCGTTAGTATTCATCAGCTTCAGCAGTTGAAACCACGCCTAGCATGCTGCTGGCTAAAAGCTGTAGCATAAGACGTAGCAAACAGTAAGAGAGAACGCCTGATGTTGCCATGCGCAGCGGGACAGGAAACAGTATACCTTGCTCTCATAGGCTAGTTTGTTAGCCAATCAGAGTCCAGCAAATTCAAATAATGAATATGAATGAGCTGCTGCTTGAAGCCTGACGGAAGGAGCCGGAACCACCCGAATTTTAATGCAGACAGATTGAAAGGTCTGTTAATCAGTGTTTCCTGACGTTTTTTAGATATAAAATGTTTCAGATTACTGGTTAATACTTAAGAAATAACCACAAAGTCCTGAAATTTGTATGAAATGACCTCTTTAATACCAGAAACCAAGCTGAAATGATTTTGCTGGAGATATATTACCTAAAATATATACTAAAGTGAGAAAAAGTCTCGCTGCCCATTTGTTGTAAATACAACATTTTGCTCTGACCACCGACATGGAGCAGCAGGACCTGCAAGAACACTTCATGGAACAGTGGGAACCTAAAAGTGCCTGAATTAAATTAAACTTGCAACTACTTTCATTTCATTCAACTGTTTTAATGTACATGTTCTGATGATCCTTAATAAAAAGTGGATGTAGCACTTGAGGCTGTAAGTGGGGGGGGGGTTCTTTATTGATAGTTGAAATCGTCACCTTTTGAAGGCGTGTACATGTAGAAGCTCTTTCCTTTCTCTCAGCCGAAGGAAAGTGTGAGTGAGAAAGAACTGAGCTCTCGGGTTTCAGGCTGAAAGAGCAGCCACTGTAGGATCCACGCACACACACACACACACACACACACAAGTGTGTTTTGTTATCCTTATGGGGACCGTCCATTGACTTCCATTGATTTTAGTAACTAGATTTATACCTAACCCAAACCCTTTTACTAACCTTAACCATTACTGATCTATAACTAACCCTAAGACTAACTAAAACTCTATTCACACCATACCTATAAACCTAACCCCTAACCCTAAAAAGGGGAGTCCCCCTCATGGGGACCAGGCTTCGGTCCCCACAAGAACCCTCGGACCCCAGAAAGATAGTAAAAGTCAGGAAACGGGTCCCCAGGAGGTCAGAAATACAAACCCACACACACACACACACACACACACACACACACACACACACACACACACACACACACACACACACGGAAACACAAAGTTTAGTGTGCGTGTCAGCGTGTGAATGAATGCAGGCTCTCTGTCTTGTACTGTATGTGCTGATGTGTGCTGCCACTGTTTCAGATTTCAGTTCTCATTTGTGTGTGTGTGTGTGTGTGTGTGTGTGTGTGTGTGTGTGTAAGCTCGTCTTTGCTCAGTCTGCCTGTCCTCTTGGCACGTAAATCATAATGGATCTCATTATCCAGCTGGGATGGCTTGGTGGGGCCTGTCTGGCAGGAGATGATAGCTGAATGGCTGTGGGGCTGCCATCACACACACACAAACACCCCCCCCCCCACACACACACACATGCTCATCTTTATCCATTTACAGCATTCATGTTATTTAGCTACTGTAGGAGCATTTATGTCTCATTTTCACAAAAATAACCTCGAGAGGAAGATAACTGCACACTTCTGCACAAACGCCATCAGACGTGTGTGTTGTTGCGGCTCATCCAGACACAATGGACATTAGAGGCTCAGCACGCCTTCTGACAGAGGGCAAAGTGATGTGAAAAGGAGGGAGGGAAGGATGAAATACTGGCTTCATCCTCTTCTTTCTTTCCTGTATTCATCCCATCACTTGTGTGCAGGTTAAAATGCACATCTGGTTGTTCTTTGTAGTGAACTGGACTTTTGCTACTACAGGTTTCTCCTCTTGCGCGGGACACAAAGCAGACCATATAGAAAGCATTCACAGAGTAAGGGAGGGTGAAATGTTTTATCTTGGTAACATTTTTTTTGTTAGTGCATAACACACACGCTCATGCTGCAGCTGTTCTGTATCCCAGCGCTGCAGGCTCCTGTGCTGTGGACGCAGGCAGAGCAGTTGGTTGCTCCTAACGTGGTTAAGGCCCACACTATTTGTCTGGACATGACCATTACCCGAGCCAATTACTGGCTGGTGTACAGGCTAGTCGCCAGCAACCTAATGTTTTCCCGTCATGCCTGCCTCCCCCTCAGAAACCCCTCCCTTTACAAACACACACATATATAAATGGGCTGAATGGTGGAGACGATAGAGAGGAAGAACAGAGAGCCTGAGGCAAAACTCCCCATCTGACTTGACTGACTGATACAGCTAATAAACTTTCATTTAAGTTAATGCTCCCTGTTTTTCTTTTCACTCTGTTATTCACTCCGTTTTCACCCTTTTCTTTTCCCTCTGTGTTTCTGTCGACTCTATCTGTCTCTTCAGCAGACGCAGTCCGAACCGAGCGTTTCTGTAACTCCTCATATTCCAGCTCTTCAGTGTTTTCTTCTTTTCTATTCATAGTCGATGAATGTTCTTTGTCCGGGGCCACATGTTGGCTCAGCCTGTGTGGCTCCGATGGTTACTGTGTCGGTGTATGTTGACAGTGGACACGCTCTGTACAACCACAGGCTTCGCAGCTGCTGTACTTTCACCGGTTTTGTTGCTGGGTGTGTGCAGAAATGTGTGTCACTGTAGAGACTGAATTCTAGGATTTGTAGGGGATTCATTGCATTGTGTTGATGCTATTTGTTTGCATTGTAATCAATCATTTTGTGCATGTACAGCTGCCATGTCATTAACGTCACAGTGCACGTACCCTCTGTGGATAAACTCTTGCAGGCTTGGCTGATAAAAAGACACTTTCTGTAACTTCCACAACCATCAGCCATGTTTTACCATCTTCATTCTAAATGTTTGTTTGCTCGTCTCGTCCGTGTTCCCCTCTTGTCTTCACCGACCTTGTCAATTGCCCTCTAATGGTTCTACTGATCTTGACATTTCCCTTAATAACTCCTTCCTTCCTGAATTTCTAAATGATAAATGAGTATGCTAGGTGTTTAGGCAGAGTCCTGGATGTGTCGTATCTTTTCAAAGTCCATACGTGACTCAAAGCCTCCAAATTTTTAGGACTTTTTGCTTTAAAAATTGTTTAAATCTTTTAATGGAAACCTGGTTTGAGTAAATACCAGCGTTAGGTGTTTTCTGATGGTGAAGGAAAGAGTGCAGTAAGAAAACCAGCTGGTTATTGAACAAACTAAATTACACCCCAACAAAGACGACAGTAAACCCCGTCAAATCAGGGTCATTAGGCGGCATGGACGCATCATAAAGCAGAAATATTGTCTTTTACAGCTAAAGTGTGTCTCTTGTTAAGAACACTATCTGTCTCTCAAGGTCATTTTAGTTTATGAAAGGTAAAAAAAGACAAGAAACGTTGTACATCTTCCACTAATCTACTAAACGAAAGGTGAACGCTCTTTTTTTGTCCTCTCACACGCTCCTTTCTAAGAACTTCCGTTTGCTGCTTCAAATTTTAAATCAAAGTGTCCCTCCCCTCCCCCCACTTTTAATACCCAGAATTCTCAGGTGGGATTCAATGTGCGAGTTGTTTTGGAGGCATGTATAGCAGTTTGATGTCCCGCTTCTCACACTGCAACCTTCATGTTCAGCTCAGCTCCATTTGCCAGCAGACTTCAAAGAGCTTCCCAGTCTGAATATATAAGGATGCAGCTCTGCTGTCTGCTCATCCATCCAAAAGTGAAAGGCTGTGCTCTGGAGCTGGAGGTGTGAGGCAGACAGTCTTAGTATTTTTTAATAAGATGGGCAATAACAATAAATCCTACAGGCTAATCACCCGCTCACCAATAACCCACCCCCCTCCGAGCTCGAAGCCCAGGACGCTGCAGCATTACCCTGCTGCCGCCTTCAATTACACCATTCATCATGCGTCTTATCTGGCTGCTGCTTTGATTGAGTGTGCAGCAGGAGGAGTTGCAAATCTTGCGTTCTCTATATCAGTGTGTGTGTGTGTGTGTGTGTTTGGTGCTGACAGGAATGGAAAACTGCATTAGGGAGGATGTGGGTATGTGCGGGTGTTTATGGGATGTAGTGGGATGTATGAGTGAGTGTGTGCACACCAGATCTATAGAAGTGTATAAATCAAAACAGATGATCGTCCCCCACTCTGATCCACTCCGTCACAGCAAGTGCATCTCTCTCTTTTTCCCCTTCAGTGTACTTCCTTCTTTTCTCCTTCCTCCTCCTCCTCTCTGGAACAGATTTGTCTGGGGGCCCTGTATAATCTCTAGCAGTGGCGGGTGTTGGAAGACGGGCGACAAATTTTAATAAGCAACTGGGCTCTGTAATTTAGCAGCCTGGGAGGGAGATTAGGCTGATTGATGCCGGGCTGGTCTAATGGTCCATCCTACGGCCCCCCCAAACTAAATTGGTGGTAATGACAGTTTTGTGCAAATTGAGATAGAAGAAAATAAGGCCTCCTCTCATCTTCTCCCTTCACTCTCTATCTTCATTCTTTCTGTATTCCTTTCTCTGCCTGTTCATTTTCTCCCCTGCGCTCTCAATCTTTCTGACAAGGTGTGTCTTTCTTTCTTTACTCTCTCCTTCTTTCCCTCTTTTGGTTTTGTCCCTCATCTTTTTCACACTCTATATCAAGCTGTCCCCTATTTCCTCCATCATTGTTCATGCCTCCAGCCTCTTTGTCTTTCTGGTCCTTTTTTCATGCCATGCATCACTCGCCCTGGTTTCTTTACTAAAATCGATTTGTCCCTCCTCAGCTTTTTCTCTCTTTCACTCTTCACATTAGCTAGTTTTTTCTCAGGCATTTTAAACTCCATTCATGTTATTTACTCACCGATCTTTTCTTTACCCTTAGATTGTGCTCTTGTTTGTATCGCGTTCTGTCGAGGGAGAGGTTCTTTTCAGGGTTTGGTAAACATATCCAATAGACTTCTAATAATGTAACTTATTAGACACGATGCTGTAGTTGTAGTTTTAGCTTTTGGGGCTGAATTTTACATTTGTCCCAAATATTCTTCTTCTTGTCACATCAGTTTGTTTTGATAAATATTAGTTATGGCATCAGAGAAAACAGCACCTCCTACTGAAAGACAAGTGCCATCGACATAAACGATACAAGAAAAAAAACAGTTTGTTTTAGGTGTTTTTACTTTTTTTAGTGTGGGAGGAAGAAGTGATGTGCCCTGCATCTGCCTGCTGTTGTTTCTGACTGTGTTCAAGGCACAGGAAGCTCCTGTGTGACAAAAAAGATTGTCTGAACTAAATTTACAGCCTCCGTTGACCAAGACAACCTCAAGAAACACACAGGATGGAGAGAAAAACGTGCATGTGAAGTGAATGCAGAGAGAATGGCCTTGGGGGGGAAAACAACCAGATAGTAGAGTAGTGTGGGGGTGGGCAGCGCTAATCCACTGATAATGAAAGTCTGCGGTGCTGTATATAGCATTTCATAATTCTCATGTAATAAAATCCCCCTGAGAATTCATGGGAAGCTGCAAAGTCACGTGGGATTTGTGGCCCTTTAGGATTTTAGCTGTGATGTGTTTACGTGACCCGGAGAAGCTTGTGGCCTCATGAATGCATTCATGTTGGTCCATCTATACAGATATCCGTTTCTGCACTTATATACACGGGCAGCAACCAAAAGAATGTCTCTGGGCACTTTTCTTCTAACTCCCACACAGCTTTTGTTTCTCAAAGTGATAGTTCAGATCTTTTGAAGTGGGATTCAGTGGAACGATCATAAAGAATTAATATCGAACTTGTTGTATATAACACTCCAACCTCAGTTTGGGTTTTATTAACAGCTAGCCTGTCATCTTAAAACAACTGCAGTTTTAGAAACCTCAGTCAGTTTTACATTAAATTATAATTTACATGGAAGATTATTTTCAAAGTGGCAGCAAACTTTACCATTCCATTAAAAACGTTTTTTCTGAGGTTTCTGTTGAATATTTTAGCTCCACAGGTGTTCTTACCTTCATAGTGGGTGTGAAAACAGGTCAATAACTTCTCTTTCAGTTTTAATCTCTCAAACTACGTAGGTGGTGATAACACCCGAGTTTTCCCGAGTTTGAACGGCCTGTATCTGTTTCGTCACAACTCCTTTGTTCGTTAGTATTCAGCAGCTCCAGCAGTTGAAACCACGCCTAGCATGCTGCTGGCTAAAAGCTGTAGCATAAGACGTAGCAAACGGAAGAGACTCGGTGCGCTGTTGCCATGCACAGCGGGGCAGGAAACAGCATACCGTGCTCTCATAGGCTAATTTGTTAACCAATCTGAATCCAGCAAATTCAAATAATTAATATTAATGAGTTTCTGCCAAAGCCTGATAAAACCAGCTGAATCTTGACACAGACAGATTGAAAGGTCTGTTAATCAGTGTTTCCTGAATGTTTTTTAGATATAAAATGTTTCATATTACAGGTTAATACTTAAGGAATAACCACAAAGTCCTGAAATTGGTGTGAAATTGACTCTTTAAGTAGAAACATCATGAAGTTACAAATCAACCCTGTCATTATGGCTTCCACGAAAACCCTGAGTTTAGAGTAGTTTAATGGAAATTCAGTTTGAATGCAGCTGAGTTTGGATCCTCCTCTGAACTTCTTTACTTACATCACTGCAAACCTTCTTTGTTACCAGATCATAGATGAGTAGGAGGTAATAACACCATCACGCTAATGCTGTAATGCTTTCTTGCCAACACAAAGCGTGTACACATCCTACCAAATGACCTCCTTTGTTCCTCCTCAAGGCCTCCCAATGCATGTTGCGCAACCTTTTGCAATATCCTGGACAAGAGGCGCACGTATTCCAAACATAATCTGCAGCTAAGCTTGTAAATAAGCAGTAACTGTCTGTGAAGTTTGTCTTGGCAAGAGTCAGCTCTTGTTGATTGCTCACTAAAGTCTGTGGTTGGAACCCCAGACAACACAATATAATCCTTCCTTCCAACTTTCTACAACTGCATAAATGCAGTGTGGTTAAGGAGCTGGTACAGGAAGTGTCAGATTTGATGTGGTCTCCCTTCATAGGAGTTGTTAAGGCTTTTATGTTCGTGCTGCCAAAGTGGTTTGTTAACATTTTTTTTTTGGTAGGTGTTAGAAGTTTTTGTTTACGAGTAGGATGAAGGAAATGCAGATTGTGGCTTCGATTGTAAACTTGCAGGAATTGTTAGTTTCTGGTTTTGCTTTTACAGTCACAGCTCAAATAAGATGTCCGGGGGTTGGACGTGCAGTAATTTGGCACTCCTCAGCATGTTGCACATATTTTAACGGTGGCCCTGATGCCTAGCTGTTTCTTTGGAAATGAGCCACAGAAATACATGAATGTGTAGGATATCAGAAGCTTTTTGCTCTTTTCTTTTGCTCGATTGTGATTTAAGCACATGTTTGAAGGTATTTGAAGATATGAAGTGATCACAAGTTATTTACCTCCCATGATGCAGCTAGTGGAGGAGCAATAATGCTAGAATCCAAGAGCATATAAATAGTCTCTGTTTGCTGAATGCTTCCCTCCCACTGCATGTTTTTTATGGTGGATGATGCTATTAGATATTAAACTGAATGCTTTGAAGTTCCCCTTCATAAGATCATATGGGATATGCCTATAGCAGGAGGTGGAGGTGGGGGGGGGGGTTGCCTATTCCCCTGACAGTTTTTGCTGGATGTGAGGCGCAGAAAGAGGGGCATGTTATGGGGGAGGAAAGGAGAAGAGCAAGGTGCTGATGGGAAATAGACGAATGGCATGCCAGTGTCAGAAGTGGTCATATGCTGAGGAAAGAGTGGAGCAGAATGAGAAAGGGGAGGATGGAAGGAGGGCTTGACTGATTAACCTGTTTACCTCCCTGAAAATGCTCCAGGCGCCATTCTGATTAAAGTTCAGTCTTCCATCTATCATCGCCACGGCCTGCTCAAACCTTCTGAGCTGCCAATACCAAACGCTGCAACAACAATCCAGCCTCCAACCCACAACAGCCCCCCGACACCCTTTAACAATCTCACCCAGCAACATCATTTACATGTCATCCTTCCTTGTCACTACTTGACTCATCAAGAATCCCGCTCTTTACATTTTTTCACTCTGTTTTCCAGACATGCTGAGATCGTATCTACCTTTCTTTTCTCTTCCTCCCACTGCGTCTCGAAGCTTGTTGCTCCCAGCGAATGGACGCTTGTGTTTCAGTGGCGTTCCCTCCCCAACTTAAAGCTTTTAGCACCTTCGGCATAATACGATTACGTCCGCTAGGGGATGGGATATTATCAGTAGCTTTCTATAAATCCCTCTCCAGTCACAGTAGCATCCAGCAGCAGTAGAAGAGGACAGGAAACATGTCTGCAAGAGCTACTCATATAAACATTCTGGCCACTCAAGCTCAAACCTGTGCTTTTAAAAAGCTTTTTGCACTCGTATAAGCTCAGTGAGTGTTTGTCTGAATGTTTATGAGAATAGAAAAGCAGAAAACAGAGTCAAATCTAATTGTCATATTAAGAGGGAGTGAAGAAAAGTATCAGTACTTTTCCAAATTGTTTATTGACTAATTACAAATAAACGTACCAGCGCGACGAGTGAATCAACAGAAATCAGATTCTGATGGAACTACCACCACATTATCTCTTATAGTTTATACAAACAGATGTTCAGATTTTCATTGGGAGAGATTGAAATTGTCAGTTTTAGATATGAGAGTATCAGAGAAACAGCTCAGATTGAGCTACATGCAGACAACGTTGGAGAGACTCGACTGGCATGGTTTGATGGTTTGGACATGTGCAGAGGAGGGAAAGAGGATATGTTGAATATGGAGCTGCCAGGGAAAGAGGGAAACCACAGAGAAGGTGCCTGCTGGTAATGAAGGAGGATGTGCAGAAGGTTGGTGTGACAGCAGAGGATGCTAAGTATAGAGTGAGATAGACGCAGATGATCCGCTGTGGCAAACCATAAAAGGATCAGCTGATAGAAGACGACTTTGTAATGAAGAGGATTTTATTGTTGTGGATTGTCATGAATAAATAACCTTATAGGTTAAATAAACCCATTACTGTGTCCTATCAAGGACACACTTGATGTTAAATTAAGTTCTTGTATTCGTATAGATTTTTTAACCCTCCTCTGTTGCTTTTATGTCTCAACAGAAGTGAAATAATTAACAAAATAACACTTATTTTTTCTTGGTGTAAAACTCACCCTGAATCCACATTTTTAAATTAAAGAGAAGGTCTGCGTACACATATTTAACTTAGACGGTGTCTACAGCATGGACCCTGATGCCAGGGGCAACAGAAAAGGTTTAGGGGATTTCACATTTGCCCTGACAGCTTATATGGTGTTATAGCAGCCTGTGATGGACTGATCTCATCCCAGTGACGGTTCTCCTGTGACACAGGAAGAGAAATGGACATTTGTGCACACATATCCACACCGAGGTCCCTCTCATTGGTATAAACGTGAGCATGACAGGATGTGTGTGTGAGTGTAAAAGAAGGAGGTCAGCGGGGCTAACACGGTCCCCCGGCAGCTCTCAAGGTTAATGTAAGACTGACAGGAGACGCTATTAACAGCTTTCAGATTGTTCCCGTCTCCAATATGCAGAGCTGATTCATTCTGGTGGCATCAGTGCATTAAGATGTTACAGCTTTGTTCCTCAGAGTCACTCACCCCTTTAGACAGAACCTATATCATCATTTCACATTTCCTATTAACTCCTATTGTCTATGCTCAACCACAATGGTCCATTAAAGGGATAGGTGCTGCTGTTACTGCCTCCATCACACAGATCACTCAACACTTCCTATATGTCATTATTTCACGTCAGCCCATTGTCCGTTAATTGAAATACCACCGGCGTTGCCTGTATGGTCCATTAAAAGGACAGAAGCCCTCTTCCTAATTGTCACCACTGCATTAGGGGCAAACTGGTTCATTTTAAACGCCCATGTTTTACTTACACGTGCACAGAGAGGTGGGGTCGACCAGCGGGGGGAAATGCCACCATAAAACATGAACACGGGCAGATCGAAGGCTCACCTAAACCATTTAAATCTCATTTCCATTTTAATTCAAAATCGTTAAACAGATGTTTTAATCAAGTGTGGGTTGGCGTTGAGCGTCATGCTGAAGGGCACTTTGATGAGTCGGTGCATATTTAAACAACAGGAGTCAAATAAAACCGTTTCCTGTTTGTACATCCGAGTTGCATTCACTGCAGCAGTCCCCAGCGTTTTTTTGTTCCATTTAGGCTAAACTTTTTACGAACCGTTGGCAAAATAAAATGATATGATGTTATTAAAATATATGAATAAACGTGAATCCCACGTGAAGTCGCCACTTTATTGGAAGTGTCCTTGTAACATCACAACAACATCACATGAGTAGCATCCTCTCTGCCACTGCATGCTCCCTGGTCGCTATGGTGGCATCCAAACATGCCTTCAAAATAAGATGCAGTAACAGTGCTGTAGTGGCGATCTCAGTGTTTTGTGTCATGAGTTTAATTCAGAGCAGAGTTGTTGTGTCGGAACATAATTTTAAGGCCGCTGTTGTTTGCGATCTCCAACAGTTTGGTACGAAAATCACCTGTTGAGATAAATCTGTATTTTAAGTAGGATTCAGTCGTAGGCTCTTCTTCTGTTCTCCCTAACAAAGAAACAATTGTTTTTTTGTTTTTTTTATTTGAATGTATCACATGACCAAGTCAAACATTTTGACATGCATCTAGAGTGAGTCATGAACGCATGTAACAGGAACTGGTTATTTTTCAAAATAAAACATTGTTCGGTTTCAGATAATAAATAACATATAAATATTAAGAGATTATTATTCTATTAGACTTTCACAGACCAGTTCCTGTTTGGGGCCCATGGCCTGGGGCTTGGGGGCCACTGATCTAATGGAAGCAGGGGAAAAGGCTAAAATGTTAAAGTATCTTTACGTTTTTTTCAGGTGGAAGTGTCTCTGCTGTTTCACTATCAGTATTATTGTGTAGCATTGGGAAGGGCGGGTTGTCAATCAATCAGTTAACCAATCAATACTCATCTGGTAACTGTCTAAGGACACTGGGGAAAAACTTGAAGCAGTGTGTTCAATCGCAGACACACACCTGGTTGGATGTGTGAGGCGCACACACACATCTGCTCTTCCTCACCATATTCATGACTATGTTGAATTAAAAATCATCCTAAATGACAACAAACAGAAATATAAGCAGCACATTAAAGTGATAACATGTCATTTTTAAACTTTATGTGGAGTTTTATAAGAAAATAGACTCAGTTTAAATCTGATGACAAACGTTTTGAGGGAGATGTGTGTTTTAAACTTCCTGTATCCTGGAAACATTCAGCCAAGACTTCCTGTTATTTGCGCCAAATGATGGTTTGCGTGTGGTTGAATTAAAAAAAAACAAACAAATCTACATTTGATGACAGACAGCTCTGTTTAGCATTATTTGCTTTTCACATGAACGTTCAATTTAAGTAGAATCATTTCCTGCTTAAGTATAAAATTGGCCTGAAGAACAAAGAATGAACGTTCATGTGAGGAAGTATTTATTCATGCACGTTACATGAGTAAACGTACTAAATCTGAACCGATAATTATCGTTTTGTTGAGAAAATGACTGCCGTTTTAGTCATTTAATTATTTCATTGCTATGTCATTTCTTACAAAAAATTATTTGAGTTTTTTCTGCTCAATTAAAAATACTCATGCCTGCGAGCACAAACACATAAGGTCATATTCCTGTCAGTGACCCTGTTGCTAGGCAGGAATCCTAAACAGAATCCAGCTGTTGTTTTTAAATTCATGCTTCGTTTCACATGCTTCCAGACTTCCAGATGGTTGATGGATTTATATTTACAATTTACTGTGAACATTTATCTAATATTTGCTCCTAATCGTGAATATTTCTAGAATAACCTCTGACCTTCCGTGTCAAACACACTCAAACACACAATGCTGGATCGTTAATAAATGTGTCCTAGAAAGGTCGGAACTTTTGACCTCTGCTTTCTGGTATTCATCTGTGCCTGGCTTGACCTACATACCCTGACCCGCTGTTTTATATAAGCATTAATACACATGAATACACACATAAACGTGTAGTGACAGTGCTCACAGTGATCTCACTCTGACCCACATACTGCTACCAATGGCCTCCTCACTTAGCTGATGGCACCAGCGCTGAGCTACAGTATCGAAATATGCATTTTGTTTATTCTTTAGGGGAAGAAGGAGAAAAGGGGGTGGAGTCTGAGTAGCTTAAAGGTGCTAGATTGGAGCGGCGCTCTGGATGGTGTCATGTGACTTGCTATGTCCGCATGAACACTCCCGCATGTCACAGTGCAGCCGCTTGTTGCACATGTTTTGTTTGGGGCTGTTGATTGCAGTTATTATTTTATTACTTTTTAACTTTTTTACAAGCCGCTGGCTCATGTGTGTTGTGCACCACATGTAGAAGTTATCTGTTCTGTATACGGAGTTCTTAATATTCTATAGTTCATGAAGACGGTACGATGATGACGGCGATTATACATCTGCAACTGTTCGAGAGAAACGGTTTTTTTATGATTATTATTGTTCTTTTCTCCAAACACAGAACTAAAATGTCCTTCCATTAATGTTTTGCCAGGTTTCATTTTTTGTTTTTCAAATGTAGTTTTTTTAATTTTTTAATAATAATCTTGGTTTTGAGATTGAAGCAGGAGCCCTTCTGTCGAGACGGCACAGCCAGCCTTTAAGAGCAGCTCTTGTTTGATCCTCAGACGCACAAGTGTCTGTATAAACAGGAAGGGGCCCCGCGCTTTAGTGCGTCATTTGCTCATGTCATTGGATCTTCTATGTTAGAATGTGCAGGAGTGTTTTGCATAACATTGTTAGCCAGATATCCTGGAAAGGTACATAAAGGTGACACGACATTAAAGGCAGGGCACATGCACAGCGGAGTGTGTGTTAGCTGCAGGAAAAACAAAACATATGAAGCAGGAGTGTGTGCACAGATCTACTGGATGTTCATACACATCAGGTCTTGCAGCTGAAGTCTTTTGGCTGTGGATGATTTTAGCTTCTTGTGTGTTTGTTTCTCAGAACGTCTTCTTGTTGGGCCTGGTCGGCTAATTGAAGCCGGGTTTGAAGGAGATGTGGGTTGCCTCTCCATTTTCACACACACAAGCTAATGCATGTGCTTTTTTAAAAAACTAAATCATCTACCTAGTCCTTTAGAAAAGAGTTTATTATGTTGTTATCGGTCTGTAAAGAAGCAGACTCCTAGCCCCTGCAATTATTACAAACTCAGTCTTCTGTTTCCAAACATCCTCGTCTTTTACTCTGAATGGGACTCAGCTCATTTTACCCATCATTAAAGTAACTATTTTCCTCAGTAGAGAGTATTAAAGTGCCTCTCTTGTTCTTTTAATGCAGAGATTTTTTGTGACGCATCCCATCGAGGATGAATCCAGCCTTGTTTGACCATTCTTCATTTTTTGGCAACGGATAAACAAACTCAAACCGTTTCTGTACTGATGGTTTATGTAATTTATGTGGTGCTTTTGTTTAGATTTTAGGTTAAAAGAGTCTGTTTGAAGTCTTCCATCTGTGTGCTTTCTATACCCACTTTATGTTGTTCAGGGTTGTGGGTTTGATGCCCAGACTGAGGTCTTATTTTACCCGATTGCAGCTGAAATTAAAGTTTTTTTATATACCTGCTTTTTTGATGGCGGTCAAATCAGTTTGCACATGGATCTGTTTGCTGTTGGAGGCTCAGCAATGTGCCCACAAGGATCCCCAGACTGCAGACATCTTTCTGCCATGAACATAAAAATACATTACCAATGATTTTTTCTTTTATTCTGAGAGGTTCAGCCAGCTGGCGGACAAGAATTCATGTCTGCTCAAAAATCTTCAAAAGTCACTGAGGAAGTTCATAGAAAAGGAAATTGAACGTAGATAAAACGTGCATTGAAAGCAGCATGTTAGGGTGTGGTTTGAGAATAACCATCAGAATACCATCATTTTTACACGCCAGTGTCCCTCCCTGCGATAAACACAATGGGTGGATTTCCTTACTTTTTGTGGTTTTTGTTTTGAACCTAAATCCATCTTCATAGGAATGTGTCTGGCTTGGTAGTCCAGCCGGACTGGCTGGCATCTTTCCTTCCAAACAGACTCTAGATCTTTGTCGTGAGACAGTAGCTACGTTTACATGCGCCAAATTTCCCCAATCTGATTAAAATCTTGGTCGATTGGAATTCCCAAATCCCTGTTTGCATGGACACTAACTGAAATGATCTGATCATGCCATGAGTACACATGCACCAAGCACTTAATCAGGTTAAATGAGTTGAGCATGCGCACAGCGAGTTGTCTTTCCGCGGGAAGAAAAAAAAGTAAACAAACTCCGTCCTTTCTGCACGTCTTTCCCGTCCCATCATGTGCTCGAGCTGACTCACGTTTTCCCCAATATGAACCTTCTGCAGGTGATTACCTTTATGTTTGGGTTTTTACTGGTCGCATTAACCAAGCTAGAGGCTGAATACATATTGCTACTGCTCCTCCACCACAGGAGAGGAGAACAGGATGACAGGATGACTGCACCAGCAGACCACTTCTGTTTACCTCCCGCCATGTTTTCTACTTGGGTCTGCGAAAGCGGAAAGACGTCACGCTGAAGTTGTACGCATGCGCAGTGGGCTTTTTTCATCCTTTCTTTCTGAATGGGTGTATACATGCACGTCTATCCGAATGAAGATCGGACAAAACCACCCCTCTCGATCGGAAGTAAATTTCATTCTGATCAGGCTGCATCGGATCAAAACATTCTGATTGACATGTTTACATGATGTATTTTTTTTCCGATTGGGCGTTTATTCCGATTAAATGTGCCCATGTAAACGTAGCTAGTGATGGAAGTGTGCAACGGATGCTACAATGGAGACTATGGATACAGGCTGGTGGTTTGGAGATCAGTGGGCCACACAGACAGCTGATCCTGAAGTTCAACCTGCAGCTCTGCTCCTGTGTGTTGATTGGTCTTCTGGAATCAGCCAGACCAGAGAACACAATTTAATTATACACCTATAATGTGTTAAATAAATCCTAACATCAGATTAATGGTTGGTGTATGTTATTGAGCTTGAAAAGGGATTTTAAGGACAGAGCCATATGGTTGGTGAGGCATGGCTGAATGAGTGAAAGCAGTGTGTGATTACTGAGAAAGAATAACATGCACTGCAGACCCCGGACCGCAGGAGGCACGACTCCCTCACCACCGAAACCTCAGGGCTTTCTGCTCCATGTTGTGTTTGCTTCTTGCTCTTCATTTAGTTGTCTGTATGCTCTCTGCCTCCCAGATTCAACATCACCAGGCTTTGATCTCCCCCACCCCCATCCACCTCTTCTTAAACTGAATTATGTACTTCTTACATCTCCAATCTAGACCACATTTACCCCTTTACCCCCCCTTCTCTGATCATGCACCAGCACTTCTCTGTTCCTCACTCTTCTCTCCCCTCTCACCTCTCCACTCTCTTCATATTTCATATTAAGCAATCTTTTCCATGGAGCCAGCTGTGTAAACAATGAGGACCAACCCTTCGTGTTTTCTTAGAACAAGAGAAAAATGCAGGGGGGGAGATCTAGAAACAACGAGCTCACTGCACGCCGTCCACACGGGTGATCTATTGCCCTTTGTCTCCCGAACACCCCCCCGTTTTAGCACGTGAGGGATTCTCAGGGCAGATTTGTTGTTTTTTGTCTGTGTGTGTCAGTCTTGCTGTGTTTATGTGGGTATGAGGGCTTTCTGTTACCATAGCCCTCCTGCAAATATTGACCGAGCTGAATAGCTACAGTGAGTAGCTTAAAAGCAAACATCGCATTTCATGGTCGGCCAAATACGCCTGCTGTTTTGTCACCAAATGCTTTCTCACTAGAAATCATCCAGCCTCGGTCTTTACTAGCACTCTCCACCATTTTCCCTGATTTATGTTGTGCTTTTATATAATAATAGGAAAGACATTACAGCGATTGCTCATCTATCTGTAGCTCTATAATCTGTGTACTTACTCTTAGAACAGCCTGTTTTTACAGACATGCTCCTGGAAGTTGCACATGTTCCAGAGATTGAATTGTCATCTTGTGATTCATTTATTGGGAAGTTTAGAAGTAGGTTCTGCTGACTTTGTTCCACACAGTTCAAGAACAAGAGTGTGTGCATCTGTTAAGATTGGGATATGTGGGTCTTTATAGGTCTGCATGCATGCAGGTGAGCAGATGGTCCAGTTCTGCACTGACAGCCACAGTCATGCTCATTTCATGTGAGGAGAGGAGGATCCTCCTCTTATTCTGAGACACACACTCACACACACACTCACAGCTCATCCCGAGGTTTATTTTTTGCAGGTGGCGTGCTTGCTGGCATTTGAGATAATTAAGGACTGACCTTTTTGAGGTGAGCAGAAATGTCACCCAGCCGGCTCCTCAGACAAGTGGATTCACCCAACGGGGGGTCTTGGCAAAACGACCAAGGTTTCTCACAACCCTGAATGTGCACTTAGTACTCTTTAGCCTTTTTGAGCCACATCCTCCGACTGCCATCATCACCCTCTGCTTCCACATCCACAGAGCATCAGTTTGACTCTGACCATCTCAACACAATCAGGTGGAAGAAGTAGAAGCATCTCTGGGTCAGATAGTTTGGACCGGCTCGTTTTTATTCTCCTGAAAAGCCAGTTCAGTGTCTAATGCCAAAAGTAGGTGTGTTTTTTTGTATTTTAACAGTCTGACACACCGATGACGATTTGATCGGGTCAAACTTGCAATGACTTCAACACATCGGCCTTAACTCCAGAATGTGTTTATGAATTCTGACAAAATCTCACACATATGTCCATGTGGATGATGTATGAAGTGATGACATTTAATGTGAAAAAGGTCAACTGTCAACTTTCTGGTGACATTGTGACGTTCTGCACTAACACTTATCAGGTCCCACGTTAACACCATTTAACAATTAACAGAAGGAGACGTTGGTGACTAGATTTCTGATTCCATCATGTTTGAGCAGGTCTGCTGTGTGTGATGCGTTTCAGAGGTTAACTTGTGGGTTTTTCTCTGTCTAGTTCCAAATCATTACAAATTAAAGCAGCGGTTCACAATAACAGTTTGGTTTTCTTTTTGCTCACTATGGTTTTTATATCAAGCAAAGTTTTAATGAAACTGCTTAAGTAAAAAAAAAAGGGTGTAAATAGTCTGCTGCTTGGTAACCAGCCTGTTAACCAGCCTGCTAACAGGCATGGCTGATAACTAGTTATTTATAATGTGGCAGATACTGGCCAATTAATCAATTAGAGGTAAGTTAATTAATCTATTAATGGTAGTTTGATTAATCAGTCAATCGATTAAAAAACTACAGTTAAACCAGTTTATTGACAGACTGATTAATCGACTAGAGATTGGCAGGTTAAAAAAAACAACTAGTAAAAAAGCAGAGGTAAATCCGTTATTCTGTCACCTAGTTAATCAGTTAGCGGTAACATTGTTAATCTGTCAAATTAGGAATCTGTCATATGCCTGTTATATTCATCAAGCAGTTAATCAATCAGATGCAAGGCAATTAACCTGTTAACCGATTAATCACTTAACCATTAGCTGGTTAATCTGCAAACTGATTAACTTAGTAGCAATAAACTAATCAAACTATAAATTAATTTGTTAGAGATATGCTTGTTAATTTGTTTAATTAATAATCAAATTAGATGTAAAGCAGTTAATCCATCAACCAATTAATGTTTTAGATGCGGGTAAATTACCTGCCAACCGTCTAATTTATTAGACGTAGACTAGTTAGTTTATCAGCCAATTAAAGTAATAGGAGTAGAGATTAACTGGTAAATCTTCAACTGATCAGCCAGACTGGTTAATCAGTCAGCTGATTTAATCAAATAAAGGAAGGCCAGATAATCAGGCAACAAATACTCTGGTTAATTAGTGGACTTCTTAACCAACCTACCTCCAGTCAGTGAATCGACAGGGATGCTGTGTTTTGATTGGCTGATTTTTGGGACTTTGCATATGGTTTGTTTAGCTGAGCTCTGGGCCTGATAGCATCACAGAACACGTGAGAGCTGGTAATCTACAGTTCATGCTGTAAATGGAAAGACACTCCCTCAGGTTACAAAGATGATATGCATATGTGATTTAGGGCTTATGTGACACACATTAATGATCGGCCACATGTGCAGGCTGCATGCGTGAATGCACACACCACCCACTTCGCTCAGACACTTGTTGATTTAAGCGTGCGTTGGTTTAGTGCACGTGCAGGACACCAACTACTGCCAATGAAACATACACTGATGCACACACGCACGCCAGCTCCCACAACATCCTGTCTCACTTCTGACGTATACATCCACCCACGCTGCAGTCCTCATAAATATTTGAGAATATCGTGCCTGAGCGACTTCCATGATGTGTGCCGCTGCACGGCCATCAGGGTTTGTGTCATCTGAAAGCTGGCACCCTCATGCCAGCTCACAGGGTTGCAGCTTTTGTGTTTAAGCTTTTAAAGGTAAATATCAGGCTATTTGTTTAAGTCATAAATTGGGAAATTTTCTGTTTTTTTGGTAGAAATACCACAATATTCAGTTCAACTGCAGCTTCTTCATGAGGCTCTTCACTGACAAATTAGCAGCTACGATACAACAACAACTGATAAATTGTGTTTGTTGTTCTTCGATATTTAGTTGCCTAAAGCCGTTTCATACTAAACTACAGAATTATAATGATCAGTTCACTGACCATCATGTGTAACATCCTTAAAACAAGCAGCAAATTCCATCCAGCTCTAAAGCATTAGCTGCACATTGAAGCGTAATGCAGCGGATTCTGACTCAGATGTTTACAGAAACATCAGATTTACGTTCATACATGGTGTAATTTAGGAGTTGAAGGGTCAAATTGTTTTCTAGAGCTGGATTAAATTTAAATATCTGTTGTACTTTCTCAGTGACCTCCTTCAACTTTGTGTATGACTGCACTTTTCAGCGTGTGCATGTGCACATCTGCGCGTTTCCAGAGTGCCTCTGTATGTCATGCGTTGCATTTGCCGTCCCCCGTGGCTGTTTTTTCTTTTTTTTTTTTTTTTTTTTTTTTTTTTTTTTTGGCGTGCTGTGCACCCGCCTGACCTGACCTCACATTGCCATTTGCTGCCTTTTCTGATTATTAATTCAGTGTTTCCTGTCATAACCAATCACAGTCTCTCATGCCCCATAACCTCTAACCTTTCGTTCTCGCTGCCTGTTACATGCCAAAGAGAGTTAAGTCCAAATGACCCAGATTGTTTGTTTGTTTTTCTTTCCACTGTAAGGGATCATATGCATCCCCTCAGGGTGGGCCCCTCCGTACACCACCTTGCTTGTAAGCTGCTGAGCACGCCCAAATAAGTTTGCGTTCCGATTTTTAAATCTTTAAGAAGATCTACATAAATGATGCGATTCTAAACCCCAGGGTCCTTTTGCATCACTGCCAAATTCAAGATTCTTCTTCTCTTTCTCCAATAAAAATACTTCCATGTGTCCTATGGAAGTATTTTTTATGTGCAGACAAATAACCAACTAATGACCATGCAGATCTGCTTCAGTATGTGTCTTTGCATGCTTATCTATGTGAGACATCTCAGTGTGAAGACCAACTTGTCTGTATAAGCATCCTGCGTACACCTCCGCTGCCCTCTTTATGGTTGCTGCTCCTCTGTGCACAGACATGTGACTTCCAAGGTTTACACTACATGCATGTCTGTAACATGTATGACATCATGCATATGGAAGTACTGACCTTATCCACGTGTGTGTGAGATCGGTGTGTGTATGTTGACAGGAAGGTGTACGTGTGTGGAATGGACTTGCTATCGCAGCAGATCTTTTTAGTGTTCTGTACGTTACGGTTTTATTGATCACAGGAACATCGTGGTGAAGCTGCAAAAAACGTTTTACTGCATGAGCACACACCCAAATTTTATTTTGAAGAGTTTGTTTTTTTTCAAGCATTCTGTCCAGGGTCATGTGACCCACAGCTTTAATTTGCTTTAAATTCCTGCTTGTCAAAAATTAAATTAAAGATGACAGTTCTGCAGCAGTGTTTCTGGTTTCCGCTCTGTTTACTGTCACATGAGTAAAAGAAATTAGATGTGCTTGAACCGCAGCAGATGGACATCCGGTGTTAGACGGTACCAATCGTTCAATTTCTCCTCACGGTGCCCGCGTGTGACGGCGAAGGAAGTGGTCCATTTTCAGCCTTGAGTTTCCCATTTCCAGCAAGTCCTACTTCCACATTTGTAAAGTCACTGTGGCCTCCGGGTATTTCATGAAAATATAACTGACTTTATATCACTTGAGTGCGTATTTCTGACAACAGTGAGGCATTTTTACATCATTGCACAGACATACAATGAGGTGTGTATCTAGGCTATTTTCTCTAATAGTAATGGTTGTGGCTGTAATATGGAGCCTGAAAAACCACCTTAAAGGCGATTTATGGTGTGTAATAGGTGGCTGGGAAGAAAAGAGAGGGGTAAACAGAACTATAATCTACTCCCACTGGCTTTAAAATACTCTATAAAAGCTTTCAAACAAATACATTTTCTTATTAAAGTACACAGCAGCTCAGTGTGACAAGGTGAGCTGAAATAAAGAGTCAAAACGAGAAGGATAATAAACCAGGTTTCTGACTTTTTTTTTTACTTAAACACAGCTGCAAATCCACACTGTGCAACATAAAGTTTACATTAACAATACAGCGAAACAATCTTAGACAATGTTAATGTATATTGTTTCCTTCTCTTTGATTTCTTGCTTGTATGTTCTCTCAATGTAAGTCGCTTTGGATAAAAGCGTCTGCTAAATGACAGTAGTAGTAGAAAAATGAATGTTTGAACATGCAGCAGCTAGAAGAACTCTATCAGTCAACAAGAGGATGAAATGATTAGGTGTATTTTCATTTCATTTGTCAGGAAAATGTCCCATTTATTTGAGGGGGCGGGGCTTCAAACCTTTACAGCAGCCAATCACTAGGGGGAGCTCATTTTACTTTGGCTTTAACTTCGTTGTTATACTCTTTCTTTCTAGTTAAACATGTCAGTGTTGAACACGAAAACAGAGACGCATGATTATTTTTTTAAAGACCCACTCCGATGAAAATCGTGTTGTTAACATGTTCTTGTGACATTTTTCTGATGCTAGAGGACATATCTTAAGAATATTAAGCTCAAAATTGCATTTCTGAGTATTTCTGCATTCATATTGCTGTGAATCAGTAGCAGACGCAAAAATGCGGTCTAAGAAATACTGTGTTTGTAACGTAGAAAAGCCACTGGGTGGGCCACAAGCTCCTGCTCTGCTAGCTTTAAGCTAGCAGTAGTGCAAGCATAAAAAAAGATGTTAGAGGACATAGCTTAAGAAAATCAAGCTCAATATTACATTTCTGAGTATTTCTGCATTCAAACCGCTGTGAATCAGTGTCAGACGCAAAAATGCGGTTTATAAAAAGAGTGCGTTTGTGACGTAGAAAAGACTCTGGGCAGGCCACTAGCTACTAGCTAGCTAGTGCTAGCATAAACAGAGAGCGCTCAACAACAGGGAGGGGCGGGGAATCCTCCTCACCAATGGCTCCTCCCAATGCACAGAGGTGAATTGCTAATGAGTTACTGCCGCTATGCAGAAACTACTTCCTAGAAAACAGCACATGTTTTGTTATTTAGGTTAAAAACACCATAATCATAATTTAAAGACCACTGAGACATTTTAGAATAGTTCAACAGATGATCAGAGTTGGTCTTTAAATGATAAAAAGTGGATTTAATAAGTCTTGTGATGTCCTTGCTCTGAAAACACTGAATTCCACTTCCCCTTTTCTCCCATCTGTACATGTCTGCCTCCCACCAGCTCGCCCCTCTCACCTGTCACATCCTCTGTGCTTTATATGCATCATACAAGTGCGAGCAGGCACGCAAACATGTCTGACTTGACCCCTCCTGCTTTACAGGAGTTCATCCATGCTGTCCCGGTGTCATTCATGCAGCAGTGCCACATTCCTGTGCAGCAGCGCTCATGCAGGGACACATTCCTCCAGCTTCCCCAGTGAGGCCTCCTCACTGCGTCTTTTAGCTTTTACTGCCGTGCATCACATTTATTACTCACCAAAAGGTCATTACAGTAAAAAAAGGAGAGAAAAGCTCTTGGATACACAGCAGTGATAACAAAACCTTTTATAGTAATTATATTTCTTAGTGATGTAGCTGTCAGTGCCTTTATCTTGGTTCTGTGTAGTAATTACAGATCTGTTTGCGCATGTCTGTCTCTTAACTTGGACTGTGCGGCAGAACTCCCCCGTGGGTCCCGTTGCTCTCACCTCTGCCTTCTGCAACTGGTGTAATTATCAAAGTTTTCCTTTTGTGTTGCGCTCTTCGTTTCTGTTTTGGCTCGCCTCCCAGTGCATTGTCACGGTTAATGAGCATGTATGAGAGCACAAGAGCTGCGTGGAAACACCACACACCTACTGCTCTCCTCACAATCTGAACACTCCATTAGATAATTAAGGCAGATGGGGGGGTGTTTTTGTTACATTTCATTTGAGACATTACCATTAATTAGAAGAAGAGAAAGCTCCTGCTCAAGCACTTAAGTACAAAGGGAAGTGATGGCGTTACTGTAATGATCTCCCTCTCTCTGTGTGTTTTTATTCCTAGGCAGAGGTTTCGCAACCACAAAGAGGGTCCCTGACAAAGAAGAACAACTCCTGGCATCATGTGATCTGTACATTCCCTCGGAGTGCTCTACAGCGGAGGAGTGAATCTGCACGCTCGTCCCAACCACCAGCACCCCCTTGTACCACTATCGCAGCTCTCCTGGTCGTGACTCGACTTGCCTCCTGCCTCTTTCTCTGCCCTCATCTTGGAGATAAAGAATGGCTCGGCTCCTTTTCTGCCCCTCCAACGCCTCCTGCAAATAAGGCCCTTTTAGCTTGTTTAACAATACCTGAGAAAGGAAGGATAAAAGACCTCGCAGTTCCCTTTTCTGCTTCGCTCTGTTTTTCTTTATCTTCTTGTCCTCAGTAACTCAACCCTAAGCACACACAGACTAAATAAACAGGATTTTTGTCCTGGTGACATCCACAGCAACTGTGTTCTGAAGAACTTTAAAAGAGTGTTTTATATATATATATATATATATATATATATATATAAACTTCACCTGCAAGGCTTTTGGAATATCTCCTGATGCAGCAACTCTATGGAGGATTAAATCATTTCAGGAATCTGCACTGACTCCCTTTTGGCTCAGCCACATCTTGTTGAAGGGTTTTGATTTACTCTGTGAGATCTGTTTGGGACTGAGCTGTCATGGCTGGGAAGGGCAACCCTTTGCCAGGCGGACACCTAAACGGCTTCCCCATGCCCACCTACTCCTACTTCTTCCCACACATGTTGGGGAGCCTGTCGCCTCCCGCCCTGCCAGGACTGCCCATCAGTGGCTATAGCACCCCCTCTCCAGCTAGTAAGTAAACCTTTCATTCTCTTTTTGGTTTGTAGAGCTGCGTTTACTCCAACTCTTGTGCAAGTTTCTTCTTGAGCGAGTGGTTTTGTCCCAGTTTACCTGCTGGACTGTTGCTCCCTGTTCTTGTATGGAAAATGTGTCTGTGAGCATGCGGTGAAAAGAACCCTTTCATCTCAGCCTGTTTAGATCATTTGTGTTTGAAAGATGTGAGGAAGAGAGATTGAACACACTCTCAGACTCCACACAGCCTCCAGCACTGTTCTTAATTTACAAACACACACACACACACACACACGGAAATTTCAGCAGACATCACAAGGAAATGAGGCAGGACAGTCAGACAAGCTCATTGTTTGTTTGGGGAACACAAATTTGGCATCTGTTCCTAAAATACACTTCACAAATGCTCTCATTGTAGCAAACGGTCACGCAACAGCTCCTTTCATACAGTGTGTGAAAAACATCTGATTCAACTTGCAAACATATCTCTTTTATTAAAAATAAAAACAACTCTGGGTGGAATCTGGATTAAAGATTTGACTTGGGTTAGAGTATGAGCAGCAGGGCAGATGTGAACTAAAGGAAGTCAGATGGAGGTGCAGATTGGTGGTTAGTTTGGGATCATTTGTGCAGACCTTAGCCTCACTCTTGCAGGTTCAGGGGAGGTTTGTGTTGAGTTTCCCTCTATTGGCGTTTGCGTTTTGTAGTCAGTGTTTAAGGAAGTGAAGAATAGTTGGTGCCCAACCCAATTACTCCCACTTCCCCAACACCAAATACCCCGTCTCTCTCACAAAGGCTGGAACGTTCATCAGATTCCTCTTTTATGCTGTTGCAGGCATTTGTGTGTGTTTGCATGCATGTATCCACCAGTGTTTGCCTTCTGGGGCGACAAGATTTCTTCCCTTTTGCCTGGACAAACATTTCCTGTCTGTAAACACTGGAGATCCAGGGACACCACAGTTTCCTGACATGCACGAGTGAACGCTCACACTCGGGCATATGAGCAACATAAATACAACTTTTGCCCTTCATGCTGGCTCACTTTCTCTCTCCCCTGCTTCTCATCACGTGCAGAAAACTGCAGGCGCAGTTCTCACTTGTTCTCACACGCAGCAATAGAAACACGCTCCTTCCTCTTTGTCTTCTTATGCAAACAGTAACGAACCGCCTTCCCCTTCTTCGGCAGATTGATTCTTTCTCCGTTTTCCTCACGCTTCTCACACACACATAAGCTAAGCTTCTATTCAGTCAGGAAAGAGAAAAGATTTGGACCTCAGAGGGATTGGCAGAAAGAGTTTGGAGCTTGAATGAGGAGGGATTTACAAAATGTCAGATTGGAGGCAAAAGAGCCAAGCCGTGTCCCTGATGGATTTCAAACATGACAGTGCCTCCAGTGTGGGATTAATGCACATGATGGTGCGTCAGCGTACACACACATGTGCATCCACATCAAAAAATGTTGCTTTTTCTTCTGATTTTGGCTTTTATAACTCCTGTCTAAAAGAATAATGTTGTCTCCTGGTTCTGTTTTATTAGAAACTAAAGCGATCAGACAGAGATATAATTCATCTTTAATCACGTTTACAGGTAGAATGAAATATTTACACATTTCTCGCTTGGATTTTTTACTGATTTAAATAACAGGACAACTTAGCTGAACTTCCCCTATTTGTTTTTTCATCTCAGTATGGAAAATGTTCCACTTGTAGGTCATTGCAAGCTCTTTCTGCCAGATTAAATGAGCCACGACCGTGAAGCTGCGCAGGTTCCCACAATATGTAATAAACAAGTGTAAAACTGGTATTTTATCACCGTCTTAAAAATTGGCTTTTGATTTCTTTTTTTTTTTTACATTGTTTCCATTTTTGGTGCCAAACTGACCATTTAAAGAGAAATCAGATCGTTGTATTTATCTTTGCCCTTTGGTTTGAATTCTAAGTGTATTTACTAGAAAACCCTGTTCTGTTTGTTTTCACTCCTCCTGCACGCCGCTCTCTCCAAACTGTCGAGCTCCTCGGCCCCAGCTTCCATTCACAAGCCACAGTAGACCAATTATTTGGATCAAACAGAGCAGAAGGGTTAATTTGGGCCTAAAATGTGAGGCTTTCTCTGTTTTCAGCGCCATCCTCCTGAGTTATGTCCTCATCATATTATCTGAGAATCATCAGGTTCAGAGATTCACTGGAGCAGATCAGCTGCAGATATTGATGTTTTGTTCATTTCCTTCAGCTTTATTATTTAACTGAATTTTATCTCTGGATTGATTAAACACACACAGTCTCATAAACCTCCAGATTGACTGTTTAATCAAAATTTCAAGAGTTCTCAAACAGACATATTTTACACCTTTGCTTTAAATGAACTCCTTGAACTGTGAGAATTAGGGCTGCAACTATTGAATATTTTAGTAATTGAGTACTCTACCAAATAACTTATTGATTAGTCGAGTATTCAGATATAAATATGTCAGTAGTTGGAGGCGTTACATAGGGTTTTTAGAGTCGTGTGCACGTGCCTCGGCATAAGCCACAACCACGGAAGATCAGTTCAGTTATTTATTTAGGACATTTGTCTTTCAGTAAAAACAGCGTCAGTCACCTGGATGGGATGTAGGTCTGTTAAGTGATGAAACACGTTTCAAGCATTCGTTATCGATTCAGGATGATAAAGTGTTTCTCAGGTTGAGAGAATCACCTGGAACGTGACCTGCCTCGGTGTAAAAACCTGTCACGTGACAGCAGGTGAGCTCCTCATCGTTCCGGACATGTTTGAAGTTCTCTGCAGGAAACAGAGTCCATCCTCCGTGTGCACTGAAGCTCATGTTAGATACGTTTGACTTTTTCAGGATGAATCAGGAAGCTGAACATGGCGTGTGCACGACGTCTCACAGCAGTAACTGTTCAGAAAGACCCTGTGACTCACACGCGGAAATTAAGAACCTTCCAAATGTTTCAGGGATTTGGGAAACTCCCTCATGATCAGCGTTCATAATTCGCCACTAACAGTTGCGTCCCATGGAGACTCACAGCTGTTGTTTGATACGTTTTCTTGGACTCCTGCCACACAAACAGCATCTTATTCAACTACTTGAGGGATTAAAAAGGCGTTAAATTTGCGTCGGTAGAAGAGACGTGATGTTTGGAGACTTTAATAAAGTTTGTGTTCTCCATTAAGCAGCCTGTGGAAGAACGTACTGACCATGAGTAAATATGAACATGCAGAGTGTGTGTGTTTGTGGACAGACAGGTGTTTCCTCTCTACCTCGGTGGTCTCCAACATTTAAGGGGGCGTGTCATTTCACTCTACTGGTGAAAACTCTCACACTTTCTCCTTCATGGGGCGTGTGTGGTGGAATTAAACAAAACTAAGTGAGAACTGTTTGTAATTTGCTTCCCTTTGGCAGTCGTCCCGACTTTCTGGATATGACGCACAATCTGAAGCAACTTCACTGTCTGTCACTCAACCACTTCAGAAAAACCCTCCGACACGTGGAAGCAGCTTGTTCACCAGCAGCTAAATCATCATCATCATTTGTTATCAGTTTATATTTCTTTATTCTAATTTTACACCATACTTTTATCTCTTTTTTTTAAGCAAACACTTTTCCTGACATGTATTTTTATTCCTATAGATTTGCTGAAAAATCTTGTAATTTTTTGTGACCTTGAAGGTGTTTCAGTCAGACTGCAGCAGCCTTTATCTTCTTGTGTGGTTTTGATTTGTTTTTATTCTGCAAAAAGGAGAAAAATGTTAAACGTTTCTTTCTGCTGAAGGGAAGTCCAGCTCCTGTCAAAGATTCAACCTTTCATTTAGCAGCTTTTTATTTATTTTTTACCATATATAGCAGTTATAAATGGTCTGTGTTTTTCAGATTTTCAGCTGCGTGGTTTCCCGTCATCCCAGGTTTTCTTTATCAAACACATTTTTACTTATTTTTAATGTATTTCATGATATTTTCAAGTACCTACTTCTGCATCAATTTGTTTAAACTTCATTTACTTCCTTTCTAAACACATTCTGTGACACAAGCAGCTACTGAACAAAGTTGGACTGTATTTTGTTAATTATTTTAAAACTTACTCTTCAGAAAAGCTGATGAAAAATGACCCCTTTAACTTTGAAGTAAGTTTGATTCAACCGCTCATCGTGTGTGTGGACGATTTGTTCCAGACTTAATTCTTATCTGGAAAACGGAGAAGTGATTGAAATCTATCTGATTCTTGAATTCTTATAAAATACCTCGTGTTCTTCACAAAATTGAAGGTCAATTAGGAAGAACTGTCCACTTAAAGCAGTACAAAATAACATTTAAAACTTTAAGCTAATGTTATGTAACTTGTAGTTGATACTCATTGAAAAAACACACTCAGCTTCATATTAGACACTCTGGACGTCTCTGGTCCTCCTATATTACACTTAACCTTAACTTCAGTAATTCGGATCGCAGCCGGCAGTGGTGTTCTGATGATTTATGCTGCCCTGTTGAAAAATGCCGCCATAGTACAAATTAATAACTTATTTCATAACGAGATGTCATTAGAAGTTTATACAGTATTCGTGTTTATGGTGAGTGTTTCCTGTTAATTATTTAAACATATTTTTATGATCCTTCCCTGATATTTTCTATATAAAAGTTCTCTGGGTCCTTATCGGCCATTGTTGGGTCCTTCTCCTCTGGGTGTGTCCAAACATTTGCCTGTCGCTCTGACAATGCAAAGAAAGTAAAAATAACATCATATTTAGTGTTTCTGTACTGGGAGGATTTATTTGAGAGGTAAAATGTATTTATGGAAAAACATAGAAACAATAATAATAATGATGAAGCTGTTTATTGAAGTTAAAACACTAGAACGGCACATGTGCAGAAGGAATCGGTAGCACATCACAACAGGTAGCATATTTCAACACAACACCGGTTCCAGCAACAACCGTCTGAGACACGGCTGCTGAAAAGTTATTTACTTTAATATAGCAGAAGCTCGTACAGGCGAAAGGCTTACCTGGTTGATAAAGTTCATCCATTTAAGCTGGAAAATAAATGTAAAAATTCATATTTTAGTCGAGCTGATAATGAGAACGAGTCTGAAGGTTATTTTATTTGTTTTAGTCAAACCAAAACAGCTTAACGTGGACAGATTACAACCCAGAGTGTCCCACAGTCAACATTCAGATCCACGTAACTGTGTGCAACGTCCGACTGGCAGCTGTGGTGAACAAGTGTTCACTACTCGCTACAGTACGTGCTCAGCCCTCGAGTTTAATGTGGCCTTCAGTAGTTTATTTTTGAAGGGGGCTGCACGGTGGAACAGTTGGTTGTGCTGTTGCATTGCTGCAAGAAGGTCCTTGATTTGAAACCGCTGTGACCTTTCGGCATTGAGTTTGCATGTTCTTTCTGTACATGCGGTGGTTTTCTCAGGACTCTGGTTTCCTCTCACAAACCAAAAATCTGTGACTTTAAATTGTCTCCAGGTGTGAGTGGTGACCTGTCCAGGTGTAACCCCGCCCCTCACCCAATGATTGTTGTAGATAGACACCAGCTCATGTGACCCTGAACAGGAATAAGTGTGTGTAGATAGTGATGATGAGGATTTTTTAGAAGTTTGAGACTCGGTTGGCTTGTTGAGAACAAATACGGTTTAGAAGAATCTGTTAAAGTGAATAAAGCTTTGTAAACACACACACACAGAAGATTTGGCAGCACGTGCTCTGTGCAGTCCTCGTGTGCCAACATACCATCAACTTCCCCTGAAACTCCTTCAATTTCTCTATTTTCTTTTCAGCTCTTGTTCTTTCGGTTTCATCACTTCCTCAGCTCCATTTCTCTTTCCTCCCTCATCACACCTTTCCACACTCATTTCTTTTATTAATATCTGCAGACTCCCTCATTCCTCACATCTCTGTCTCCCTCCCCCTCCTGTTATCCCCCTCTTCCTTGTCTGTGGGACTTGACAGCACTGTTATTACTGTGCCACCAATTTACTTGCAGCCTATTATTTTCCATTTGCTTTGAGGAGACCCTGGACCAAATCCCTGCCCGCAGTACTCAATCCCAGCCACAGGATTTATCCCCAAGTAGCTCTGCAAGTGTGGTCTACCAACCTCCCCCCTCCCCCTTTCTCCTTCCTTTTTTCCTTTTTCTGGTGTTTTTTTTTTTCCTGCAGGTTTCCCTTCCATGACCGCTTATGCAAATACAGGCCCTCCTTTTCAGAGAGCTGTCTACCCATAATCCGATGGATGGCTCCATTTTCCAAGCGCCACATACACACACAGCATCACATACTCTATCAGGAATACAAGGACACACTATCTCTCATAAACATTCAGCAGTCGACGCACACCGATCCACACACACAGATAGAACGCCCTTCTCTGCAGAAACTGTTATATTTCGAGCGGCCGGTCCTTTAAGCGGTTGTTGGGCCATAACGACTTAAAAAACCAGCAGGCTGTTGCCAGCAGCCACGCAGCACTCAGTTGGGTAAACACTGGCATAATCTAAATCTGTCTCTGATGTGCCAGCACAACTCGCTTTGTACATGCGCTTTTCAAAGGTCCCTCGAGGAAGTCAAGACAAGGGTAAAGTGATAATTCCTGTTTTTTTTCTTTTGTTACTCTCTGGAAGTCACTTTTTATTTCCCCTGTCTTCCCCCCTCCTGCACTGACCCTTTTAACTTACCTCAAATCACTCCCCATACATCTCTATCTACTTATAGCCTCCTTTTTTTTCCACAATCTTCATCGCATGAAGCCATAATTCATGGCGCTGCATGCATTCAAATGTCAATGTCCCTCTCCTGGGCATCATTTCTCTGCTGTTCTTTGATAAGCGGCAGGAATGATGGCATCTGTAAAATATAGGACAGTTATCTAATGAAGGAGACAAGAGGAGGAAGGAAGAGCAGAGGTTGTGAGGTTCTACCCGTCACAGTTCGAAGAGTGATTGAATTATCAAGTAAAGCTTTGCTTGTTGTCCAAAAGAGGGTTTCAGAGGAAAAGCCCTTTTTCTCAGCAGCTAATGCGCTTTTTCAGCCCAGTACAATGGGTGGCTGTGTTGCATAAAGGAGCTGAGAGAGCTCAGTTGGGTCGCAGCTTACGGGGCCACCAGGTCTCTCCTGGCACCTCTCTAAGGGGCCCCTGGCCATACTTAACCTCCAACCTGTCTGCTAGCATTAGCACACAACCTCATCAGAGTGGTAAGATAATGCCCTTGTGACAACATTAGCACATTACTGGGCTAAGTGTACCACAGGCTAGCTAATACCAAATGAACTGTGTTGTGTTTAATTAATTATTAGCATTCCAGGCGTTTCCAGACGGCGTCCTTAATGTTGTAAAACGTATGAGTTTTAAAGCTTTTCTTTGTTGTATATGATACACCAACAGGAAACCTTTGATTAAGTTTTTATTTGAGATGTTTTCTTTTACCTTTTGGTGGTTTATTCTGTACAACCTCATTTCAGTTGGCAGTTTTACCCACAATCACTTGGGCTGTATTCACACCTGATAGTCTGGTGGACTCGGTTCGATTGGGGACCAAAATTACAACATTGTTGCTGTTTTTAGTTGGTGTGGTTTGGATTCACACTGCACTTTATGAACCAAACCAAACAACCTTTGGAGCATGTTACACCCCCGCCTGTGGGGGCGCTGTAGAGTTTCTGCACAACTTGTTACTGCACTTCCTGGCGCTGCCGCAGGAGAGTGAAACATAAACAAACATGGACTAGCAGCAGATTCTGGTGGTTTTGGGATCTTTTGTGTTTGTTGAATGTACCAGATCAATATTTTGCAGCAATGGACTCAGAATGAGCAGATAACAAGACAGAGAACTACACGAGACGGCTGCACAATATAGTCCACTTCCTGCTTTTGGTGCATGCAATCGAACCGCATCAGAGTTTGTTTCAATCAAACCGAGACCCACGTTTTTAGGCGGACTAGAGTTCGATTGTTTGGTCCGTATCAGAGTTCGGTTGCCCGTTCACACCTCTCCAAACGAACCGGACTTTCTGTGCAAACGAACTAGAGTTCAATCCAAGCAGACTAAACAGGGGTGGTTTTGAATGCACCCTTGGTCTCCCAGCAATTGGCTGTGGTTGTGATATATTGCAGTGGTTACCTTTAAAGGGACATAAGGCAAGATTTGTGAAAAACTACACATGCATTTCCAGTTTATTCAATGCTAATGGGTCATGAAGCATTAAAAACCCAAAATAACGAGGCCATCCGCATATATGTCTGTTGCCTTGGAAACGCTGTGTGCCACATAATGCGCTGCAGTTCGACGTCCGAATTTCCCGCGCAGTTGTAGGGATGTGACGTAAATTGACGCTGCATGCGCGTTGCCGACAGCTCTTGAACAGGAAGAACATGGCCGCCGTGGACTTGGATTCAAACACTGAAGGTATACTTATGGATGTTTCTCCAGCCAGCTAACGACCTGCATCCACTCTCACCCCCCAAAAAAGTGGCACCACGAAGAAAAAAAAGACTTTATCAGCTGCATCTCGTGAGTCTAAAAAAAAACATGACCGAAGCCGGGCAGGCACCCGCATAAATATTGGATATGCGTTCGGTTCATGGAGGGAACTTCAGCTGCATTTGGGAGTGAAAACGGATGCTGACATGGCTCATTTCCTTGTGACCAGGTGAGAAAACATTATAGGTCGTGTTTAGAGCCTGATACAGTATGAAAATGATGAGATCAAATCAAATAACAGAGTGGAGAGACCTGACGTGAAGTATGTTAGCCTCCCCGGTGCAGTGCTGTGAAGACGAACAGTCTGTAAAGTGTCTGTGCGCGCTCCCGTGCCGGCTTGGCTGGTGGCTGCAGTTAGCCACAGCGCCTGTCGCGGCAGCACTGAGTCAGATTTTGTAAAGCTGCCTTAAGTTCCTTTAACAACAAACATCATGACTTAAAATTTGTGAGTTGTCTCCGTAGTTCCTCCTTGCGACAGAGGATTAACAAGACAAGTTGAATTTGCTTACAAAAGCCTCAACCAGCTTTTAGTTCTAAATTTAACTGGAATGCAATCTGAGCAGTTGTTTTCTTCATTTTTCATGTTAACAAACCTTCAATTTAAACTCTCCTACTCACTACTTCGACAAGCTCAGTGGAGCAACAGTGGTATGAAGGTGATTAGCTGCCCACAAATATTCATCGTTACCATAACCTAATCCAGAGTCCAGTTTGTTTGCATCTCTTAAATGAAGAGCCACAGACCGATGAGGTGTACTTCCTGGCTGAAAGTGGGCGGAGTTTTTGTAGATTTCTATTAAAAAACCAATGAAACAAAAGTGCGTCAGCTGATGTGAAGTCTGTTTTCAATAAATGGAGAAAAAGAATAAAACAGATAATAAAGAACAAGAATACACAGTGAAGCCCAAAAATAATGATCCGAAATATTTTCAATTATGAATAAGTAGCGCTCCAGGGTTCAAATACAACACCGAGGTTTACCAGCCTCAGGTATACAGTCCAACAGAGTCCTTGAAACAGATGTTAACTGAGTCTGAAGACAATGGCTGGATTTCAAAGAATGAAGTAGAATTCTGTATATGATGAAAATGTTCACATGACGCACTTCAAAATGTTTCCATAGAGACAGAAACATCTTGAGACGCCTCCAGGCAGTGAATGATATGATTACAGATCCAAGACAGGTTTCCTTCAATTAACTGAAGTTTGGAGGCTGGTGTTTGCAAGTTGCTGTGTTTTTATGTAAGTAGGACTGAAACACGTGCACGGGACAGATTAGCAGAGGAAAAACATGGAAAATGTTGAGGGAATATTAATTCTCCCACAGCCAGGCACATTTCAGAACACCAGAACAGATCCATCCTCATTACATGCCTGTGGCATTGATCACGTTCACTCTCCATCAGGTTTAAAACGTAACCACAGAGTGTTTTGGGATTATTAAGTTACAGGCCATAAAAGATCCAAGTCTGATTGTTTGTCCCTGCTTGTCTTTAAAAGTAGTTGTTAAAAATGTTTTAATGGTTGAGTTTTTGGTTTCTACGTGTGTTTTGATCTTTTTTTGTGCGTCAATGTTGTTTGGCGTCATCTCTGTGGGTGTGGTCTTTGTATTAAAGAACATTTGTGTATTTGTGTAGATGTAAGGAACTTTTCCATCTCCTCACCCCACCTGCTTTCCCTTCTGTAACCTCCCCAGCTGTTCCAGCTGTTAGTCTGTTATCAGGCTGTAGAGGAACCTGAACCTTGCTCCTTTTCTTCACCCAGACCTGCTTTTATCAACACTGTTCAGTCTCTTTCTCTGATTCAGAGGGATGTGACATTCACTCAGATTCATCAAACACAGGAAGTGATTAGTGACACAGCTGTGCCTCATAATGGAAACAACCTAAACCATTTTTGAGTTTGATTAGTCGCCACAATCTGATCTGAAGCTCTGATCTCATTCAGGCAGATGGTCAGAGTCTTGGAGTCTTACGAGAATCCGTGTTTGGATTTTTCATAGAACCGAAAGCAAGATGAAGGTTCTGTCGGCATGGGAACACATGAGTGTTCTTCTATATGTGATAGTGTTTCATCATTTTGGTTTTGTATCTTTACAGAAATGGTTTTAGGAGCCCTGAAACAATATCTTTTACAAACATTTTCACAAACAGCCAAAATCTAAATTTTTGGAAATTATTATGTGACAATCCTTTTGAAATTTTTAAAAATAACGCTGTGTTTACGATGTTTGTGCAAATAATAAAAGGATATTTTCAGAAAACTTTTTCCATGCAGATGCTAAAATGAATTAACAAGACTTTCATCATAATCTTCTATTTGGTTTGATAAACTCGGCTCAGATTAAGTTTATTTTTTTTTACTTATCGGTTCACAAAGCACAAGCACTAACACGTGGCATGTCTTTAAAACCTTTTGGGCTACCATAGAATAAAAAAAAAAGATTGCCAACATTCAAAAAAGTTTTCAGTAAATATTAGCAGTTAGCGCTTGGATTATCCTTAATCCAGCTGTTGGTTAGCACTGTTGCTGCGTTTTCACCCACATACTAAAAACATGCATGTTAAGACAGGAGTGTGTATCAGTAGTTGTTTGTCTCTGTGTGGCTCTCCAGCAGATTATGACCAGTGTGGGATTAATTAGTATATTATAGTTTATACTGACGTTAGGGATGATTTCTCTTTTTTAAAAGGAATCTTACTTCATTCATGCTTTTTGATGTTGCTCATCTCGCCTGATACTTTTTGTTTACCTGAACATTCGTGTCCATCGGATGGTTGAATCTGTGCGACTCATTCGTTTCACGCACACAGAGGTTTTAACTTTAATTTAATCGCATAGACCAGGACCACAAACCCAAACTGAGAACTCCACTCCGCATGTTTTTCTCCACATATTGAGAAGTTTTGATTTCATTATTTGTAGTTTTACTCTCAGGTTTATACGGTAAACACAAGATGTCTCAGGGTCAGCAGAGGTAGCCATGACTGATTGGTTGACACCTGAGATCAGCTGATTCCTCTGATCTCTCAGACCTTAAACGCAGACATAGAGAAAAGTCCCACCAGGTCTCTTAAAGAGGCCATTTCATACAAATTTCAGGACTTTGTGGTTATTTCTTAAGTATTAACCAGTAATATCTAAAAAAACGTCAGGAAACACTGATTAACAGACCTTTCAATCTGTCTGCGTTAAAATTTGGGTGGTTCCGGCTCCTTCTGTCAGGCTAGCCTATGAGAGCAAAGAATACTGTTTCCTGCCCCGCTGTGCATGGCAACGTCAATGTCATGTCTTCCTGTTTGCTACGTTATGCTACAGCTTTTAGCCAGCAGCATGCGAGGCGTGGTTTCAACTGCGGGAGCTAATGAATACTAACGAACAAAGGAGTTGTGACGAAACAGATACAGGCCGTTCGAACTAAGGTTTTATCACCACCTGCGTAGTTTGAGAGATTAAAACTGAAAGAGAAGTTGTTGACCTGTTTTCACACCCACTATGAAGGTAAGAACACCTGTGGAGCTAAAATATTCAACAGAAACCTCAGAATTTTTTTTTTAATGGAAGGGCCTCTTTAAATCCCAGTAGACCAGGTGTACCACAAGACTTCTGAGTCCAGTCTCTAGATCATAAACCACAACAGGTGAACGTGACTTTAAACCCACCTGCTTCTGTTTTTGTTTATTTACAGTCACTTAGATGCAGTTCAGTTTTACTTCCTGTTTATTGTTGAGTCTTTGCGCCTCAGAACGTTGGTAAAATGTTTCTATTCTACCTGGAGAATGAGACGAACACAGTGAGAGATCAGGTGATGTCACATACGGGTTACTGCTGATTCAATATTTACTCATCAAACACAACTATTTCCTGTAAGCACTTAGACAAACTCTCTGTTTCTTTAACTCAAGTCACCTTTCTGGCCTTTGTCATCTTTGTAAGCTTTAAAAGGATTCCCCCTCTCCTCCCCCACACCTCCCCCCTGGTAGTTTTATTGTCGATCGTCCTCCCGTATCTTCATTCCCAGGAATCAAAGGTCTGAGCTCTTTTTCTCCAGCTTGTGCAAACTCTGGTGTGACTGCGTGACTTTTGGGCAGCTTCAGTAATCAGTCTGTGTTCACAGTTTGAATGAGCTGTTTGACCTGGAAAACTCGTGTTGCTTTGAATATTAAAGTAACCGAAGTTCTCATGGGTGTGTACAAGACAAGTGAGTGTGTTTTAGTATTTGAATAAATCCAGGAAATGTCCGCACCTTTTTAAATTAGCTGTGTGAGAATTTGTCTTTCGTTGGTCCCCGCGGGGCTCGGCTGTGCAAACAATTCATGAACTACAGACGGCGAGTGTGTGAGAAGCGTGTTTCTGAAGAGGATTAGCTCAGGCAGATATGCTGTCAGAGCTGGTGTTAGGAAAAAAAAAAAACAGCTGGCGTGACTGAACCAGGAGCTCCATGTAAAAGCTTTTCTGTTTGAAGGGAATATTTTCTGTAGGTTTGTCCTCCGATTTAAAGACGTCTGTCTTTTCCGAGCGTGGCTCGTCCCCTTGCAGCAGTGTGTCTTAGCTTTGCTATGTGAGTGTTATTGTCGGCCTTCGACAGGTGAGAATCTGTCCTGAATCATTGGACAGGTTTGAATTAAACTAATGGAAGTATATCGGCGTCCTCCAAAACACAACTGGAGGTTGACTTGCATTGTTTTTTGACGAGATAATTACGACCAGTGACTTTAACATTGTTGATATTTGTCATTCTGCAACAATCTGACTTTTTTAATCTGAGCTATGAAATAAAAATCTCATCATTTCTGTCCAGTTTCTGGGTTTTGAGAGCTTCTCCAGACCCGTCAGCTGTTCTGGTTTATGAAGCGGTCCCACTAATGGGCTCGACACACGGGAGGCAGCGTACGCCAGCGACACAAGCCAGCGAAGCTCTGTGTTTCCAGGGCGATTAGCAAGTCTTCCTTGGTTTTGATTGGCTGTCAGATTGGAGGGAATTTTTGGGTATCAAAGCAGTTCAGGGGTGAAACAAGCTAGATATGAAGCGTCATAAGATTTCGCTGGAGTAAAGTGAAATCTTACTTCTGACTTTGTTATACAAGAGACAAAAAAAGACGTAAATGGGTTCAATTCAATTCAGTTTTTCCTCCATGTTTTCCTCGAGATGACCGAGCAGCATCCTGTCAGCTGATTGGTCAGTTAATGAAACCTCTGCTGATTCGTCTGAGTGACAGCGATGAAGAGTTGAAATTTTCTTCTGGTGATCTCGTCGCAGACCTGCGTGTGCACGATACATGCACGAGCACAAATTTTCACATGCACGATTTTCACATTGTAGGAGGGAGACTTGCAATCATCACTTTATCGTAAATGTCCTCTAAGAGAGGAGAAGTCGCCTCCCGTGTGTCGAGCTCATAAGACGTTTTTAAAAAGGCTTTTTTCCTTTAGTTGTATTTGTGTTTCAGGACTTTGAGAAAACAGTGGAATTTTACTCTTTACTTAAATCTCTGCTTCTCTTTTTGCTCATTTGCGCACACACTCTTATACACGGACACAAACACACTGAGGGGAAAAGTTGCTCCTCCTCTTGAAGACTTCAAAGCAAGCTGCCTCTTGAGGAACTTCAAACGCTGGGGAGACCATTAAAAGACAAAAATTATTTTCTGTAAGGTTGTGATTTATTTGATAGAAAAATGAAACCACTAACCCAACAGACAGGATTTTTTCCCTTTCCCGGGCCTGCTTTACCAGGCACGGCCCAAATTGTTTCCAGGTGGGAATCCTCCTAAGAGCAGGAGCCCGAGCTTTTCTTTCTTTCTTCTCTCCATTCTCAGTCTGTTTTTGATGTCATCCTCTGTTTCTCCTCAGAATGTCACTTCTTTATTAGCAGCTAGCTGTAGAAACTGAATCGGTTCATCTGTTTCAGGGACGTCGTGTTCAGACAGGTAGAAGTAAAGATTTAGGCTGCGATGAAGGAAAACAGTCTCTTGAAGACAAAAGAGGTGGAAAAGGAAGGTTATGGAAGTGTTGGGGGAAAATGAGACAGCGGTGGGACATTGATGGACTTAAAATTTGATGCAAATAAAAATAATAAACAAAGTGGGTGAACGAGGATGTGGTTGCACATCAGAAATCACCTGATGTTTCCTCACTATTAGTTTGAAGTTCACACAGAAACTCTCATTTCCTGTGGATTTAGTCTTCTTTCATAGACTGGTCATGTGACTCTGTTTGATGAGACATATCTGGTGTCATTTGATGAAAACTTGTTCCACATGTCGCGTCTTCTGATGCAGCTACTGATGTGAGGGGATACCATCGCAGGACTGGATTTAATTAGAAGCAAACGTTCTCCTTTGGTGTGTCGGTGGATTGTGGTTTCCATGTCCGCCTTTAAATCAGCTGGTCTGCATTTGTTTTCATGAATCCTGGTAAAACATGTTGAAAGTAGCGCAGTAACATCAGTCCAGGTTGTGCATCTCTTTGTGGGCAGCGCGTTCGGATGCAGAGGAAACGGGTTGCAGACCACGCTGTGTGTTTGGGTCAAAAGCAGAGAATAAAAAGTGTTTTCACAGCTCGTGTTTTCACCAATCGTCTTGCAGCATGAGCGACTTGGCCGCTCAGCTCATGAATCACTCATTTCCAACATGTCCATGTGCTGCTGAGTGTATTTTATTCTTCCATGTGGAGACGCTCGCTGTTTGTTCGGGATTGTGTTGTTGTGTTTGTGCATGTGTGTACACTGCTAATGAAATTGCATCTCCTCCTTCACTCCTCCTCCTAATGCTATCTCACTTCCTCCGGGCCCCCCCGAAAAACCCACCAAACAGGGAGAAAATAGAGCACTTTATTGGGACGCCTGTCAGGACTCCCTCTGGATTTATGGCCAACAGACAGCGTTTATCACTCAGCCGAGAAAGACAGAGTAAAAAAAAAAGGGCAGGGGAAGAAAAACAAAACCTATCCTCTGTTTATATCCAGGATCATGAAAACGAACGAAAACTGTTCAGAAAATATGAAAAACACAATCGGTTTGTGGACAGAAGGAGATCTTATTAAATAAACATGATTTCAGTTGCTTTGGATAAAGAACTGGTCGTGACAAGGTGATAACAGGAAGTAGATTCATCTTGTAAATACTGATTTATTTACAAGTTATTTATTTATTTACTTATTCCGGATTACGTTTCGATGTCTAGAGCGCTATTTTACCCTCTTAAATTGTGATTATTTCAGTTTGGATTTTCCCTGCATTTGATTAAAACGTGATGGGAGAGTTTTACATCACAGATGCGGAAACACACATTCTTGTTTTCTGCTGCGTTCGCACGTCCAAATATCTATAGAGATCTATGTAAGTTACAAAACAGCTGATTACAACAGGTAAGAAAAACTATTGTTCTTAGAAATCTGCTCTCATGTGATTTCAGTTCTGTTTAAGTCACAAGATCACCAGACAAAATAAAACTTTGTCCACTGTTGATTGACTTTGTTGCTGATTAACACTAACAATAGATTAATACATGTTTCATGTATGTAATGAAACCCGATATGAAACAGTCACAGTAGCTACGTTTACATGCGCCAAATTTCCCCAATCTGATTAAAATCTTGGTCGATCGGAATTCCCAAATCCCTGTTCACATGGACACTAACTGAAATGATCTGATCATGCCATGAGTACACATGCACCAAGCACTCAATCAGGTTAAATGAGTTGAGCATGCGCACAGCGAGTTGTCTTTCCTGGGGAAGAAAAAACAGTTAACAAACTCCATCCTTTCTGCACGTCTTTCCCGCCCCATCGTGTGCTCGAGCTGACTCACGTTATCCCCAATATGGACCTTCTGCAGGTGATTACCTTTATGTTTGGGTTTTTACTGGTCGCATTAACCAAGCTAGAGGCTGAATACATATTGCTACTGCTCCTCCACCACAGGAGAGGAGAGCAGGATGACAGGATGACTGCACCAGCAGACCACTTCCGTTTACCTCCCGCCATGTTTTCTACTTGGGTCTGTGAAAGCGGAAAGACGTCACGCTGAAGTTGTACGCATGCGCAGTGGGCTTTTTTCATCCTTTCTTTCTGAATGGGTGTATACATGCACGTCTATCCGAATGAAGATCAGACAAAACCACCCCTCTCGATCGGAAGTAAATTTCATTCTGATCAGGCTGCATCGGATCAAAACATTCTGATTGACGTGTTTACATGACGTATTTTTTATCCGATTGGGCGTTTATTCCGATTAAATGTGCCCATGTAAACGTAGCTAGTGAAACCTCACAGCATCAAGTTTATAAACATATTAAGATCTTATTGACTGAAGATTCTTATAATAAAGTCTTCGATTCCTCAGTCAGTTGAATGTGTCTTCTGTTTCACACCAGGAGGAAGTAGTGATGGCGGCGTTTCTGTACAGGCGTTTAATGAAGGGGAAGTAGGATCGAAGGAAATAGGAAGTAGATTTAAGGTTTGGTTAACACCTGATCGTTTCACTGGTTTGATTTAGTGCCACACTGTATTTTCTTCTCAGCCGATCCTCTCGTGGATTGAAGGGAAAAGACTTTGCAATATCCTTCCTTCCTGCCCCTTAGGAATTCCCCCTGTGCGTTGCTCCTACAAACACCTCGTTCCACACCTTCTCTCGTGTTTTTCTAAATCATCTTCTAACACGGTGTTCCCCTTCAGTGTTGGCATGTTCCCTCCACCCTCTGTTTAGACTCTCACTTTCTTCCTCTCATTTTCTCCGTCTCTTTCCCAGAATTCGTGTGTATTAAGATTTAATGCTCCCAAACAAGCTTTCAGTGTTAGCCCACTGAGAGCGTCAGCGGGGGCGCTCTGTTCCCACTTCTGTCTCTGCTGTGAGAATTGCTCTCGGAGCTACTTAGACACAGGGATTCACTCATGGTGGGACTTGTGTTGTGGGCCAAAAAAAAATATTCACAAGCTGAGTGACACACACAGAGAGCTTGTTTCTCCTCACACATGCTGTATCGATGCTGCGCCAGTCAGACAGCGTTTCATTTCACCTTCTCCGTGGGAAACGGGTTTCACTGCTTGACCATCAGAAACAGGATCGGGCAGCAGGTTTTGGCCTTTGACTCACACACAAAAACAAACATTTTCCCTCTTCGTGTTGCTTCAGTCAGCATCTCAAGGCTTCACGCTGGAGGTTACAGTCACGTACTCACTGTTCTTAGTTTTCCCACCTATTAGTCGATGATTTTTTAACCTCAACCAGATGTAATGCCGTCTTCCTTCCTTCTTTCTACGGGGGAATCATTTACTCCAGTGGAACAAGTAGATAAAAACAACACATCAGGCAGCAAACGATTTCATCCCAACACCCTTCAGTTAAACAAAAAGGACATTTTCCTCACTAAGAAATCAAAAAACACACCTTCAATTTTTTTTTTTGAGCCGTCAGTGATGAAATGAAACATCATGCGTGTTCGTTAATTGTCAGTTTGTCAGCTGATTACACCTGCAGTCACCTGTTGGGGGCGGGGCATCAGAGCAAGTGACATGAAAAGGCTGAACAGATTGATAATGAGGACTGATTCTGTCCTGGAGACTGAACTGGAGTCTTTTGAGTTGATTGTCCAAATGAGGATGAAGAACCTGATGGAAAACCCTCATCATCCTCTTCAGAACACAGTAACTCAACAACAGAGTGTCTTCAGTCAGAAGATTCTTCATAATCCGCTGCAGCACAGACCGCTACAGGAGATCCTTCCTGTCCACAGCTAGAACCCTCTACAGGAGATCCTTCCCGTCTACAGCTAGAACCCTCTACAGGAGATCCTTCCTGTCCACAGCTAGAACCCTCTACAGGAGATCCTTCCCGTCTACAGCTAGAACCCTCTACAGGCGATCTTTCCTGTCCACAGCTAGAACCCTCTACAGGAGGTCCTTCCTGTCCACAGCTAGAACCCTCTACAGGAGATCTTTCCCGTCCACAGCTAGAACCCTCTACAGGAGATCCTTCCCGTCCACAGCTAGAACCCTCTACAGGAGATCCTTCCCGTCCACAGCTAGAACCCTCTACAGGCGCACCTTCCCGTCCACAGCTAGAACCCTCTACAGGAGATCCTTCCTGTCCACAGCTAGAACCCTCTACAGGAGATCCTTCCCGTCCACAGCTAGAACCCTCTACAGGAGATCCTTCCTGTCTACAGCTAGAACCCTCTACAGGAGATCTTTCTCATCCACAGCTAGAACCCTCTACAGGAGATCCGTCCCGTCCACAGCTAGAACCCTCTACAGGAGATCCATCCTGTCCACCGCTAGAACCCTCTACAGGAGATCCTTCCCGTCCACAGCTAGAACTCTCTACAGGAGATCCTTCCTGTCTACAGCTAGAACCCTCTACAGGAGATCCTTCCTGTCTACAGCTAGAACCCTCTACAGGAGATCCTTCCCGTCCACAGCTAGAACCCTCTACAGAAGATCCTTCCTGTCTACAGCTAGAACCCTCTACAGGAGATCTTTCCCGTCCACAGCTAGAACCCTCTACAGGAGATCCTTCCTGTCTACAGCTAGAACCCTCTACAGGAGATCCTTCCTGTCTACAGCTAGAACCCTCTACAGGAGATCTTTCCCGTCCACAGCTAGAACCCTCTACAGGAGACCCTTCCCGTCCACAGCTAGAACCCTCAACAGGAGATCCTTCCTGTCTACAGCTAGAACCCTCTACGAGAGATCCTTCACATCCACAGGTAGAACCCTCTACGGGAGATCCTTCCCGTCCACAGCTAGAACCCTCTACAGGAGATCTTTCCCGTCCACAGCTAGAACCCTCTACAGGAGGTCCTTCCCGTCCACAGCTAGAACCCTCTACAGGAGATCCTTCCTGTCTACAGCTAGAACCCTCTACAGGAGATCCTTCCTGTCTACAGCTAGAACCCTCTACAGGAGATCCTTCCTGTCCACAGCTAGAACCCTCTACAGGAGATCCTTCCCGTCCACAGCTAGAACCCTCTACAGGAGATCCTTCCTGTCCACAGCTAGAACCCTCTACAGGAGATCCTTCCTGTCTACAGCTAGAACCCTCTACAGGAGATCCTTCCTGTCTACAGCTAGAACCCTCTACAGGAGATCCTTCCCGTCCACAGCTAGAACCCTCTACAGGAGATCCTTCCCGTCCACAGCTAGAACCCTCTACAGGAGATCCTTCCTGTCTACAGCTAGAACCCTCTACAGGAGATCCTTCCTGTCTACAGCTAGAACCCTCTACAGGAGATCCTTCCTGTCCACAGCTAGAACCCTCTACAGGAGATCCTTCCTGTCTACAGCTAGAACCCTCGACAGGAGATCCTTCCCGTCCACAGCTAGAACCCTCTACAGGAGATCCTTCCTGTCTACAGCTAGAACCCTCTACAGGAGATCCTTCCTGTCTACAGCTAGAACCCTCTACAGGAGATCCTTCCGTCCACAGCTAGAACCCTCTACAGGAGATCCTTCCCTTCCACAGCTAGAACCCTCTACAGGAGATCCTTCCTGTCTACAGCTAGAACCCTCTACAGGAGATCCTTCCCGTCCACAGCTAGAACCCTCTACAGGAGATCCTTCCTGTCTACAGCTAGAACCCTCTACAGGAGATCCTTCCCTTCCACAGCTAGAACCCTCTACAGGAGATCCTTCCCGTCTACAGCTAGAACCCTCTACAGGAGATCCTTCCCGTCCACAGCTAGAACCCTCTACAGGAGATCCTTCCTGTCTACAGCTAGAACCCTCTACAGGAGATCCTTCCTGTCTACAGCTAGAACCCTCTACAGGAGATCCTTCCCGTCCACAGCTAGAACCCTCTACAGGAGATCCTTCCCTTCCACAGCTAGAACCCTCTACAGGAGATCCTTCCTGTCTACAGCTAGAACCCTCTACAGGAGATCCTTCCTGTCTACAGCTAGAACCCTCTACAGGAGATCCTTCCTGTCCACAGCTAGAACCCTCTACAGGAGATCCTTCCCTTCCACAGCTAGAACCCTCTACAGGAGATCCTTCCTGTCTACAGCTAGAACCCTCTACAGGAGATCCTTCCTGTCCACAGCTAGAACCCTCTACAGGAGATCCTTCCTGTCCACCGCTAGAACCCTCTACAGGAGATCCTTCCTGTCTACAGCTAGAACCCTCTACAGGAGATCCTTCCCGTCCACAGCTAGAACCCTCTACAGGAGATCCTTCCTGTCTACAGCTAGAACCCTCTACAGGAGATCCTTCCTGTCTACAGCTAGAACCCTCTAC
>SSNP01000307.1:3911-22728 GCA_006937955.1 Pachypanchax playfairii
GTGGAAAGGAGGAAGGTCCAGCTGAGGAAATCCTGGAAAACAAACACAGGTAAGGGTGAGCTCAAAGTACTCATGCACAAACAGAGTTGCAAGATTGTACTTTGATCACTAAGTTGACCGTGTACCACAAGTCAGAGTGGAACAATCTGGCACCTGCTCTCTGCAACCGCTCCTCTCTTAAACCCGGAGGCTGATGATGTAACTGGATCCACCTGCTGATAATGGCTGCCATGCCCCCTGAAACACAGGTGAGAACACACACAATATAATGACACCTGACACATTTAGGTGTGAGTTTATGTAAAATTATCAGTTTTTCTTAGCATACGTGTCTGCTGTTACTTTGTTCTCTCTGCTCTTGTTTTTGTGTCTCCGCAGGTTATTAAGCAGATAACTCTTCTTTCAACATTGGCAATGGGTTTTCTTTTATTTTTTTGGGGTGTTTAAATATTTAAAAAAAAGCTACAGCCATGATGCAAGTATTAAAACAGGAGTACAACGAGAATCCAAAGGAATATCAGATATAGCATAATATACCGATAGGAATCGCCCCCGGTTCTCTTTAGCTGAGCTGTAGTGGAAAAAAAGAAGAAAAGGAAAAAAGAAAATTGCCCCCGCCCCAACAAAAAAGACCTCTCTAAAATGAAACAAAGAAAAGATTGTATAGAAATTAATAAATACAAATAACATTAGAATGTATGATACATAGAATTAACAGAGACAAAGACACATTATTTTGGTGGAAAATGTTTATTTTTGCCACATTTTATAGCATATTGAATGAATGAATGAATGAATGAATGAATGAATGAATGAATGAATGAATGAATGAATGAATGAATGAATGAATGAATGAAAGAAAGAAAATGAAATGAAAATGAATGAAAAATACTTTATTTATCCCAGAAGGGAAATTCAACGTTGTAGTAGTTTTTTTTTTTGTCCAACAATAAAAACAATAATGAAGACAATAATATAATAATAACGATCAAGGTCTGTTCTTGTTGTGGAGGCTAATGTCTGAGATTCCTAATGTTATGATACATTGTTTTGGAAATTTAAACTTACGATCAATTGCATCAATTTATTTCAGATTTTTTTGTGTCAGTTTTAGTTCTCCATACATCAGGTGACACGTAACAGTCCAGCAGGTGGCGGTAATGCGCCTGTGAGACATCCACACAAGACGAAGACCGCGTAGCCGGAAAGAGATTGTAACATCGTGTTTCATCTTACTTTCATTAAAAAGGTTTGATCACCTCTGGAAACAAAATATGTACGAGCAGGACGAAGGTGAGCTGCTCGGAGTAAATACCTGTGAACAATTTAATTATACAGTGACTGGAAACTTAAATGATCAAACAAAGCGGAGCTTTGCTAACTGCTAATGCTAACTGCTACGCCAGGTTAGTTACACCTGGTCAGTAACACCCGGCGATCTTACTTGATCAGACACGGTCATAAAAACGTGTGTGCTCAAGGTGATCTGACGGAATGAGTTTCCATTCATCGTCGCGCTAATAACTAAAAACGCTCGCTAAAGCTAAAGGCGGGTGCTAACAGACTAGCCATAAAGAAACCGGTCAGTTCTTTAGATCAGTTGATTGATGATTACAGCTTGCAGATCTATTGATCACTTGTTTTTCTTTGGCAGATAATCAGTACGATGAAGATGATGATGAAATCACACCAGATCTGTGGCAGGAAGCCTGCTGGATTGTCATCAGGTAACCTCACCTGAGCAGTGATGAATGATAGAGACAATAGTGGCTCATTAACTGAACTGGATGTTTCAGTTAGAGTGCCTTAGAAGAATAATACAGTCTTGTCCAGGTTCATGTGGTCTGATAAAGGATAATGTGGTCTGATGCAGGATCATGTGGTTTGGTGCAGGTTTATGTGGTCTAGTTCAGGATCGTGTGGTCTGGTGCAGGATCATGTGGTCTGGTGCAGGATCATGTGGTCTGTCCTTGCATTTTTATTTACAAAGATACAAACAACTTAATATAATATAATGGCATTGAAAATAATTGGAGGCCTGTGTGTTTAAAACATGTATAAAAGATAGGGTTGTTGTGGAACTCAACATCTTAATGTGCAGGTACACGTATGTGCACATCAGCTGCATTGACGATAAGAAATCAAAGTACATCAGCAGGATGTTCCTTAACTCTCATGTTTCTATAGTTTTACACTCGTCAACAGCAAAACAGAATTCTTGAAATTCATTAATAGCTTTTGGTATCAGTGGCCTCATCTGGCCCCCACTATGAAAAAATTCTATGGACGTCACTGTCCATACTATTCTGAAATGTTAACCGACCACTTATTACAACATTCCAAATTATTCTGTCAGTAGACATCAGTTTTTAGAATAACGCTGTTTAAAGTAATGGCGTTACACAACGTGGTTGGATTTTCAATAATGGAATAATCTAATTAATTACGATTTCCAACATTACAACACTGTTATTGTTAGTGAACGTAAAATGCAGTGTGTTACTATGAATTGGTAAAATAAACTGCGTAATGTGGCTACACACACACACAAACATGGTTGTGAGGAGGCTGGGTGGGTTACGAGATAAGTGATTACGATTGGCTAAGGAAGAGTTACATGTTTCATGGTAGCCAATCAGAGCCATCAGAAAGGACACATGCGAAACCCTCGCAAACTTTTAACAGATTTGGCAAAGCAGCAGAAATGGTGAGTCTGAAGCAGTCCAAAAGAAAACTGTCTACTTCAAGGGGGAGATATAAGCACTACTTTGATCTTTGGCTGTCTATTTATTTGCAATAAATATAGAAAGTTATTTACAGTTGACTTTTTTACTCATTTCTACTAACTTGTGAAACCTTCTATGAAAAATCCAAATTCTGTTATGTGTTGCCACTTTTTTAAGTAACGCTGTCAGTTACTTTCTCAGTTAACTAGTTACTTTTTTATAGAGTATTTCAGTTACTAACTCAATTACTTTTTGGAACAAGTAGTAAGTAACTAGCTACTTAACTTTTTAAAGTAACATTCCCAACACTGATGATAACACCAGCTACTGAACCACCTTGGAGGAGGTAATTAGTTTTTGTTGTTTGATTTAAAGCAGTACAAAATAACTTTTACTACTTTAAGCTTCTTTTTTGAAACTTGTCTAAGTGGATACTCAACAAAAAACATATTCAGCTTCATATTAGACACTCTGGATGCCTCTGATCCTCCTATATTACACTTAATAACTTCAGTAATTCAGGTGGCAGCAGGAAGTGGTGTTCTCGGGTCTCATTTATAAAGCTTGCTTATGCACAAAACAGGGTTGGAAAACTGCGTAAGCAACTTTCCACGCAAACTTTGGGATTTATAAAAAAAAACCTAGCGGAAAAATGTGCGCAATCTTAAGTTTACTAAGGACCTGGCTTACGCACATTTTGGACATGGAGAGCACCTGCAGTGCTGCTGCTGAGAAGGGTAAAATTATTAATTCCAGCAGCATTATTGATTGTACCGCTTCGTGCACACAGAACAACAAACAACCCCCCCCTACACACACACACAGCCCCCACCCCATGCAGAATATCAGCTGGGGGACAGATTGAAGACAACTCAGAAGTCATGATTTCTTTATTTTGTTACAATTTTTAATTCTTTAGGTGTGCCTGAAATTTCAGTCAGGACATCACATATTTTGTGCCGTTCTTCTCGCACTTCGTTCACCACACTAATCATGTCCCTCTGTGCCTGCATGACAGCATGCGCCCGAGGCGCACTGGTGGAACAGGCTGACCTATGAGGCCGACCCTGCAGCCACATCCTCGGTTGTGCGCCCTGGATGGCTCGTTGGACGCTTCGTCCAGAGTCACTGGGAAGGGGGGGATGGGACGAGATATGGTTTTGTTTTATATTTTAATGACGGACACATTTGATCTGTATTAATAAAAGTCTTAGTCTCCTCTACATGGTCAGTGTCTCCCTCCTTCTCTGGCACGATGCCATGCACACTTGCCGGTTCGAGTGCTGCTGAGATCCTAACAGCGAGTGGTGGGGGATCAGAGGTACCAGGGGGTCCGCCAGTGGCAGACACACTCTGGTGGTGGCAAGTCATCTTTTTTTTGCCTCCACCTTCATATCGGACCATTTTTTTTATATCCACCACAGATCTCTCTGAAGAACTCACAGCATTGACGGTTTCAGCAACGCTGTGCCACTCTGTGGATTTTCTCTTATTTGTTATGTCACTGCTGTGACCTCCAAAAAACACTTCCTTTCATTTATCCACCCACAAGAACCTCAATTTCTGCTTCGGTGAAGTTGATCTTCCTTGATCTGCGGTAGCCATCTTATTGGTGGAACGCTGTAACGAGTCGGGTCATGTATATGCACAAGGCACTTTGCATTGACCATTTATGGCAGAAAGTGGGCGTGTTGAGGGCGGGATGTGATCCAGAAACACCTGAGCACATTTCTAGGTAGAGTGTGATTTATAAAGCGGAGATTGCGTGTAGCTGTGTGTACGCCATGTTTTATAGGTCCCAAACTTACTTGGAGTAAGTAGTTTTTTTTTTTTTTGCTGAGCTAAAGTACGATTTATTTATGCAAAAATATACAAACAAAAATAAATGATAAATCTGTTTATTGAAGTCAAGACTGTGGAACAACACATGTGCAGAAGGAATCAGTAGCACATCTCAACAGGTAGTATATTTCAGCAGAACCCCGGTTCCAGCAACTGCCGTCTGAGACACGGCTGCAAAAAAGTTATTTAGTACTGCTTTAAAGTGTCAGAGTCCAGACACACATACTGATTCTAGTATGAGGCTCATCAGCAAGCATGTTTATGAGTGCATGTATCTTGTGTTTCTAATCTGATGCTCAGTCTTTTACCCTTGACAAGCTTTTATTCTGATTAGTTTATATCTTTTGTTGCAGCTCTTATTTTGATGAAAAAGGACTAGTGAGGCAGCAGCTGGATTCTTTCGATGAGTTCATTCAGATGTCTGTCCAGAGGATCGTAGAAGATGCTCCACCTATTGACCTGCAGGCTGAAGCCCAACACACCTCTGGGGAGGTAGAGGAGCCGGTGAGTTGTGAACCGGTACTAGGTATTGATGTATTCGGAGTAGAACAGAATTTAAATGAGCACATTTGTTGGAAAAAGACTCATTGTTTAACTTTGTAGCTTCTAATTTTAGTCACATGTACAAACAATAAAGGAAACAGCGTTGGATTTTTGTTTCATTTCATTTCCTCTGTGGTTGAAAAGATACAATTAATCTTCTCGAGTTACTTGAATGAAAAAGTTCCTGCATAAAGTTCTGCTGATGATTGTTGTCACAGAGTTGTTAGATTAAATGTGTTAAATTTGCAACAGTTGGCAGATAAACAGTTTGAACTGGATTTAGTAGGAACCAGCCTGGCTGCACATTTTTCCAACTAAGTCTGGTTGTTATTTTCTATCTCACTGTGTGGATAAAGGTCAGTGCAGATTAAGCAATTAGCTGCTGTTGTGTGTTTTTTTAGAATTAAGCAGTTACTTTACTAACTAAAGAAAACCAGTTGGCTCTTCATGACGGCTAGCTAACGCTTGAGCTGTCTTGTCAAGGTTAATCAGAGTAATTACTGCAACTCCTTCGGGTCCTGTTTCTCTAGCAGTTCTCACAATATACAGTGCATGTATGTTCTCTTCAATAATTCTGTAGTTGCATAAAAACAGTTCAGCAGAATTTGTTGCGTGATTTGATAAAATAAAACTTTAACTTTAACAACCAGAAGAGTGGAAACTTTGGCAACAGGAACAGCACAAACAGAGCTTGGGCCTTTCAATCAATCAACTTTTTTTATTTGCACTTTGCTTATGAATGTATCACACAGTGCTTAACACATTAAGTCATGAAATTTTGTGACATGGCCTCTTTAAATGACATGATTTTCAATTCAACGAGTCTTGTCTGTAAGAAGATGAGACTTTATTGATCTCACATTGGAGAAATTCAATAGCTCATTCAATTCTTTAAAAGGACACAGTAAAATAAAAAAAAATGTCAGTGAAATAATGAAATTATTTTTTTGTATTCCTAGTTTTATTCTTTGTTTAAGTATTTCTTTATTGTTGTATTTTCTATTTTGCTTTATCTCTTGATTTGCTGTACAGCACTTTAGTTAGCTGTCATGTTGTATGTTAAAGCCCTCTATAAATAAATTTGACTTGACTTGACTTTAACAATTCAGAGATTTAGAGTCTGCTGTTTATCTCATTAACCGCCTTTACATACAGCCAATAACCCATTAAAAACTGGGATATTAGCAATAACCCGGTCACGCATGGCCATGTAAACACCAGCAAAAACCCAAATATGTTCATAACTGGGTTTTTAAGAGTCTGGTGCATACAAAAACTCACATGCAGTAGTGAACAGGAAGTAGAGGTAAACATGGTGAGATGCAGCACAACTCCACACTTTTGGAGTGAGAAGGAAACCAATTTCTTTATTAGTGTGATTAAAACCATTAACATAAAGTCTTTTCTGGATGGAAGAAAGTACCGAAATAGTGAGATTTACAAGGAGACCAAAAAGTTACAGAAATGATGCATATTGCATCTGAAGGTTGTCAGTAGGTCAGATCGTAAGTTTATCATCACCAAATGGGTGAATGACAAACTTTAGTGTGAAGTGCTTTGTGTCCTTACTATTTACCATTTAACCCGACCAGAACCAGAATGTTGACAGCATATTAACGTAGTCAATGTTTTGATCAGCTGATCATCTATTGGATGGATCAGTTACTGATCGGTGTTTCTCTACAGCTTCAGAGTTGTTGTGGGATGAATGTACTTTGTTTTTAACCCTATTAAAACTTCTGTGACATCACTGTGTCTCTCAGCCCCGTTATCTGCTGAAGTTCGAGCAGATCTACCTGTCCAAGCCCACCCACTGGGAGAGAGACGGAGCACCTTCTCCTATGATGCCCAATGAAGCTCGACTACGAAATCTCACGTAGGTCTCACCTGCAGTGTTTACAAGGACCATTTTTCTTGTCCGGTTCCACCAACTCTCACCTGTCTCTAAATCCCAGGTACTCGGCTCCCCTTTATGTTGATATCACAAAGACCATCATAAAGGAAGGTGAAGAACAGCTGCAGACGCAACACCAGAAGACCTTCATCGGTAAAATTCCCATCATGCTTCGCTCCACATACTGTCTGCTGAGTGGCCTGACTGACCGAGACCTGTGTGAGCTCAACGAGTGTCCGCTGGACCCTGGAGGTTATTTCATCATCAACGGCTCTGAGAAGGTAAGAAGGAATGCTGTCACATCGCAGCCCATAGCGTGTTGGCAGCGAGTTGTTGTAGTTAAACGGACTGTAGGGAACTTTGACATTTTTGTGCTCACAATTGCCCCGTCAGGTCAAACGTGTAAATGCAGCCTTAATGGTAAGCTCATGCATGAGGCACGCATGCTGTACGTGCACTCGCAAGTGTTCATAAACAACAGCTGAGTTAAAGTTTATTTATTTAAGTTTATTTATGTATAAAGTGCCAGTTCATGACAAAGTAATTTCAAGGCACTTTACAGAAAAATCAACCAATTAATATTAAAACATTTCCTATCTAAGGAACCAGTTGATTGGGCTGAATTGTTAATCAAATCAAACAAATCAAAAATACTTTATTAATCCCCAAAGGCATATTAAATGTTGTTGTAGCTCAGTTCTTCAGGGAGCCATTGTAGAAGGTTCTAGCTGTGGGCAAAAAAGATCTCCTATAGCGGTCTGCTCTGTAGCGGATCTGAAGAAGTCTTTGACTGAAGACACTCTGTTGTTGAGTTACTGTGTTGTGAAGAGGATGATGAGGGTTCTCCATGATGATTTTCATTTTCCGAATCCTCCATTGGACAATCAACTCAAGAGACTCCAGATCAGTCCCCAGAACAGAACCAGCCCTCCTTTTCAATCTGTTCAACCTCTTCATGTCACTTGCTTTGATGCTCCGCCCCCAACAGGTTACTGCAGATGTGATCACACTCTCCACAACAGACTTATAAAAGATCTTGCTTCAAATATTGAAGGACCTGAACTTCCTGAGGAAGTCCAGTCTGCTCTGTCCCTTCTTAAAAACAGCATCACAGTTGTGTCTCCAGTTCAGTCTGTTGTCCAGGTGAACACCAGGTATTTATACGAAAGGTCAGTTTACAGATTTGCAGGCATGACATCAACTGTGGTAATAAATGTGATGTAAGATATTTCGACCAAATCAGCTGCGGGCACACCAGACAAGCAGCCTAAAAAATGTTTTTACTCTGGGAAATATGTGGAAACCCCTGCTTTGAAAGCATCAGCTTGTCACGGACTCAGATAAGCGTTTGACCCACATGCAGAACTCAGGCTCGGACTAAGGTTTCAGAGTTGTTAAAACTGATTTTATTTTCAACAATGATCAAACTCAGGGCAATATGAGCAGGTAGATGCAGGCCGAGAGACAGGTTCGGATGACGCCGTCGGGTTTTACAGAGCTGGTGGGTGCAGGAGGAGACACAGAAGCATTGAGTGTAATCCTGAAGAGAGCACAAGGAATCAGGACATGAAACACACTGGAGAAAACTATCTTCATGTATGCACGAGAGAAGACAGGATCTGGTTAGATTGTTGCCAGTGAGGAGAAGAACGAGGCATCAAATGAACGTCCAACAGCTCCTGAAGAAACTCTTCTCCACCCGCGCAGCTAAACGAGTAACTGCTGTTACCAATCAGCTCCCAACCAAAGATTTTCTTTCTGAGAAGATGACTCACTCAGTACACTGTGTGCAGCTCTCTTCTTGTTCTTGGTAGAATCTTCAAATGCTACCTCTGGCTCTGCAGCGTTTGCTAGAGATAATAAACGCTACGTCTAAGTGTGAATGCGCATGACGCCGTTACGCTTTAGACTGCCTCTAGAAAGCACAGTGTCTAATCGACCCGAATAAACTCTGTTAATAACTAATACAGTGATTTTACATGCATATAGAGGCAACCGCGGAGAAAATGCCTGGGCTCTTTCTACTGACAAGGACATTGTTGGAGCATGTATGAGGTAGAAATTGTACAGTTCTATACGTTTATTTGTTGTTAAAGTTCCTTACAGTCCCTTTAACAAAACTAGTTTTACAAACAGAAAAGAAACCTACAGAAACAATTGGTGGGTTTCAGGTGCTGATTGCACAGGAGAAGATGGCCACCAACACAGTTTACGTCTTTGCCAAGAAAGACTCAAAATATGCCTATACAGCTGAGTGTCGGTCCTGTTTGGAGAACTCGTCTCGTCCCACCAGCACCATCTGGGTCAGCATGATGGCCCGAGGAGGACAGGTGAGTTCAGTGGCACAGTAGAAATGAACTGGTAACCAAGATCCATAGACTAATAACTCACTGATTGGCTTTGCCAGGGAGTGAAGAAGAGTGCAATTGGTCAGAGGATTGTGTCCACATTACCATACATCAGACAGGAAGTTCCCATAATTATCGTGTTTCGCGCTTTGGGCTTTGTGTCAGACAGAGACATCCTGGAACACATCATCTACGACTTTGATGACCCTGAGATGATGGAGATGGTAAATTTGATAGCTTGTTGTCCATTTGCATGGTGTACAGGTTAGTTGTAGCTCTACCCACTGTGATGTCTCTGTTTCCAGGTAAAGCCATCTCTGGATGAAGCATTTGTGATTCAGGAGCAAAATGTGGCACTGAACTTCATTGGTTCCAGAGGAGCAAAACCAGGAGTGACAAAAGAGAGAAGAATCAAATACGCCAAAGAAGTTCTACAGAAAGAAATGCTGCCACATGTCGGAGTCAGTGACTTCTGTGAGACCAAGAAAGCTTATTTCTTAGGGTGAGTGCACATCTGTACAGGTTTTTGTCATTATTTGACCTGATTCTGATGAAAGGTGTACTGCTGTATTTTAGGTACATGGTCCACAGGCTTCTGCTTGCTGCTCTCGGCAGACGGGAGCTGGATGACAGAGATCACTATGGAAACAAGAGACTAGACCTCGCTGGGCCGCTGTTGGCCTTCCTGTTCAGGGGGTGGGGTCTCTTAATTCTTGACCAGTCAGCTTCAGCATGAGCACAAGACACATGAACTGTCAGTTAGTTTGGTTGGCATGTTTGACCTATAGGGCTGGGCGATATGAACCAAAGTTCACATCTCTATATTTTATATATATATATATACATACATACATACAGTATAGACCAAAAGTTTGGATGAGAAGGGGTGTCCAAACTTGTGGTCTGTACTGTATTTTTTTTTCAAAGTAACCAAAGAGGCAATTCTAATTTCCAGCCTTGAGTGCTAAATGTAATTTTACTAATTAGCAGCAGCACATGTGCATAAAACAGTTTACTGAAATTGAAATAGCTGTATATTAAATTAAACTTGTTTGTAGCTCCTTTCGAATGAAAAGCTCTATGTATTGCCCAGCCCTACAGCGAAATAATATGTTGTTAACTTAAATGTCTTCTCACTTATTTTCAAGTCAAATTTTCAGACTGAGCAACTTCATGAAACACTGAAACATTTTATTCTCTTTGGTTTAATTTCATGAAACTCTGTTTTCTTTGTTCAGCATGTTTAAGAACCTTTTGAAGGAAATCAGGATCTATGCTCAGAAGTTCATTGACAGAGGAAAAGATTTCAACCTGGAGCTCGCCATTAAAACTCGTATCATCTCAGATGGACTCAAGTACTCACTTGCCACTGGGAACTGGGGCGACGTCAAGAAGGCTCACCAAGCTCGAGCTGGAGTGTCACAGGTAAGGACACCAATCTCCCCTGTGTCAGGTGGTGACTGTTTTATTAAATAAATTTGAGTACAAGGTCAACTTTATATAATAAAAAACAGTGTTGTGCCAAAGAGCTTTTGTCAGGGAAATTGTTCCTAGACACCAAACACAGTTAAACCCTCAGATAGCAGAGGAACCACAAACTCAGAATATAAAGTTTAGAAGATTTACTTGCCACAAGGAGTGAGTACAGTGACATTAGTTACAGCATTTCCACGCTCACTGAATAAGATATTACAGATTCATCATTATTAAAGGATGTTCATGAAGTCCGTCAACAGATAACATAACTAGGCAACATTATCACAGAGTTACTTCCCACCATGGTGTCCTTGGTCCTGAGGCAACACTCACACAGTTCTGTGGATCAAAGGAAACTTTTGTACTCCTATCATGGGAAAGAAACACTTCTTCATAGCTGCCTTGTACAATAAATTTAACACTTAAATGAAGTATTCTTAATAGGGATGCACAGAAATGAAAATTCTTGGCCAAACCGAAAATGAGGAAACCAAGACTGCAAACCGAAACACAGAAAGAAATGATCGTCAATTAACAAAACATAACAAAATTTCTAGCTCTGACAAAAAATTGCTGCGATATCTCAAAAAGATTAAATTAAGAGAGACAATATAGCTTTTTTGTTTGTTTGTTTTAGCACTTTGTGAAACAAGTAGGGCATATATTTAGTATGCATCGAACATTGCTTGAGAAACTCCATTAAACAGAAATTTATGATTTATGGTATTATTTTCAGTGTTTTAGGTAGAAGTTTTAAATGTCCTACATTCTTAAACGTGGCTTGAATGCACCATGTCTGCATGCAGCTAGCACTAGCAGCTAATGCAGACAAGCTTCTGCGACAAGAAAGAACAAACTACGTCTGTAATCTGCAGAGAATATCGGTGACAAAGTTTCACAAAAAGCAGCTAAGTGTTGTCAGAAATGTCACCAGATTTGTTGCTAGGTCCTTTTTAGAGAAAAAACTCATCAAAGATGTCTGGAAAGTTAGTTAGAAATAGCGACGTTGGCAACACTGGTTGGGTGCAGGCTCATGCGATGATTTCAAAATAGCGTATGAACACCACTGTTGCTGTGTATCCTGCCCATTGCGCACAGACAGCACTGAAAGTATTTATTTATATCCCCAAAACTGACTGCTGCAGCCCTTTATATGGCACTGTTCACTCACGAAGTCACGCGTTTCAACCGTGTTGTTTTGGTAATTTAGGTCTTTCAGCCAAAAACCAAAAATGTACTTTTGGGTCATTTTGGGCAGACAATTTTTGGTGGTCAAAATTTTGGTGCATCCCTAATTCTTAAAGAGGCCATTTCATACACATTTCAGGACTTTGTGGTCATTTCTTAAGTATTAACCAGTAATATGAAACATTTTATATCTAAAGGAAACATTAGCTACGTTTACATGCGCCAAATTTCCCCAATCTGATTAAAATTTTGGTCGATTGGAATTCCCAAATCCCTGTTTACATGGACACTAACTGAAATGATCTGATCATGCCATGAGTACACATGCACCAAGCACTCAATCAGGTTAAATGAGTTGAGCATGCGCACAGCGAGTTGTCTTTCCGGGGGAAGAAAAAAAGTAAACAAACTCCGTCCTTTCTGCACGTCTTTCCCGCCCCATCGTGTGCTCGAGCTGACTCACGTTATCCCCAATATGAACCTTCTGCAGGTGATTACCTTTATGTTTGGGTTTTTACTGGTCGCATTAACCAAGCTAGAGGCTGAATACATATTACTACTGCTCCTCCGCCACAGGAGAGGAGAGCAGGATGACAGGATGACTGCACCAGCAGACCACTTCTGTTTACCTCCCGCCATGTTTTCTACTTGAGTCTGCGAAAGCAGAAAGACGGCACGCTGAAGTTGTACGCATGCGCAGTGGGCTTTTTTTTCACCCTCTCTTTCCGAATGGGTGTGTACATGCACGTCTATCCCAATGAAGATCGGACAAAACCACCCCTCTCGATCGGAAGTAAATTTCATTCTGATCAGGCTGCATCGGATCAAAACATTCCGATTGACATGTTTACATGACATCTTTTTTTTCGGATTGGGCGTTTATTCCGATTAAATGTGCCGATGTAAACGTAGCTAGTGATCAACAATCAATCTGTTTGTGTTAAAATTCAGGTGGTTCCGGCTCCTTCCGTCAGGCTGCTTCGTCAGCAGCTCTTTCATATTTATTGTTCAAATTTGCTGGACTCTGATTGGCTAACAAACTAGCCTATGAGAGCAAAAAAATACTGTTTCCTGCCTCACTGTGCATGGCAATGTCGGACGTCTTGTCTTCCTGTTTGCTATGTCTTATGCTAACAGCTTTTAGCTAGCAGCATGCTAGGCGTGGTTTCAACTGCGGGAGCTGATGAATACTAACTAACAAAGGAGTTGTGATGAAACATATACAGGCCGTTAGAACTCGGGTTTTATCACCACCTGCGTAGTTTGAGAGATTAAATCTGAAAGAGAAGTTGTTGACCTGTTTTCACCCACTATGAAGGTAAGAACACCTGTGGAGCTAAAATATTCAACAGAAACCTCAGAAACACTGTTTTTAATGGAAGGGACTCTTTAAACATGTTCGAGCAAATAATAAAATCATGATGAAAATAAACATTTTCATTACAGCTTTATAAAACAAACGCATACATCTTAGACAACAATAAAACATGGAAAAAAGAAAATTAAAATCTAGTAATTAAATTCTTAAAAGTAGAAGGTGAATAAGAAACATGATAAGATCATGTTTACAATAGAAGAACATTTAGTTGGTTGATAAGATGTCCACATACGCACTGTCCTATATGTAATGTACTGTACTTCCGCACTGCGAGTAAGACAGATGCATTCCTCCTGCTCCCTCTGACTTCCTCTCTTCCTGACCTGCTTGCTGTCTGTGTCCCAGAATCTTTTCTCTGCACGATCTTCAAATTCTAAAATGTGGATCTTGTAACCTGGTCACTCAATTCAATTGACAGTATTTTTTCAACCCAGAGGCTCACGAGGGGAGAGCCCTCATGCCCCGGTTCAACCTACACAGCCTGGTATGTCATGGATCCGTGGAGTGAATGGGAGTTGGTTAGTCCCTCCTTGCTGCTGCATTTACATATTTGGATTTCTGATATCAGGATTCCCATCAATCACCAATTCCAATCAATTTATCAATCATTATTTATAAAGCCCTTTACAACACTCTGTAAGATGACCAAAGTGCTTTCCATAAAATCAGTTAAATTCAAACAATTAAAACATCAAAAATACATCAAATATAATAAAAACAAAATCAAATCAAATGAAATGCCACATTACTGAGCAATAAAAGCCAGTCTGAATAGGTGAGTTTTAAGTGAGGCTTTAAAGAGGCCAAAGTCAGAGATGGTGCGTTTCTCGGGGGGGCAGCTTGTTCCAGAGTCTAGGCCCAGCTACTGAAAAGGCCCGATCGCCCCAATGCTTATATCTAGCTCTAGGAACTTCCAACAGCAGCTGGTTTGTCATCCTCAACACTCTGTCTGTGTTCCGAACGGACAGGAGGTCTGACAGATAAGGAGGGGCAAGACCATTAAGGGCTTTAAATATAAAAAGTGAAATCTTAAAATCAATTCTAAAAGAAACAGGAAGCCAATGAAGTGAAAAAAGGACTGGAGTGATATGCTGACGCCTGGGTGTATCAGTTAAGAACCTGGCAGCAGAAAAAGATTTTCCAAATCACAATACTTCCATTTTTGTTCTTTAAATTCAGGATCCTAACCCCAACCAAGTTTCAGTGTTCCTTAGGTTGGGGGTGTCTAACTATCGAGGGTCACTATCCTGCATGTTTTGGGTGTTTTACTAGTCCTACACATCTGACTAAAATGATTCATGAGTTCTGCATAGGCCTTTTAACAACCTGCTCATCTGAACCAGGAGCTGAAATAGAGGAACATGTAAAACTGAGTACGTTTCTGACAGACCTGATAGGGATCCTCTCGTCTGTTTTTAGGTATTGAACCGTCTTACTTTTGCCTCCACATTGTCACATCTTCGCCGAGTGAACTCTCCCATTGGTAGAGATGGAAAACTGGCAAAACCTCGACAGCTGCACAACACCCTGTGGGGAATGGTGTGTCCAGCTGAAACGCCTGAGGTAAAATCTGCAACAGGTTTAGGGTTAGTTTAATCAATCAACTTCTGCTCCTTGTATCTGCCAGTCTTATTGTTAAATATACTGAACATCTTTCATTGTTACAGGGCCATGCTGTGGGTCTGGTGAAGAACTTGGCCCTGATGGCTTACATCTCTGTGGGCTCACAGCCGTCGCCCATCCTGGAGTTTTTGGAGGAGTGGAGTATGGAGAACCTGGAGGAGATCTCACCAGCTGCTATTGCTGAGTCAGTTTCCTCAGTTTGATTTAAAAGTTTTCATCCACATCATGTCATTGATTAAACACAAGTGTAAGACTTGTATGTTTTGTGTTTTAGTGCCACTAAAATCTTTGTGAATGGCTGCTGGGTTGGAATTCACAAAGATCCCGAGCAGCTGATGAACACGTTGAGGAAACTCCGCAGACAGATGGATATTATTGTGTCTGAGGTGAGCACCAACTTTCACAGCAGCAATTACATCAAGGCTGATTTATGAACATCTGGAAATAGTAAACTTGCTGATATAGAAACAGAAGTGGTTTTATTAACTTAATAGTGCTAAGATGACCAACCAACAAATAACGGAACAAAATCTGCTAATGTTCAACAGTTTAAATATATTATTAAAACAGTTTGTTTACTTCCTCCTGCAACATTAATCTGTTGTTTGTTGGTCGATCGTCTGAGTGTTACCTAGTTTAAAAGACCCCTTCAACTAGCTCCATCGATGTATCTGAGCTCCATTAATAATCCTGTGGTCTGGTCAGTTTTCAGTTCATATTGTTAAAGAATAGATTTCTATTCACAGCCTGACGTCGCTGGTTGTTTTCATAAAGAAGAAACTAGTTTCTCCTGGAGAACAGATCCTCTACATGTTTATATGAGTTTACACATCGTTAGTTAACTGATGATGATGAATACACATCTGTCAAACTGTAATATTATACCATAGTTTTTAAAATCACAATCTTGGTCACATGTTTTATAAATGTGTAGACTTCATCAAGGTGTTGCAAAAGCTGCAAGCTTTCATGTTGGTTCTGATCATTGTAGGTATCAATGATCAGAGACATTCGAGAACGGGAGATCAGAATTTACACTGATGCTGGACGAATCTGTAGGCCACTGCTGATAGTTGAGAAACAGAAACTTCTGCTGAAGAGACGACACATTGACCAGCTAAAGGAGCGGGAATACAACAATTACAGGTGAGTCCAATAGCTACAGGTAAGGATGTTTGTGCATATTATTAGTTTTCTTCTTGTGTTGTCCCTGTCAACTTTGTCAGCCATTCTTCTGAACATTGTTTTGGGATTCAGCTGGCAGGACTTGGTAGCGAGTGGCGTGGTGGAGTATATTGACACTCTGGAGGAGGAAACTGTCATGCTCGCCATGACTCCTGATGATCTCCAGGAAAAAGGCGTGGCCTATTGCTCAACATATACCCACTGTGAGATCCACCCGTCCATGATTCTCGGAGTGTGTGCTTCTATCATCCCCTTCCCAGACCACAACCAGGTACAAATAAACCAACTTTAGGATTTTTATTCATGTTTTATGAAAAATACACAGTTTCACAGCAAACCTAAAACTCTTTTAGGCTTTTTTTTGTTTTTCTAAAAAAAGATTTGTTGATCTTAATGAGGCAGAGAAATAGATTCTTGGAATTTGATTGTTACCCACTTGACTGATCATAAAAACAGTCAGCTGTTCAGCACAGACGATGACCATCATGTCATCTGCAAACTTTGGGAGTTTAACAGATGGATCACTGGAAGAGCAGCTGTTTGTGTAGAGTGGGAATAGCAGGGGGGACAGGACACATTCCTGGGGGGTGCCGGTGCTAATAGTCCAACACAGAGAGACCATAGAGAAGGCTGACTTCCTATGGGCTGCATTGTAATTGGCTGGACGCAGGCAGCCATTTTTATTGTGTGTGTAATTGGAGGTTGCTATAGATGCTGTCACTACATCATCAAGTAATTTGGATATAAATTATATAGGTCGATAATTACCTGGAGATCCTGGATCAAGATCAGGTTTCTTAAGTAAAGGTTTAATAACAGCAACCTTAAAGGCCTTAGGCACATATCCATTCATTAAAGACATATTTATCATATCCAATATCCATGTGTTAATTAATGGGAAAACCTGGTTGGAACAGGATCTAACATACATGTAGATGGTTTAGATGAAGCTATCATTTGGGTTAACTCATTAAACTAAGCTGGACAGAAACTGTCTGAACATGATTCAGATAAGTACACTAACAACTCACAAAAGATAATGAATTGTCCTCTCCCTTCACTGGACAACCTTCACAGTGCCTGCTGTGGAAAAAGAGTACAGAGCATTGTGAAGGACTCGTCTCAGTGAAAGAAGCATATTGATCCATTCGTTTAAAAGTTTTTCTGTTAGGTTGACAGTTTGTTGCTCCAAGTCTATGACTGTGAGTTTTCTTGTGTAAAGTCATTTTGCAGAACATTTTAGAGGAATTTGGAAGGATGCTTGTCAGCATTGTGGCAACATTGTGTTAATTTGTTAGATAAGAAGAATAAAAATGCATAACAGACCCCAGGTCAGAGTTCGGCAAAGAAAAACATGAACCACACATTGATAAGTTTTGTTCTCTGAATAAATGACATCTTTGGTTTTGGTTCAGTCTCCCAGAAATACGTACCAGTCTGCTATGGGCAAACAGGCCATGGGAGTCTACATCACCAACTTTCATGTAAGAATGGACACACTGGCTCACGTACTGTACTACCCTCAGAAACCGCTGGTCACCACTCGATCCATGGAGTACCTGCGCTTCAGAGAACTTCCTGCAGGTAACTCACATGTACACACTAAATATGAACACACTAAAACACGGCTTCCAATAGGTTTTTCCAGCATTAATGCTGATTGCCTTAAATAAACACAGAAATTCAGATATTCACTCCAACAATGAAAACACTCAAGACTCTTTGAGAGTCCAGGGATTAGACTGCCAAAAACTGGAGTGAAGTCCAGGGATTGGACTGCTGAATTTAAGGGGTAAAATTACCTTCTTTGATGGATCTCCTTTTTATTTATGGTATATTTGAAAGGGATTGTCTGGAGAAAGAAAGGTGAGCACCATCAATTCTGGTTCTTTGCAACAGTAAAGCATCTAGTAATCATCCATGTGTGTAGTTGGTTCTCAGCCAAGAGGGTGGACTCACAGTTTAGCCTCTGAACACAGCTATGAATCGTAAGAACGTACCTGGACATCCTCCAGGTGTAACTTTTTTTTCAACTATCCACTCTTTACCAGCTGTTCAATTAAATATTAATGTAAAAATCATAAAAAACCTTTCAGCCTTTTGAAATGTTTGTATTTATATTTCAGTTTAACACTGAAACATCTGATAAAAAGGATCTAACCATCAAACTTGAGTAATTCCCTAAACCTTTGGCTACAGGTGTAGTTTGTAATTTTTGTCACACTTTCTCAACAAACCACCAGGCAGAGTTCTACTGCTTAATTCTGATATCATTTCAAAATTTTAGGGATCAATTCAATTGTTGCGATCGCCTCGTACACTGGATACAACCAGGAGGACTCTGTGATCATGAACAGGTCGGCTGTGGACCGAGGATTTTTCAGGTGAGTACCACCTACACTTGCAATTGTTTCTGATGTAATCGAATGTTTTTTTATTTTATGTTTTGTTTATTTCCACAGGTCTGTTTTCTATCGATCCTACAAAGAGCAGGAGTCTAAGAAAGGTTTTGATCAGGAGGAGATATTTGAGAAGCCAACTCGTGAAAGCTGTCAGGGTGAGAAATTATTCCAGATTCACTAACGTGAAACGAAGGATGCATTCACACCAGCCC
>SSNP01000307.1:22738-58104 GCA_006937955.1 Pachypanchax playfairii
GACTGCTGAATTTAAGGGGTAAAATTACCTTCTTTGATGGATCTCCTTTTTATTTATGGTATATTTGAAAGGGATTGTCTGGAGAAAGAAAGGTGAGCACCATCAATTCTGGTTCTTTGCAACAGTAAAGCATCTAGTAATCATCCATGTGTGTAGTTGGTTCTCAGCCAAGAGGGTGGACTCACAGTTTAGCCTCTGAACACAGCTATGAATCGTAAGAACGTACCTGGACATCCTCCAGGTGTAACTTTTTTTTCAACTATCCACTCTTTACCAGCTGTTCAATTAAATATTAATGTAAAAATCATAAAAAACCTTTCAGCCTTTTGAAATGTTTGTATTTATATTTCAGTTTAACACTGAAACATCTGATAAAAAGGATCTAACCATCAAACTTGAGTAATTCCCTAAACCTTTGGCTACAGGTGTAGTTTGTAATTTTTGTCACACTTTCTCAACAAACCACCAGGCAGAGTTCTACTGCTTAATTCTGATATCATTTCAAAATTTTAGGGATCAATTCAATTGTTGCGATCGCCTCGTACACTGGATACAACCAGGAGGACTCTGTGATCATGAACAGGTCGGCTGTGGACCGAGGATTTTTCAGGTGAGTACCACCTACACTTGCAATTGTTTCTGATGTAATCGAATGTTTTTTTATTTTATGTTTTGTTTATTTCCACAGGTCTGTTTTCTATCGATCCTACAAAGAGCAGGAGTCTAAGAAAGGTTTTGATCAGGAGGAGATATTTGAGAAGCCAACTCGTGAAAGCTGTCAGGGTGAGAAATTATTCCAGATTCACTAACGTGAAACGAAGGATGCATTCACACCAGCCCAGTTTAGTCCGCTTGAATCGAACTCGAGTTTGTTTGCCCAGAAAGTCCAGTTTGTTTGGGGAGGTGTAAATGGGCAACCGAACTCCGATTCAGACCAAACAATCGAACTCGAGTCCGCCTAATAATGTGGGTCTCAGTTCGATTGTTATCTGCTCATCCTGAGCTCATTGCTGCAGAATATTGACCTGGTACATTCACCAAACATAAAAGATCCCCAAACCACCAGAATCTGCTGCTACTCCATGTTTGTTTACGTTTCACTCTCCCGCAGCAGCACCAGGAGGTGCAGTAACAACATTAAAAAAGTAGTGCAGTAACTCCACAGTGGATGTAAACATGCGCCTGAGCTTATTTGGTTCTTTTAATAAAGTGCAGTGTGAATCCAAACCTCACCAACTAATAACAGCAACAAAGGTGCAACTTTGGTCACCTATCAAACCCAGTCCACCGGACTATCAGGTGTGAATACAGCCTAAGTCAGCTAAGGTCACACATCTGTAGCCTGACAGGCGATGTTATTTAAAGCAGAACTAAGTAAGTTTTTTCACCTCAATAAATGTTTTCTAGAGTCCCTGTGGGGGTAAACAAGGACTTGGCGGGGTGATTCGTGGGTCCCTCCCCTCCCTCCGGGGTCTGTGTCCTGAAAGCAGCACTTGCAACTTTCAGTGGATCGGACCCGACTAATCTCGCGAGAACAAACCTGCTTTACGGCACTCACACTCACGTACATAAATACAAGCATGAAGCCCTTGCCGTTGTTAGCAACGCCACCCTTAGGAGCGCAAAGATGACAATAATACTCACCTGTCGAGACATTTTCTTGGTTTTGTTTTTCTTTCTCCTTGCAAAAGCGTTCTCTGCACGTTGTTGTTGGGGGGGCGGCGGCGGGGTGGAGGGGGTGNGGGGGGGGGTCTGCGGCGGCGGCGGGGGAACGTTACGACAGTGAGCTTTCACAGGGGACCAGTAGTGGGAGAGCGAGAGCAAAACTTACTTAGTTCTGCTTTAAGGAAATAGGGGTGAAGATAGGGGTCTTTATAATCTCTGTGGTTAGAGCTATAAAAAACCAAATTGAAAATCCCAATGTTGATCCTCACATACATGTGATCTAATGAGTGGTGATTCTCGTATTTTCTTGCTTTTGGTTCACTTCACTTCTTTTTATAACAATCCCATAAGGTGTAACAGTCACCTGTCTGTACACATATTGAAACACAGCCTTGTTGATTCATGAATTATCTGTTACCTGACGCATGGAACACAGAACACTGTTGTTCAGCTACCAAGGAAACATAAATGGACATGGGGACCCTGTCCCAGTACCCGCCCTTGCGCACTTCAAATGCGCGTTCCCGATGAGGGGCGCGACTGCATAGGATGTCCCGATTCTCCAAGAGTGGAGAGTCGTGCTCTTGGCTCCGCCCCTTTCGAACGCTTGATCCGCACTTCGCCGAAGTCTGCATCAGTGGAGACTTCAGTGAAGGGTATTTCCCACAATGCTAAGTGCACTTCGTGGAAGACCGTAGGATGCAGTGCGGGTATTGGGACAGGGTCAAAATGTTCCTGCTACAATCCAAAAAGTTTTTAAAAAAATGCAACCCAGCCTCTTTCTGTTTCTTGAAAATATTTCACATTCTATCTAAAACTCTCCTACAGATCTGATCTTGGTTCAGACTTCCAGGATTATCAGTTATTGTGATCAAAGTATAAATAGGCTTGTTAAAGGCACAAGGGTCACTGACTGATTTTTTTAAAAACCTTTTGGATTGCTACATCTACGATGACTGCGAATCTACACAAACATGTTGATGATGATGATGATCATTCACACGTTTAAGTTTTTATAGGACAAGACTAAACTTATATCATGGAATGAACACAAATTAAATCCATTCTCAGGTATGAGACACGCCATTTATGACAAGTTGGACGACGATGGGCTCATTGCACCTGGCGTTCGTGTGTCCGGAGAGGATGTGATTATTGGGAAAACTGTGACTCTGCCGGAGAACGAGGATGAGCTGGACAGCACCAATCGGCGCTACACCAAGAGAGACTGCAGTACCTTTTTGAGAACCAGTGAAACTGGCATTGTTGACCAGGTCATGGTGACCCTTAACCAGGAGGGCTACAAGTTCTGCAAGATTAGGGTGAGGGCCTACAGCACCCTGTGAAACACCTGAGAGGGAAAATAGGGTCACTGTATTCTAGCCAAGCTGTCCTATCAGTAAATATCAATCACATAATAGCTGAGTCATATTGTAGTACCTCTGAATGTTCTTTAGCAGGTTTTCCTGTTCAGACTCGAAAATATCAGCAGGACAAGATAAAATCTAAAAACAGAAACATCTAGCATCTGTAGCTGAATCCTTGGTTACTATGGTAACATGATGCAGTCTGAATGTGACTGCAGATCATCTACAGCAGTTAGACATACAGCTCAATGGTTCTGATTTTAATGTTTCCACTAAGCTGATAACCACCATGATCTGTTAATATGACATGGAATTCAGTTTCAGATCCGGATCAGCTGTTTTACAGCTGAAACACTGAATCAACATCAGGAAATAAGAAGCACCCCGAGCACTATAAAAACAAAAAATGTTGATGTGATATCAGGAAATGCAACCTAGCAACCATCCCTTAGCCCCTTCAAAATAAGAGTTGCACTTTAAAAAACACTCTCAGTCAGTCCTCATCTATACTTGCTCGTTCCTGTCCATGACTACAGAGAGTTGGGGTCCATCTCCAGCTGTCATCAGGCGAGAGGTGGAGTTACATATAGACAGGCTGCCAGTCCATCACAGGGCCAAATAAACGCTCTCATAACATTAAAAGTTCACTGAAAAAAGTTTGTTTGTAAAAGCACAACAAGTGTAACGCTGTGTGCCTCTCTTTCATCCTACAGACTAGCCTTTGAACATTAGCGTGTTTACTGTCAATTTTATGCTGCAGTCTGATGAATTTGAGGACTGACAGACGTTTAGAGGTGAATTATCTTTAAAGGAGTGACAGTTGATAGAAAGTCAGCATTGGTGAAATTATTTTGATTGATATTAACTGTAATTTCCACCCCTGAATGTTGTTTTTGACATTAAAAGGCCTACATCTAATCAGTTTGTGAACACAGACAGACTTTTTCTGTCAGTGTTCAACATCAGTCAGTTCTTTCCGTTTGGCTTCAACAACAGAAGAGAACGTTGCTCTGAGATTTAATGGTTGTTTCAGAATCAGAGAACAGATGGAGCTTTTATATCTGAATTAATCGGAACTATCTGCTGAAGATCAGCTGACGTGTTCAGCCTCTGTTACCATGGTGACTGAGCAACATCAATTCTATGAAGATGAACACAACTTATTCATACATCCTCAAGACTCCCTGAGGAGGTAAACTTGGTTTTGCTAGTTTTTTTCGTCTGCTCAACGTTTTTTCTTCTGCAGGTTCGTTCAGTTCGGATTCCTCAGATCGGAGATAAATTTGCCAGCCGTCACGGACAGAAGGGAACTTGTGGGATTCAATACAGACAAGAGGTAAACAGGATATTGACATGTTAATCTTTTCACCTCTGAGATAAGAGAAAATGACCTTGGTTCATTTATTGCTTCCGTTTAGTTGGACATACAGTACAGACTAAAAGTTTGGACACACCTTCTCGTTCAAAGAGTTTTCTTTATTTTCATGACTATGAAAATTGTAGATTCACACTGAAGGCATCAAAGCTATGAATCATCTCCGGCCTCTACAGCAACTGTGGAAGTCGCTACAATTTGTAATTGTGTTTACTGTCACAATTATTGGCTTCGTGTGCAGGAGCCATTTGTGTATTTCACATTTGTAATTTGTATTCTTAGTTTCAATCAGGGAGGATTGTGATTAGGCACTAAAGGTGTATAAAGGCAGAGTCAGAGGGGCAGGTGTGACCTCTTGCACTTGGGTGGTGGGTGATTGCACGGTCCTTTCAGCTTGCCACGCAAAGGTAGAGAGATCTGTTATCTGAAATGCCAGGAACAGATGAAGTTCTGTTTACCAAACATGTATAAAAGGAAGTGAGACTATGTATCGTGGAAGGCTGACTAAAGGGATGTACTCAAGATCACCATGTGCAGTATTCAGTACTCGTGTAAAGCTCGTCAAAAAGATGCTACTGCACCCCCCCAGCTGATTGACTATTAGTCAATACAGTATGTGTATGTACAAGAGATTCTGTACTACATTGGGTTTTTTTCACCTTTTAAACTTGCCTCTTTACTTTTGTGTGCGTTTACTATGGACTGTATATTTGTCCTTAATAAAAGTTTGGATTGCATTTCAGAAGGATGCAGAAGTATAATGGCAGTTTGTGTTATTTACATTTTTTTCTATTTTATTGTCTTGAAATCAGTTTTCTGATGTGATTAATTTTTATTTCATTTTATTTCCTCTAAAGCAGGAAAATTACAATCTCCTTTACAAAGGTGTCCTGGTCAAGATAGTTGATCAAAACGTTTCTATGTAACTAACTTCAATCTGTGAATTGGACCTGTTGTTTATATTTAGTGCCTTGAAGTGACTTGTTATGAATTGGTGCTGTATAAATAAACTGGGTCAATCATATGTCAAGGAGATCAAACTGTTAACATACTGTGTTTGTTTTATTTGAAGGACATGCCATTCACCTGTGAGGGCATCACACCTGACATCATCATTAATCCTCATGCCATCCCTTCCAGAATGACTGTCGGCCATCTGATCGAGTGTCTGCAGGGAAAAGTAATCAATACATACATCAGTTCAGACTTAACTATCAGCTCAGTTATTAGAACATGCTGCTGTTTGATACTGTAATTAATCAGTTAATAAATCATTCAAAATCTAAGTAAAAACGCTTTGGTTTTAATATCCCGAGTTCTGATGCACAGGTTTATTTGTTTTGTTTTAGGTTTCTGCCAACAAAGGGGAGATTGGTGATGCCACACCGTTTAATGACGCCGTCAATGTGCAGAAAGTGTCCAACCTACTATCTGAATACGGGTACCACCTTAGAGGAAATGAGGTCAGAGGGACAACAATCAGCCCACTTCCTGTTACACTTCACATTAGCATCACCAGACTCAAATGCTCCATGTTGCATTGAGTTTTTGATCCTATATTTACTTGCACAGGTCTGACAGCATCATGACAGTTCTGTCCCCATTTCTTTGCGTTGATGTCACAGTTTAAACTCATTCAGGTGCATTTTGCAATTTGTCTTGAGGTGCACACCTGCCAGTCATTAATCACCATAGTGATGAAGATCAAAACAATTTAGCTGTTCTCACTGGACGCAGCTACCTGTATTGATTTTATTGATCTCTTATCAGCTGTTCTCCGTTGCATATCCTCTCAGGGTCCAGAGATAGCATCTGACATTTAAGTTTCGACCATTAAACTGCACTGATTGAATTGATACAATTCAAAATTCAGTCAGTTGGAACTGATACTGAATATTGATCTCTGATCAGGTTCTGTACAATGGATTCACTGGTAGGAAGCTAACATCTCAGATCTTCATCGGTCCCACTTATTATCAGCGACTGAAGCACATGGTGGACGATAAGATTCATTCTCGGGCCCGGGGCCCAGTCCAGATTCTCAACCGTCAGCCAATGGAGGGCCGTTCTCGGTAAGTGACTCATCTGTCCGACTTACAAGAGGGCAGCAGCAGGTGACTGTTATAACAACTGCTCTTGCCTGTTCTCAGTGATGGTGGTCTCCGTTTTGGAGAAATGGAGCGTGACTGTCAGATTGCTCATGGAGCAGCGCAGTTCCTGAGAGAGCGTCTGTTTGAGGCCTCTGACCCATATCAGGTTCACGTGTGCAATCTGTGTGGACTGATGGCCATCGCCAACACTCGTACACACACGTATGAGTGTCGAGGCTGTCGCAACAAGACGCAGGTAAGCACGATAAATAACTGATGACTTGTGTCTGATGTGTTTCATAGACTGAATGATCTGTTGTTTGTTTCAGATCTCTCTGGTCCGGATGCCGTATGCCTGCAAGCTCCTCTTTCAGGAGTTGATGTCAATGAGCATTGCCCCTCGAATGATGACCTCATAGAGACTCTCAGCCAATCACGTCTCCCTGCAGAACAGGATATGACATAACAGTGAAGAAATTAAAGTTGATGCTTGTTTTTTGTTTCATAGTTTTTTGGTTTTTTTTTTTTCTAGTTGAAAAAGTAAATACTTATTTTGGAGTGCTGTGGTCTGATTTTTAGATCTGTTAAACAGGATCAATATTATTGTTCTTTGATGATGATGAGCAGCATTGTACACACAAAGAGGTTATTCGGAAACCACAATGTCCACATAGAGATCAAAGCTAAAACCTTACAAAGGAAGACAAAACCCTTACACCTCACTGTATTGTTTATTCATATAGAACTGATTCAGTAAGGTCAACTGAGGACACATCACAAAACCACAATGAGTCTAATTCAGCTCAGTTCAGTTACATCTATTGAATCAATAAAATTCATTTCAGTTATGACTATTAAAACAGTCAGATTCAAAATCAATTAGCATCTGTATATTATATATGAATCTAACCCTTTAGACAAGAACCCTCTACAGGAGATCCTTCCCGTCCACAGCTAGAACTCTCCACAGGAGATCCTTCCCGTCTACAGCTAGAACCCTCTACAGGAGATCCTTCCCGTCTACAGCTAGAACCCTCTACAGGAGATCCTTCCTGTCCACAGCTAGAACCCTCTACAGGAGATCCTTCCCGTCTACAGCTAGAACCCTCTACAGGAGATCCTTCATGTCCACAGCTAGAACCCTCTACAGGAGATCCTTCCCGTCCACAGCTAGAACCCTCCACAGGAGATCCTTCCCGTCTACAGCTAGAACTCTCCACAGGAGATCCTTCCCGTCCACAGCTAGAACCCTCTACAGGAGATCCTTCCTGTCTACAGCTAGAACCCTCTATAGGAGATCCTTCATGTCCACAGCTAGAACCCGCCACAGGAGATCCTTCCCGTCTACAGCTAGAACCCTCCACAGGAGATCCTTCCCGTCCACAGCTAGAACCCTCTACAGGAGATCCTTCCCGTCTACAGCTAGAACCTTCTACAGGAGATCCTTCCCGTCTACAGCTAGAACCATCTACAGGAGATCCTTCCCGTCTACAGCTAGAACCCTCTACAGGAGATCCTTCCTGTCCCTGCTAGAACCCTCCACAGGAGATCCTTCCCGTCTACAGCTAGAACTCTCTACAGGAGATCCTTCCTGTCCACAGCTAGAACCCTCTACAGGAGATCCTTCCTGTCTACAGCTAGAACCCTCTACAGGAGATCCTTCCCGTCTACAGCTAGAACCCTCTACAGGAGATCCTTCCTGTCCACTGCTAGAACCCTCCACAGGAGATCCTTCCCGTCTACAGCTAGAACTCTCCACAGGAGATCCTTCCTGTCCACAGCTAGAACCCTCTACAGGAGATCCTTCCTGTCTACAGCTAGAACCCTCTACAGGAGATCCTTCCCGTCCACAGCTAGAACCCTCTAGAATGACTCTAGAGACTTATTACAACATCTCATTTTCTGACTGAAATTAAATTAAACAGAAGACCCGGTCATTAAGAAGATCCAGCAGATGTTGAACTTCCTTCTACAGATCAAGAAGTTCAACCTGCCACAGGATCTTCTGGTGAATTTCTCCTCATGCATCATCTCTTATGGAAATAATTTGCTATATTTTATCTGTATCATAAAAGCATTAACAAGGTTAGCCTTCTATCACCTGTAGATCAGTTCTTGGATTAAAAGGACTAATGTTAGAACGGGACCTTGAAAAACGTATCCATGCGTTTATCTTTAATCAGCTCGATTATTGCAACAGCGTCCTCACAGTAGCCTTGCGCTGCAAGACGGACCCGAGAAAAACTGAATCCATCTCTGAGATGAAAGCACCAAGGAATATGACGGAACTACGCAGCTTCCAGGTGGGCAAGTTCATACCCGACCTGTCTGAGATGGATAACCATTGAGAGACCTGCTGTCGAAGAGAAACAGCTGGTATTGGGGTGTGGACCAGGAAGACGCATTTAGATCCTTAAAAAATGCCATAGTTTCACCTCCAGTACTTGCAATGTATGACCCTAATTGTGAAACGAAAGTGTCAGTGGATGCGTCATCCTATGGTTTAGAATGCGTCCTTCTGCAGCTGTGGGAAGACGGATGGAGACATGTGGCTTACATATCAAGGTCCCTCTCTCCTACAAGACAACGATACGCGCAGGTGGAAAAAGCTTCTACATGGGCATGTGAAGAGTCTGGGATTTCCTGCAAAGAGTTCAGCCTAGAAACAGATCACAAACACCTTGTCTCGCTGCTAGAAAGTCAGGCACTGGATCTTCTTCCACCCAGAATCCAACGTTTCAGGATGAGACTGATATGCGTTACCTGTACAAGGTGCACTACGCACCAGGGAAATCACTCCGCACAGCAGATACCTTGTCTCGTTTCCCATCGTAACAAACACAACCCAGTCTGATAAAGAGCTGATGGAAGACACAGATTTATATATGTAGACAACATCACTGACCACATGCCTGTCAGATCTTCTTTCATGCAAGCTCTCAAAGACCAGATTAAAATGGACAGTGTGTGCACGTGTGATGGAAATGTGCAGCCGAGGATGGCCGGAGCATGCAAAACAGGAGCCACTGCTTAGAAGTGCTACGCTCAGTTAAAGACGACTGTCGTCTGGTCATACCCTCAGTGATTCGGAACAAGGTGTTGGAAAAACTGCACGAAGGTCACCAGGGCATTGTGAAGTGTCAACCTCATGCTCGTCAAACTGTGTGGTGGCCGGGAGTCAGTCAACAAATTAACGACATGGATCTTAGGTACCGGAAATGTGCCTCAGAGAGACAAAATCATCGGGAACCACTCCTGCCAACTGAATACCCTGAAAGACCCTGGCAAAAGGTGGGTGCAGATTTGTTCGAGCTGAGAAGAAAAACCTACCTCCTCACAGTGGACTATCTTTCCAGATTCATTGAGATTGCCTTGTTGTGTAGGACAAGATCAGATGATGTTATCACACACCTGAAATCAATTTTCGCCCGTCACGGCATTCCTGAAGTCCTGATTTCAGATAATGGACCTCAGTTTTCCGGTCAAGTCTTCTCAGATTTCGCCGTCAAGTATGTATTTGAACACATCACAAGCAGCCCAAAATTTCTGCAGAGCAATGGGGAGGCGGAACGTGCTGTACAGACTGTGAAACACCTGCTGAAGAAGACCACCGATCCTTACATGGCTCTTCTCACCTACAGAGCTACACCTCTACAGAACAGATTCAGCCCTGCGGAGCTAACATCCCTCAAAAGTGTAATCTGCTCAGCCAAGTGGATCACCAGAAGCAACCTGACCAACCTGAAGGAGGTTGCCAGGTCCAGTGTTGATCCTGGTTTAGTTTCTCTTGTATTAGTTCAGTTTTTGGGAAGGATGTGGTGGTTTCTTAGGTTTACTACAAGTTACCTCAGGGCTGCTGGTCGTTGTGGAATTCCAGCTGCTTGTGTTGAAGACTTGGTAACCTGCAGGTTGACATGTGATTCACTATGGAACCAGGAAGTCTGGACGTGTAAACAATGATTGTGTCCTGGAACAGAAACTAGAGACCACCCAGCTGACTGAGATCCAGATCTGTTACAATCTAACTTTACTTTCATCATCAGAGGAACATTAAACTGTTGGGTTAGTATTTACCTGGAATATTCTGATATATTGTATCTTTAACTATTGTTTTTACTTTCCAAGCCTTTACCATGTGTGTTTTCCTTAACACTGGATCATGTAAAGCACTTTGAATTACCTTTTTGAAAGTGTGATATACAAATAAAATTACATTGCCCTGCCTAAAAATAGAGCTCCATCTCAGTGGGATTTACCTGTTTAAATAAAGCATAAATATAATAAAAGAAATAAAGACATCATATCCACAGAAAGAGCAAGCTGAACTTGAATGTTTAAGCAGATTTATTTGGATATAAACCTTTAAACACAACATAGGGAAAGTGGAACCTGATCAGGTTCTACAGATAGTTCTGGATGAAATATAATTGCTTGAAGTTCTCTATAGTAGTCAATGTAGTATTCAGAGCAGAACTCTGTATAGTTGTTACTTGCAGTACTTAGCGAGGAATGCAGACAACAGGTCCCTGTACGGGGAGTTGGATCGCTGAGTTGGCAGCCGGAGGATTTTGTGGACTGCTGGTGAACGAAGGAGCAGGTTGTGACTGAATCCAACCAAGCTGGAGGAGAACCAATACAGAGCCATGGACTAGGAGGAGGAAACAGAATGTTAGAGTCAGCACAGCTTTACTGTTTCAAAATAAAAGCACTGTGCATATTTAATGAAAGAATTATATGTTTTGCATCAATATCCTACTAAACTACAGGCAGCTACTGCAGTTCCAGATGTTTTAAACTAACAACACACCTGTTTTATCCACTTGACTATAACATAAATTAAGCATTCAAACCTAAAAATTATTCAATTTTTTAATTAGCACTGAGCATGTTTTCATTGCAACTTTACTCCAAATTCTTAAGTATGAAACAAGGAACAACATGCACAGGAACTCAGTTTTTTTTCTGTTATACTTTAATTGAGGGAATCCTTTGATGTTTCAGCTCCATCTTATATTAAAGATCTTATTGTTCCTGATGTTCCTAACAGAACACTTCACTCTCAGACTGCAGGTCTGCTTCTGGTGATGAAAAACAAAAAAAAAAACGAACTTTCAATCTGGACTGTTGATATGAAATTGACTTGTCATGGTCACCAACACAACTGGCACTGTTTACTGTCAGCTGACAATTTTAAGTAAATTTCAGTTTGAAAGAACGTTGCTGCTTCCAAACTCTTCAAGTCTCAAGTACTGTTTACATTTTATATTTACTCCATTTTCAAGTATTTTAGAAATGTGGACTACGTCAGAATTTCAGATTACATATATTTTTATGAGCAAAACAACAGAAAAAAGTTATTTACATTTTAACTATGTGTAGTGCAGCTGCTCAACCAGACAGACAGGTGACGGGTGTTCTGAACTTACAGACGGAACGGCAGCAGCAATGGGGATCATCAGTATCGAGAACCCTCTGATACCATTCAGCACTAGTCGCCGAAAACCTGTTGCACCAACTCCCTGCAGAGAAAACACCTGAAGAAGACGAACCGCCCACTTAGTGGGATGATATCAAACGACAGGTTATCACACTCCAGCTTACAGACTCACCTCTACGATAACAAGGTTTGTGAGACCCAAACAGACTGGTAGGATCCAAGCAGAATCTGGTACAGTAAGGTCTGGGAACCACAGCGTGCCCCCTGCTGCCAGCTCACTCTGTAGTTCTGCACAGAACATACACATCAATGGGCTGAGCCAGAACTGATCCAGACTCAGCTAGCTCAAAGTTCCTACCTGACTGATCTGAGCTCAGGTTCCGGAGGGCTAGAGACAGACTGACCCAAAGGGGCAGCTGAACCCAAACCAGCAGGCTGGCTTTGAATGGGTGACAATTGTCCCGGATGTAGAGCTGAGAGACGAGACGACGCAAGTTCTTCTGAAACTGGACCCTACACTCAGAACAGAACACAGAACCAGAACTTTGCTGATTTTATAGACTGGCATCTCTAAATGTTATTATAGTGATTTGGACCCGTTTCCTTTCTCCATGTACCAACCTTAGACTACTTCTGTTGAGAACTAGTTCTAATCACATCAACTAAACAGAATTCTGTCAGCCATCTTTGTTTGTTAGTTTGTTCTCACCGGCTCTGTTTGTCCGTCCAGCCTCGTTCTCTCCCTCGGACAGACACTTCGAACCGAAGCCTCTTGGCCAATTCAGAGATCTCCACCTGCAGTGCCTCCACCTGGACATCATGTGGAGGTTGCTAGGGTTACTTGTCACATATACCACAGAAGGAAAAACTGATTACAATCAGGAGTCCATCAGGTTAGAGGAAAGAAAAAAAAACATGGCGTGTACTTGTATAGCGCTTTTACTCAAGTCCTATGACCCCCAAAGCTCTTCACACTACAGTCTGTCATTCACACACAAAATCACACGTTTGGTGGTGATAAACTACACACATGTAGCCACAGCTGTCCTGAGACCCTCTAACCACTACCAAACAGGCACCGGACCCTCTGACCACAACCAAACAGGCACCGGACCCTCTGACCACCACCAAACAGGCACCGGACCCTCTGACCACCACCAAACAGGCACCGGACCCTCTGACCACCACCAAACAGGTACTGGACCCTCTGACCACCACCAAACATTCACCGGACCCTCCGACCACCACCAAACAGGTACCGGACCCTCCGACCACCACCAAACAGGTACTGGACCCTCTGACCACCACCAAACAGCCACCGGACCGTCTGACCACCACCAAACAGGCACCAACCCTCTGACCACCACCAAACAGGCACCGGACCCTCCGACCAACACCAAACCTGCACCGGACCCTCCGACCACCACCAAACAGGTACCGGACCCTCCGACCACCACCAAACAGGTACTGGACCCTCTGACCACCACCAAACATCCACCGGACCCTCCGACCACCACCAAACAGCTACCGGACCCGCCGACCACCACCAAACAGGTACTGGACCCTCCGACCACCACCAAACAGCCACCGGACCGTCTGACCACCACCAAACAGCCACCGGACCATCTGACCACCACCAAACAGCCACCGGACCCTCTGACCACCACCAGACAGGCACCGGACCCTCTGACCACCACCAGACAGGCACCGGACCCTCTGACCATCATCAAACAGCCACCGGACCGTCTGACCACCACCAAACAGGTACTGGACCCTCTGACCACCACCAAACAGCCACCGGACTGTCTGACCACCACCAAACAGCCACCGGACCGTCTGACCACCACCAGACAGGCACCGGACCCTCTGACCACCATCAGACAGGCACCGGACCCTCTGACCACAACCAAACAGGCACCGGACCCTCTGACCACCACCAAACAGGTACTGGACCCTCTGACCACCACCAAACAGCCACCGGACCGTCCGACCACCACCAAACAGCCACCGGACCATCTCACCACCACCAAACAGCCACCGGACCCTCTGACCACCACCAGACAGGCACCAGACCCTCTGACCACCACCAGACAGGCACCGGACCCTCTGACCACCACCAGACAGGCACCGGACCCTCTGACCATCATCAAACAGCCACCGGACCGTCTGACCACCACCAAACAGCCACCGGACCCTCTGACCACCACCAGACAGGCACCGGACCCTCTGACCACCACCAAACAGGCACCGGACCCTCTGACCACCACCAAACAGGCACCGGACCCTCTGACCACCACCAAACAGGTACTGGACCCTCTGACCACCACCAAACAGCCACCGGACTGTCTGACCACCACCAAACAGCCACCGGACCGTCTGACCACCACCAAACAGCCACCGGACCCTTTGACCACCACCAGACAGGCACCGGACCCTCTGACCACAACCAGACAGGCACCGGACCCTCTGACCATCACCAAACTGGTACCGGACCCTCTGACCACCACCAAACATACACCGGACCCTCCGACCACCACCAAACAGGCACCGGACCCTCCGCCCACCACCAAACAGGCACCGGACCCTCTGACCACCACCAAACAGGCACCGGACCCTCTGACCACCACCAAACAGCCACCGGACCGTCTGACCACCACCAAACAGCCACCAACCCTCTGACCACCACCAAACAGGCACCGGACCCTCCGACCACCACCAAACAGGTACCGGACCCTCTGACCACCACCAAACAGGTACTGGACCCTCTGACCACCACCAAACAGCCAACGGACCCTCTGACCACCACCAAACAGGCACCGGACCCTCTGACCACCACCAAACAGGCACCGGCCCCTCTGACCACAACCAAACAGCCACCGGACTGTCTGACCACCACCAAACAGCCACCGGACCGTCTGACCACCACCAAACAGCCACCGGACCCTTTGACCACCACCAGACAGGCACCGGACCCTCTGACCACCACCAAACAGGCACCGGACGCTATGACCATCATCAAACAGCCACCGGACCCTCTGACCACCACCAGACAGGCACCGGACCCTCTGACCATCATCAAACAGCCACCGGACCCTCTGACCACCACCAAACAGCCACCGGACCCTCTGACCACCACCAGACAGGCACCGGACCCTCTGACCACCACCAAACAGGCACCGGACCCTCTGACCACCACCAAACAGGTACTGGACCCTCTGACCACCACCAAACAGCCACCGGACTGTCTGACCACCACCAAACAGCCACCGGACCGTCTGACCACCACCAAACAGGCACCAACCCTCTGACCACCACCAAACAGGCACCGGACCCTCTGACCACAACCAAACAGGCACCGGACCCTCTGACCACCACCAAACAGGCACCGGACCCTCCGACCACCACCAAACAGGCACCGGACCCTCTGACCACCACCAAACAGGTACTGGACCCTCTGACCACCACCAAACAGGCACCAACCCTCTGACCACCACCAAACAGGCACCGGACCCTCTGACCATAACCAAACAGGCACCGGACCCTCTGACCACCACCAAACAGGTACTGGACCCTCTGACCACCACCAAACAGCCACCGGACCCTCTGACCACCACCATACAGGCACCGGACCTTCTGACCACCACCAAACAGCCACCGGACCGTCTGACCACCACCAAACAGCACCGGACCCTTTGACCACAACCAAACAGGCACCGGACCCTCTGACCACCACCAAACAGGCACCGGACCCTCTGACCACCACCAAACAGGCACCGGACCCTCTGACCACCACCAAACAGGCACCAGACCAGCTGACCACCACCAAACAGCCACCGGACCCTCTGACCACCACCAGACAGGCACCGGACCCTCTGACCACCACCAAACAGCCACCGGACCCTCCGACCACCACCAGACAGGCACCGGACCCTCTGACCACCACCAAACAGGCACCGGACGCTATGACCATCATCAAACAGCCACCGGACCCTCTGACCACCACCAAACAGGTACTGGACCCTCTGACCACCACCAAACAGCCACCGGACCGTCTGACCACCACCAAACAGCCACCGGACCATCTGACCACCACCAAACAGCCACCGGACCCTCTGACCACCACCAGACAGGCACCGGACCCTCTGACCACCACCAGACAGGCACCGGACCCTATGACCATCATCAAACAGCCATAGTCATAGTCAAATAGGCCATAGTCGTCTCATATAGGGAAGGAGATAACCCTTTGATTGGGAGATCAGGGTTCAATACCCGGTCCCGATGGGCTATGTTTCAAAGCATTCTTGGACAAGATACTGAACACCGACATTACCCCCCAGTCGCTGTACAACATGGCTGCCCTCTGCTCCTCACAGATGAGGATGGGTTAAATGCAGAGAACTAATTTCCCCAAGAGGATCAATGAAGTATAAATTATTAACATTGTCAAGCTGCCAACACTGCGGTGATGAAGCTACTCAATCTCTTGCTACAGAACTCACAGTTTAAATGTGGAGGTCACTGATCAGTGATAAGATTATGAACTGAACTGAGTGTCCTGCTTGCAGAACATACCGGAGCCTCCACCCAGGCAAGGTAGTTGGCCTGGATCAGATCAGCCCTTTTAACAGTTCAAATCTAGACCAGGTGTTCCCGGTGAAGCTACAAGATCCAGTTTACAGGTGCTGCTTTTGGAGTCAGTGTCTGCTCTCTGGAGCTGTGAGTCTGAAAGACTTGCCCAACCTCCCAGACACAATGATGGGCTTTTAACATGAAATAACTAATTACAGGTAAACAGATAAGAAAACATAACATCTGAACATACAGCAGAATTATGTAAATCAGTAAGAGTCAACACCTGAAAACATTATTTCACATATAAATATATTTTTTTTTTAGTCAGGACAATGTTCCATTTATTTACATGGAGAAGGCGGGGCATGAAACTGATACTGGGGCAGATTCAAATTCTATCTTCCGTTTAAAGGTGTGATGACATCACTGTTTAAACTGGCGTAAAGCTATTTCATGTAGTAGATATGCCTGCATATGTCAACTCACAAAAGAATTTGATTAAAAAACTAACAGGGCGGGGGTGTACGGGCAGGTCAGAATCCTCTTCTCAGCAACACGGTTCCTTTCATTAATGATATGTGGGTCTCCCTGGCTGACTTCGCTCTGATTGGCTACAACCATTGCCCGCAGCAAGCCTTTCTTCTCGGCTCCGTCAACAGTCCAGTAACATGGCGAGTGGACGTTTACAACCGTATATGTTCGAGCCTGAAACGTCTTCTGAGGAAGACGGAGGGGTGAACACATAAAACTCAACTAATCACATGAGCGAATAAACAGTGCTGTCAGATGTTATCAATGACAATAGATTCACAATATGGTATGATAAACCTGTTGCTCACGGACATTGTTGCTAGAGCGGCTATCACATGCTAGCATCATGAACTCTTCAGACCACGAACAAACGTTTATCAGGCAAGGCAGCATTTTATTAAATAAATAAACTTACAGGTATTGACGATGTGGTCGCCTCCTTCACGGTTGGTAAAGAATTTTTAATTAAAATCAGTTTCTTTGACAATCCCAACTTGAATTCAAGCAGTCCTCCGTGAAGTGAGCTGAACATACTTTCTAATTGAGGTTATAACTGTGTGGCACTTCTCCATAAATGAACTTCAGCCACTCTTCTCTAGTTTTTTCATCCTTCGGGAGTGAGTGTAAACTTCCAGCATGGGTTGAGCATCCTTGGACACAACAGGTCCCTGTTTGCGTAGTCATCTCTTCTCAAGAGCAGCAGCACTTGCTAAGCTAGCGCAACGCAGCTACCGGTGTATGGGCTGGGGGTGGGGTGGGGGGTTGGACTGTTTACTTCACTGTGCACTTTTATTGGACGCTATGAAATACGTAGGATGAAATGCCACATAGGAAAAAATGGTGCTATCCGATTCAACCGTTTTTTAAATATGAAACAAAGCGGACCGCCCACAAACGGGAACTTTGATACTCGCTTTGGACGTTCACACGGCCTCATCAGTGCACAACACATCATGATATACCCCAAAAAACTCAAAAAAGTGCATTTTGATGTCATAACCCCTTTAAGGTCTAGCTTCCATCTATATTGATGATCACCCCTTATTCCCAAAGTCCTTCTCAACTGTCTCAAATTCTGCTGCACAGTGTTCACTTTCATCTGGATGGGGTGGAGCCTCTGTTAGAATCATGATCTTGGACTTTCCAGTCCCTTTAACTGCCTCCAGCTCTCTATGCTGAGTAACAACCTGCTGGAGATGGATGTCAGTTCATCTACTGTTTCCAGACCAGCAGGATTGAATCTTGTGACCAAGACGACTGACCAGACCCATCAACATCCTGGTGATGACATCTACTATTACTTGTGTACTGATGTGAAGAACAGGTTGGATTGGCTCTTATTCTGTGTATAAGAACATGATGAGTCGCCTCTGTTTCCTTAGAAATCTCAGATTCTTTAATGTGAGCTATAAAATGTTGGCAACATCAGCAGGGTCAATAAACTTATTAAAAAGACTGGTAACATCATTAATCAGAAGTCAGAAGGTCACTGAACAACAGCTCTCCATGATAGACAATACATCCCATCCCCTTCAGGAACCCCTACAGAGACACCGGAGTTCTTAGTCCTACAGACTGATTCAGTTCTGCTGTCATAAAGAACAACTGTGGAGAACATTCAGGCTGTTTCCATCTCACTGACCAACAATTGCTCCTGATGAAGATGATGAAGGTTAAACTGCCTGCATATCTGTACAGAACAGACACAAACAGCAAATTGATGGTTCCATACATTCTGCCATTTTCCAGCACCTCCTGTACATAATGGTCCCCACAGCATTATTCTGTTTGTATTTCTACATTTGCTGTTGATGTACCTTTCAACATATGTGCAACATAGAAGGCTACCTGAAACTGCTGGTTGAGGTTAAACATAAATACAGTAAAATTATTTCTTTTGGTGTTTCGCTTTTCAGTTGTAGTGCATATCAACCAATAAGTTCTTCACCTCTCCCATCCCAAGAGCCCCAGGGATCTAACTTTGGTCTGGATCTTGTCAAAATCAACACTTTTAACCCTAACCCGAAGATATTTGCACCTAAAGACATTGTTACTGTTTGAATTCTAATGTAATCACACATTCAATGTAATCAATTATCTTCTTTGCAGGAACTGTATAAAACCATTTTTACTCTGAGGTAATGTTCCACCAATTTAACTAACTGACACATTGTGTTATTGGATTAAATGTTATGTGTCTGAAAACTATTTTCAGTGAAATTTTGATAGTAATCAAGTAAGTTTCAAATATCTAAAAAAATATATGGTTTGTTTAATCATGCTACGGGTTTTATTATGTTTTGTTTCATTAACAAGTCAATCTTTTTTTATTACTCAGGAATAAATACTGACATACATGAAAAAAGTAACATTATGTTATGAGAATATGAAAATGCTATTTGCTAATTCTTGTTCAAAGATAATAATGATTATAGTTGTACCTTTCACAAAGAGTGGATGAATAAGCGTTTTTATAAAGTTATACGTTAATCTGTAACCTTGATACCAGAGTTACAGTCTTAAAAAAGTACAGCTCAAAGTTATTACAGTACTGATTTAACTCTAACTTCTAACTCTTTGCTTTTTATTCTTTCTGAGGATTTTCTGCCCTTTCATTCTCACAGTAAATGCTTTAACCCGTTCACACCTAATGGATGTTCATCTTCTGTGAACCTCAATTATTCACTGTTAATCTCCTAAACTGGAGTTAAGAAGCAGCAGCTTTTCCATGTCGGCATCAGATCTTCTGTGATGTTCCTCATAGTCTGATCACTTAAACTTGGCTAGACTGAGCTGCACCTCCTCGGCTTGACTTCAAATTTCTGACACTGTTTAATCTAGACAATTCAGATCAGGTTTGGTCAATCCAAGCTCCAGTCTCTGATCCTGGATTATGTGATTTAAATCACATAAATCATAAATTTTAGACAATTAAGCTCCACCCACCTTGGAGATGACGACCAGCTGGTAGGCGGCAAGCGGCAAAGTGATGATGGTTCTAACTGACACTGTTGCCATGACGATGCTCAGCCACCATGGCAACCCGCTCACCTGCTGGACACTAACCAGGAAGTGTTCACACAGGTGAACCGGAGCAGAGTCCGACAAGCTGCTGTACCATCCACCTACACTGCTGACTCCGCCTACATCAGACACGGTTCTCGCACGTGACTCGGGGACAACGACCACACTGAGAAGTCCTCGCACGCGAAGCGGTGAGACTGCGGACCGAACAAGACCCGCCACACTGAGCATGTTGACCATGTGACCACTGGCTGTCTGATAATAACACCGGAGTGCACATGCGTGACATCAACAGCCAGTTGTCGATTTCAGAAAGAAAACCACTTGACGTTCTTCTTCACCGTCACAAGTGTATGACGTCACTGCTGTGCGTCGCAGTCAGGTGACGCTAGAGGACATAGACATTATATAGATGACATCATAGACATTGATGTCTATGGATGACATGTCTATGCTAGAGGAGGTGGAAGGGGGACAACATGGCGGAGTTCGGTCTGCTAGCAGTTCTGATGTTTTTTATGGTTCTCACGCTGCGTGATGTTTATATCGGCAGGTCGAACCCGCAGACCGTCCCCTCCCTGAAGTCCGGGTCCGTTCTCCGGTTCCGATACTGGTGAGTCAGGAGGAACCGGACAGGTTATCGGTTTTCCTTTTTAACACATTCATGTTTAACGTAAACCGTAACCGTTTAAATGTGAAAATTCTGCGAGCTACATGCACTGATGATGATGATTCAGAGATTTTTTTTAACCAATGAATTAATATTTGGAAAAAGGCGAAATTCCTGGTCACTGCAATGCGTAAAACTGAGTGTGAGACCGAGATTTTATATGTACATATATATGAGATCCATAAATTAGTCAGCTTTATTTTTTACTATTATTATAGATGTTTTAAGGCTGTTTCTCTCTTGTTAGGACGCAGAATACTACTCCAAGTGTAGTATATAACACTCGATATTTCGGCACGTAGCCTATTGCCGGGACTTGAGAGCAAACTTTCAGCTCGTTTGTCCATAGTTTATTTATTCCCACCATCAACATGAATAACCAAGTCCAAGTCAATTCAAGTCAACTTTATTTATATAGCGCTTTAAGAACAGCGGCAGCTGATACAAAGCGCTGAACAAAGTTAAACAGATAAAAACACCTCAAAAGAATGTGAAACATTAAACATATATGAACAATAAAAAACAAAGACATAAAATAACATGACAAAGATAGAAAGGCTCAAGATTTGGGGAAAGCCAAGGCAAACAAGTAGGTTTTAAGTTGAGACTTAAAGACAGCCAGAGACGAGGCTTGTCGAATCTGTAGCGGTAGCAGGTTCCACAACCTCGGACCCGCCACAGAAAGGTCCATCTAATAAGTGTTATTAATTCCCAAAGGGAAATGAAATGTTGTTGTAGCTCTGTTCTTCAGGGAGAACTGATGATCATGAAAATACACCACAGTATGATTCAAATATTACTGATTTTAATGAACAGTATATAGAACACCTGGCAGTTTATATGGACATCAGACAGTTTGTGTGTGTGAGAATGAGAGATAATATATGTTCCAGCTGTAGCTATCAGTCAGTAGAAAATGGACAAAAACTTAGTAATAAAGAAACAGACAAACGGAACAATTGTGTTGCATTTTCTTATTTTTTGCTGTGTTAGGGTTAGGGTTAGCCACCGAGGGAAACACCATCAGAGACACTGCAAAGGAGTGTGGCGCTGGTCTTCTTGGCAGTGCAGCACCACTCCCCACTTTATCCTTCCCATAACTGAGAGAACACTTTTAGCCAATCAGATATGAAAAACAGCGCAAGCACCTCTAGCCAATCAGAGGCGAGAAAGGTGGGACCTTGCCACTAACCGGGTACAATCAATGAGTTTAAATTAGTAGAAGAGACATAATCCCATTGCAGAAAGTAGCCGAAGTAGACCGCCATTTTGGAAAAGGCGAAATTCCGGCTCACAGCTGTGTATAATTGCACCAATCAATATAAAAAACTAAAAATGTGACATTTCACGAGTAAGTTATTAGTGTTATCTACTAAAAGAGAACTTGAAGCATATATTTTAAGAGGTTTTGAGTGAATTTATTACAACTACTACAAACCTAACTTATTCAAAGTCAATGTTATCATTAGAATTTTCCCCGTTTTTCAATTTTCTGGCAGAGTATTCTATCAAAATGTTTTTTGTTTTTTTTTAAGTCACCAGTTTAGTCTATGTATATGACTGTAAGTTATATAATGATGATGTCAAACAATCTGTAGACTGTGTAGCAAAACTAATGATGCCACCAATATTATTGATGTGATATTGATTATGTCATGTCATGAGACAAAACAATAATGTCTGTGTGTATGTACTGTACAGATTTCCAAGAGATAACACATACATATAGACACACACACACAATATATAATATAATTTATTTGATAGATCCATCCATCCATCCGGAGCTACATTCCCACGCGTCAGCTACGCTCAGCTGCTGAAAGACGCCTAGCGCTTCCACCACAACGTGGCATGATCATTATCCAAACTCTTCTCCTCTGTTGTCCCCCGATGGTGGAATGAGCTACCAAACTCGGTCCCATCCTCAGAGTTGGCACCTACTTTTAAGAGCAGACTTAAGACTCACCTCTTTAAAGAACACTTTCAGTCTTAATGTGGAATTTATTTATGATTTATGATAGCGATTTGAGAATTTATCTCTACAAGGGTATAAAAAAAAAAAAAAAAAAAAATGCACTTGATGTATCAGCGTCGGAATTAAACTGGACTCCAAACAGTCCGCCTCCTTATATTGTTTCCTTCTCTTTGATTTCTTGCTTGTATGTTCTCTCAATGTAAGTCGCTTTGGATAAAAGCGTCTGCTAAATGACAGTAGTAGTAGTAGTAGTGTATAGATGATATTTAGGATATTTATACAGCTACTTTGTTATTTTTTTTCTTTGTTATTTATTTATTAGGTGCTAGAGGGAGACATACATACATACACACATTTATACATATACAAATATACATATGTATAAATTATGAACATATATTTTTTATATTTTTATATACAAGTATGTGTATCTGCATATATATGTATAAAATATAGATGTGTGTGCATATATGTTAGAAATTAAGCATGTTACAGTGATTTTACTGACCCTCCCAAGCCATCTGTCGTTGTTTCCTGCCTTTTCCAAAATGGCGGCCAACTTCAACCATATTGGCCAATGTGAAAAGCCTGGCATGTCCCCTCTACTAATATAAACTCATTGGGTACAATTCGCAAATTCACCTCCGGGCGCTGTTCAAGATGGCTGCCCTCTGCTCCTCACCTTACGGTGACGATGGGTCAAATGCAGAGCCAAAGTTCCTTACGAGGGATTAATATAGGAAATAAAACAATAATGCAAGAAGCGAGAACATGCAGACAGTTGTGATGCAGCACTAAATATCCTCTATAGGACTGACTTATTCACACCAGCTCAGGCAGTGTATGTACATAAAACACACAGCTTTACTCTCCACATGTGGAGTAAAGGTGTGTGGAACACCTAAACAGCAGCTTGTCAGTGAATGGCTCTTCTGGATGCTGGTGACTGTGCAGAAGACGTCCGCTGTTAGATTATTGATGATAATCTGGGATTGATATGATGCTCTTCAAGGCACATGAAGCTGTTTATAGTAAATTCATTCAGTCACACTCTGGTGTTGGAACGTCTCTAGATCTTGTTTTTAAGTGTCTTTATTTAACAGATTTGTAAATCAAACATTGATGTTTGGGTTTTCTGTGTTAACGTGGTGCATGTTGATGTTCACTTGACCACTGTGCCATGTGTTTGTTCTCAGTATCTCCTGAGGTTATAGTAAAGTCTTCCAGGAATATTCTAATGCCATCAGCCAGGTGTATCCAGACATCCACATTGAGGGAGAAAACTATCCCCCAACCCCCTTCAACAGGTGAGCTGCCACATCATTAAACCACACCCCCAGTATAATACCCCCAAGAACACATTTAGTTCCAATTCCCAGAGAGATGATCTGAGAATATAAACTGTTGCCTTTGGTGGGATTTAGTAGATGGATTTAGTAGATAAGAGCAACTAGAACTTCCAGGACAATACTGATAGAAGATGTTTACTTTCCCTAACGTGGACAACAACACAAGCACATTGGACCCACATTGCTTACAGAAAACCCTCCTCTTCCCCAGGTGTGCTGGTAACCTGACCTCATACCTGAAGCTGCTCACCATCTTCCTCATCATCAGCAGTCTGAACCCCTTTCCCCTCCTCAGTCTTGATACTCCCTCAGTCTGGACTTGGAGTCAGAACAACAAGGTACCAGAACCTCTCAGTAGTTACCACAGCAACAGATATCACAGCTGGTTACTACAGCTTCAGACTGAGTTTCTGTGTTTTCCCTTTGTCAGATCTTTTCATGTCTGATGGTGTTCTTCACTTGTAATATGATGGAGACTCACTTCCTGTCCACTGGAGCCTTTGAGGTCACCCTGAACAGTGAGTTGTGATTGGTTGAGTGGGATTGGATGGTATGATTACTGTCTCTGCTGCCTGTCCACTGACGTCAGCTTCAGCCAAGCCTTTTTTCCTGGAGGCCACTGACCTTCACATACACAAAAACTGATCACACTGAACCATGACAGCACAATTCTTAAGAAAACACCTGCCAGTAATTAAAAACACTACAAAAATAACCAATGGCAGTTTTTGCTACATTTTGTAGAAGGATTTTCAGACATAAAATGTAACTTAATATATATATTTTTAGCATTCATAGTTTTGATGTTGTTGCTATTTTTGGGTACCTGGTGTAAGTTCTTATTATATTACAGCCCAACCTTGGTCCAGAGCTGAGTGAGAGTTGTTGTTGGAACTGAAGGTCTGGTTTTAGGATGATCTGCTGTTGGTCTGAATGAGACACAGAGTCATTCCTGGTCTAAAAGCCTTGTGTTGTCTCTTTAGATGTTGCTGTTTGGTCCAAGCTACAGTCTGGTTACATCCCAAACACTCAGGAGATGTTCCAAATCCTAGATACTACCCTGAAGATGAGCCAGGTGGATCACATGGCCTCCATTTAGAGCTGTACAGCAGATCAACATTGCAGGTAATGAAGCAGACATTGATTGACTAGAGGGTAAGTTTTGGTTAAACTTAGAACAGGTGCGGGGTAGCCATTTTAATAGATAAGCATCTACCGCTGATGGTTAACCAAACATTTTCTTAAAGGGTATCCTGCATTGGCAGTCAGTGTCTCCCTCCTTCTTTAATGGCGGCTTCTTGCCCATCGCTATAACCCTCTACAAGGGCTCCCAGAAGAAGAACTGAGCTACAATAACATTTGCTTTCCCTTCTGGGATTAATAAAGTATTTTTGAATTTGAATTGAACATCTCATTATTGTGCGTTCACACCGGCCCAGCTGTCAACGTCAGAAAAGTCAAGTTTACATGTAAAGTCTATGATGGAGTCAGTCAGTGGAGCGTCAAAGTCTCTGCAGAGCTTTGTGAGCGTTAGCAGCGTCAACTATCAAAGCTTTTCAAGCTTTTCAAGCGTTGAAGCTTGTCAACCAATCAGAGCGTCTCATCGTAGAGATGTAGTGACGTCACTGCGCATTACCTGAATGAAGCAGGAAGTCTTCAAACAGGACGCGGGACAGACGGCAGTAGCACTGGAAGCAAACCTCATCCATATGTAGCTCCTGGAGCAAATGGTTTAACTCCTCAAACACATCTGAAGAATGGAGTGTATCCACAAACAGAGTAAATAAAGCCAAGCCACTTTCTCTATATGATCCGCCATAGTTAAGAACATCCAATAACAAAGGAAGCCCCGCCTACGCGCTCTTTTTAAAGGTCAGGCGTTACAAGCTTCAACTTTCAAGCGTCAAACTTGAAGCGTTGTGAACGTTGCTTGACATTTACAAAGCAGCCGGTGTGAACGCACCATTAGTTTTGAAGAAAGGGAAACCTCTCTGCCTCCTGCAGATCTATTTCTGTTTTCAATCTTGATTTGAAGATACTTACTAAGGCCTTTGCCACATGTTTAGAAACTATACTTCCTTCTGTTGTCAAATGATCAAACAGGTTTTATATGGGGACAGTATTCCACCCACAACATGAGGTGCTTGCTTCTTTGTTTAGTCCAGAAGGTGGAAGGATACAACAACTGTTTCTCCTTTCTTACTCCCATTCAGAATAACACTGACTTTTTGCCTGGTCTTCAGGCTGGTTTTGCTGACTGGTTTTATATAAGAACTAGAAAAGCAGTGAGAGCGCAGACCTCTGACAAGTGGACATATTCTAGAAAGTACTACGTCTGTATCCTTAAAAAAATTCCTGGATCCAGACGGTCGTCCTGATCACCCCCAAAATCTGATTAATTCTTCCTTCGGTCATTTCTGAACTTTCCTGAAAATTTCTGCTAACAGACAAACAGACTCGAATGAAAACATTACCTCCTTGGCAGAGGTAATTAAAATAGTGGGTGAACTTGTTCATGAGGGCTCACTTCTTAGATTTAACCAGGTGAAAGCAAAGTGTAGTCTTACCAATAAGGATTTTTTTTAAAGAGTCCCTTCCATTAAAACCAGTTTTTATGAGGTTTCTGTTGAATATTTTAGCTCCACAGGTGTTCTTACCTTCATAGTGGGTGAAAACAGGTCAACAACTTCTCTTTCAGTTTTAATCTCTCAAACTACGCAGGTGGTGATAAAACCCGAGTTCTCCAGAGTCCGAACGGCCTGTATCTGTTTCATCACAACTCCTTTGTTCGTTAGTATTCATCAGCTCCTGCAACAGGAACCACGCCTAGCATGCTGCTGGCTAAAAGCTGTTAGCATAACACCTAGCATGCTGCTGGCTAAAAGCTGTTAGCATAACACATAGCAAACAGGAAGAGACTACGTCTGATGTTACCATGCACAGCGGGGCAGGAAACAGTATACCTTGCTCTCATAGGCTAGTTTGTTAGCCAATCAGAGTCCAGCAAATTCGAATGAATGAATATGAACGAGCTGCTGACGAAGCAGCCAAAGCAGCCTGACGGAAGGAGCCGGAACCACCTGACTTTTAATGCAGACAGATTGAAAGGTCTGTTAATCAGTGTTTCCTGATGTTTTTTAGATATAAAATGTTTCATATTACTGGTTAATACTTAAGAAATAACCAAAGTCCTGAAATTTGTATGAAATGGATTCTTTAAGTACTTTCAGATAAAGAGCTTTATTTGTTTATTTGTTGGTTCAGCTCCCTTTCAATTGAAAACCAAATACAGACTGCAGGTGATTGTCAAAATGTGCAATAAAGTCACAGGTATTAACCTCAATGACTTATCATTCCTGCATAAATCTAGTCAGAGGCCCGCTGTATTCAGGATCAGGACTGCCCTCTGCCCCCTGAGTTCCAGTTTCTCCCATCAGTATATATACTGCACCAAGATGCATGGCAAACAGATATAAAAACTCATTTATTCCAACTGCTGTTGTCCTGATAAATAAGTACATAACTTATCATATGCCTACTTATTTATTTACTTATTTTTATATGTCAGATGTTAATATGTTGAGTTTATGGTAAAAATTTATGAGTTTATGATGTTTGATTGATGGATGTTCGAGTATTTTTTTTACTGCTGGCTGCACAACAAATTGGCCCACCGGGACAAGAAAGATCCTTTGAACCTTATTATTTCTAAATGGAAAGATTATAATGGTGGGTTTGCTGTCTCTCCTATAGAATCACTGCTGGTAAAAACTACTCGTCTAAAATACTGTATATAACTAACTATATAACTAAGACCTTTTAAGGCCTTGGCATTAAATTCTATTTGACAGAGGCAATTTAAGCTCTTACATAGACTTTATATCACACCTGAGAAGAGACACAATGTTTCCAGCATTATCAAATCTTTGTAACAAGTGTCAGTCTGCTGATGGTTCTTTTTTCATTGTCTGTGGAGCTGTCATGTTATTCTTCAGTTTTGGGGATCACTTTTAGATAAGCTGTGTGCTTTATTTAGGTGCCAACTACAACTGGGTCCAAGAATTTGCTGTTTGGGACTAAAGAACAAACTACCAGCTAATTTCTGTAAAAAATAACTCCTTTGCATACTGTAACACTATGCCCAAAGCCACATTATGGTATTATGGATTTCTGATAAGGCTTCATCTATCAGCCAGTGGCTACAGACTGATAGACATTATGGCAATGAAAGCATTTTCTACAGTGCTTAGGAAAAAAACGTTTCCCTTTTTACCACATATGGGACCCATTTTTGGACTATCTGACAAGAGTGGGTCTATTGGACATGTCCTGGCAACAATGGGACAGTTACTACCGGTAGCTTTGTTTGGATTCCCTTTGTCCTTGTTCATTTAAATATATTCTTGTCCTGTGTATTTATATAGTCTTGTCTGGTGTGACTTTGCTTTACTAAATACATAAATAAATTAATAAAAAAAACAGCAAAAAAATTTTTAGAGCAGGTGATCAGTTGAAGGACCTCTTGCCACCAATTTCATTTCTTGTCTTCATGAGCCTTTAAAGCTGCCATCTGGAGCTTTCCTCTTTTCAAGAGTTATGATTTTTTTAAATTACATTTTTTCCCTCAACAGCTGATGTTTTGCTGTCAGCTATCTTATCAAACAAACAGAGGGGCGGGACTTAAAGATGCAACGCATTTTTTTTTTGCCTCAGTGGCACCCTCTGAGAAAAAATTCCGGATTTCTGTTTTAAGGTTTTCAGGTTCATCTGCTTCAGATCATGTGACCCACTTTTGCTTGTCTCACCTGTGTGTCTCCTCAGACATGCTGTGTTCAGGTGTCCCAGCGCTGTGAGATGTTCAGCTGCTGGCTTTCATGAAGGTACGGCCCTAAAGCTCTGCTGGGCTGTTCTGGATGTCCATGCCTCCAAACAAGATTTCCCACAATGCACTGGGTCACCAGGCAGCACTACAGTTTCCACAGTCCACCTGGCAACTGCTGTCAGATAACAAGAGGAAGTCTTTCCTTGATGTCAGGTCACATGTTCCCACTCTCAAAACTGATTGGATGAAAGGTGTTTAAGGGAATGTTGTTGTTTACTTTCATTTTGTTCATGTAAACAGCCTCATTTGACCCACTGCAGCATGTTTGGCCTCATTCTGGTACCTCTGGATCACTTCTTTTGTTCTTTCAGCTGTTTATTAATTTAAAAAGTTTCTGCTTTTGTTTTGAAAGTGTCTTATCACTTGACATCAGGGGTGTATTTCAGAAAGCTGGTTTAGTGGAAAAACTTGAGTTCGTTAACCCTGAGATGAGGATACTCTGGTTTTTCAGTTTCACAAAGCGAGTTCAGTGTAACTCTGAGTCGGTTACCCGGGCAACACAGTTTGTGAACCTAATCTGCTTGTCAACAGGTTTGTTTGACACAACTCAGAGTTTCTCCTGCTCTTAAGTTAAAGCCTGCTGTCTGACATCAGTGACGAGCCTGTTGACTTGGAAACTCAGATATTATGTCGAAATCTCCATCAGGAGAGAGAGAGAGGATGATCAGCAGCGTTTGGAATGAAGCGACGATTAAAGTGACCATGTTGCGCAACATGGATGGATTTTCAGTAACAGAATAATCTAATAAATTACAAATTCCAACATAACACCGTTATCGTTAGTGAACGTAAAATGCAGTGCGTTACTATGAATTGGAACTATGTAATGTGATTAAACACATATGTAAACATGGTTGTATGGAGGCTGGGCACACAGAGAAACATGTTGGTCACTATAGTCTAGTGGTAGAGAATATGTCATTTGTTCAGAGGATGTGGGTTCGATTCCTGGTGCTGCCAGGCTATATGTCTAATTAGAATCTGTTTTATTTGCATAATACAAGGAATTTGCAGTCCATTAGTTTCTCAGTTAACTTGTTAATTTTTTGTAGAGTAGTTCAGTTTGTAACTAAATAACTTTTTGGAACAACTATAACTAATTACTATTTTAAAGTAACATTCCTAACACTGATGATCAGACCCAGAGTGGATGTTTTATCACCCTGATGAGTATCTGGATGAGTGTTTCTACAATTATCTAGAATTTATTTAAACAATATTCTCAGTTCACATGTCTCATATGACCCATGATGGACATGCTGTCCACACCGAGACAATTCTGTGTATTTCCATGTCTACTTAGTGTCATAGTAAGTTGTTGGTTAATGCTGACTAGGTAAGCTGTGCTGTGGAGGTTGATGGACCCTCTTCCTCATTAATGGACCCTTATCATTTCCATCATGTTCTGTTGAAGAGAAACAAGCTGCAGGTTGGACTGGATCAACATTATTAACTAAAACCAAAGTTATTTTACTAAAGTTCAACAATCCTCTCTGTATCTTTTCTTTCTGTTGTCACTTGTTTTACAGACCTCAGCCTTCTTTCTGTTGCTATAATGGAGTCAGTTAGGTGTGTCTTCATATAGACAATATTAAATACTGGCAGTGATGGAATGGTGGAATATTTGGCTTTTTCATTGTTTCCCTAAATATTTAAATCTATCACATGTAGAATATAACCACTGAATATAGTTTAATGAGAGAGTTAAACAACATAACAGGTGATTGTAAATCAAATGTAAAAAATAAAAAGGTAAATAATACCTCACCTGTTTGAACTATATTTTTATATTTCATCTTTACTTACTGCCATGTTCTTTTTGCACCTGTTGAGTTGCACCTGTGCACTCAAGAACATAGAATATAAATGCTGAATGAGTGGAACATTCAAGACTAAACATTTATTTTTTTCCTCTAATTACGGTAATACTCACACATTGACTTGATCAGCAGTTTTCTGCCACACAATCACTCTCTCTCTTTAGCTGCTTTTTCTTTTAAATGTGCAAATTTTTTGCACATGCAGTCATTAAAAGATCCAATTCTACTTGGAAGAAGTAGGGGGCGCTAACCTTTTGTCCACTGGTAGCCATGGTGAATCATGTTATCCATGTTCCTTATATAACTCAGGTTAACTTTGACTCAGAGTTGATTGAACTAATGCTTAACAGCTGTTCTGAAATCGAAAACTCTGAGTTTGACAACTGAGAGTTGGTCAACTTTGAGTTCAGGTTTTGATTTAGAGTTTGTTAAACCTGCTTTCTGAAATACACCCCAGAATGTGTAATCATGTTTACTAGCATTATTGACTCTGGTGATCATTGATCTGTGTGAAGCTGTGATTGTTTTCTGACCTGCAGATGGTTTTCCAATGAACTCTGGATGTTGAAGATTGTTATGAGGATGCTTTACCATTGTGTTTTTTAAAGGTCTGTTTGAGAACAATCACTCTTAGTAGGATTTGAATTAAAATGTTTGCTTTTCAGTGACTGTTTACAAAAAAGTGATCACTTTTCAACAGAGTCTCCTTTTATTTTATTTCTAGCTAGCAGCATCTTTGAGAGATAACTGGTGTTTATGAAGCTTCGAACTGGTTCCTCTAGAGGTTGCTTCTGCTAAAAGGTTTCTGGATTAATAGCAAATGCTAATTATGTTTCTTTATGAAAAACCTCTAAACTATAAAAGGGTCAGTTCCTTTGTGGTTAACCAGCTACAGAATGATAACAGCTGCAGGTTCACTGGAACATTGTTTAGGATAGGTGACAAAATTAAATCTTTTTAAATAATCCTACTGACTGCTTTAATGCTTTTATTGAGTTTTAAAACAGTTAATCTAAATAACCAAATAAAAACCACGTCTCAGTAACAGATGGAAGCTACAGCTTGTTTTGTAAAAAAGAATGTGTGTAAAACCTAGACTGACTCATGTTTGGTGATATTAGTGATTTTCAGTTGACATGTTCTGTGGCTGTTTTTTTGTCTCTGTCTTGCTTCATGACTATCAAATCAAATCAACTTTATTTATAAAGAGCTTTTCAAGCTTGTGAGCTTCTCAAAGTGCTTTACAGTTTAAAAAAGACCCCACAACCCCCCCTCCCAAAATAAAAACCATCATCGCGACTACACCCCCCAACCCAACCCAACCCATCCCCATGCACGCACACGTAAAGGCAACAATAAACAAAATCAGCGACGGGCTGAGTACAGATGACCTAGGAATTCACCCGGGCAGCCACGGCCGACCATCGCTCCCGAGGCAGAGGGCTCCCATAGAGGAAACACTGGAAGGATGATTAAAATAAGAAGTTAAAATATTAAAGTAAACAGTACGTAATAAGATTAACTAGTAAAATACTGATAAAACATTAAGACTAATAACATTTTAAATATCAAGTGTAAAACAATGATAAAATATGATCGCATAAAAATGCAAAGTAAAAACAACAATAAATAATAGCCAGCTAAAAGCTAAACTAAAAACTACAATCAGATAAAACATACAGAGAGATTAAACAGATATCAATAAATAATAATCAGTTAAAAAGGAGTGTCTTGAGCCTGTTCTTAAAAACATGAACGTTCTCTGCAGCCCTGAGGTCCTCCGGCAGCCTGGTCCAGAGTTGAGGGCCATAAGACGCCTCACCATGAGTCTGTATCCTGACTTTGGGGATGATAAGGAGACAACTGCCAGAGGAGCGCAGGGACCACGAAGGTTCATATGGTAAAAGCTTTTCTGAAAGATAAGAAGGCCCAAGACCATTAAGACACTTAAAAACCATTAAGAGAACCTTAAAATCGATCATAGAACATACAGGGAACCAATACAGTTATTCTAAAACAGGTGTAATGTGCTCCTGCCTCCTGGTCTTCATCAGAACATGTGCTGCTGAATTATTTAAGAGCTGTAAATTTGAGATAGTCTTTTTGGGAAGACCAGAAAGCAGGGCATTGCAGTAATCAATTCTATTGGTGATAAAAGCATCAGCGTCTCCGTATTGGCCCGAGAGAGAATGGGGCGGACTCTGGCGATGTTTTTTAGATTATAAAAACCTATTCTAGTAATGTTTTTAATGTGAGGATTAAAAGTCACGCCCAGGTTCTTCACTTGTAAAGATGGATTTAAAGACAGTGATTGTAATTTTGATAAACGCTTCTCTGTCTGAGCCTCTGGACCGATAACTAAAACTTATGTTTTGTCATCAGTCCTCTGAGTATCTCCTGCTTTGGACGTACATGTGTCAGAGACAGAAGCCCTGTGTTGACTTACCAAGCTGATAACCAACTTTTATGGTTTCACTAAGTGTGAAAAGTCAGTTAGCTGAGCTGGGTTTCTCAAAGGAAGCCCAGATGTGTTAAACCTGGTTCATACTTCAGGGCACAGGAGTAAGTTCACACATGGATCTAATTAAACTTATCTCATTTACTCTTGATTGGTGTTTACAAGGTGTTTACATATCGCAGCCCCAGTTAGGACTTCACTAATAGTAATAGGTCTATTGCAGAAATTAATCTGATCATCCTTTAACATTTGTGTACCAGGAAGAAGCCTAAGAAAGTTCTCAGCGGTATCCATGTCAAAATTAGATGTGTATATATCTGTAATATTTTGAGCAAAAAGACAAAACCTTCATCAGTTATGACACCATCAATATTAAGTCTGTGAATACAATTAAAGTTGGCTTGGGATTTCTCTAGTTTGAAAAAGTATGAGGCTGACTAATTCCTGGATTTTTCCAATTAACAACGTACCACTGTACATATAAACACTCACAGTTATACACACTGCAGTGAGCAGGAATTTCACCTCAATATGACGGCAAACTTTGCACACATAACACATGTTCCCTCCATAAATAATAAACTCATTGGATACAGTACATAAATATATCAATCTTTATGTCAACATTTTTTTACCGATGCTTCAAGTGGGTGTGGCTTTTATAATTGCACAGTTTCAGATAAAAGTAGGAAAAAGGATTAATAATGGACCTTCAGATTCTAGTTCATTTTTAATAAGTTTAGATAACAGTCACTCAGAAGACACACCTGATATTTAGTAGAGATTTTACAAACAATCTATAGAATACATATGATGGGGTTGGTAGTTAATTTTGTTTGGGTTCCAGGCTAGCACAAGGTGGTGTTTCTGGCAATGAGATAAAACAGCAAAAGAGGCTGTAAAAAGGAATCAAGTAGATTTAATACATGAGCATCAGCAAAGGGGAAATGAAAAGCATTATAAAACAGAAAACAAGGGAAAGAGAGCAAAAGCGGTGGAAAGAGGAAAGAACAGGCAGATGTTTTTATTCTGTTCAAAGGAAAACAGGAGACATGAGGAGACAATATCTAGACTGAGATTTGGACACACTGGGTTAAATAGTTCTCTTTTCGTTATAGGAAAACATTAAACAGGGAAATGTAATATGTGTAGAGTAACTGAAACAATAGAACATGTTCTGTTATATATCATTAGCATCATCATATAGCTTTATTTCAGTTTTGAAAACAAACTAATTTGTATGACGGGATATTATTCTGTTACAAATATATGAATGCTTATTTAGATTGAGTAAATTGGAAACAGAAATAAGATTTATGTGGGTTCCAGGACACAGCGGAGTTGAGGGAAATGAAATAGCAGATTTTATGGCAAAGCTAAACTCTGGGGTGGAGATTCCATATAGTGTGAAAGAAGTGAAGTGTGCCAAGGTGACTGAGTAGTTAGATATGCAGTTTGGAAGAAAACAATTAAACAGAATGAGCAAGAGGGCAGTTAACAGGTAGATATGGTAGAAATGGTGCAAATCTGCTATAATAAGTCAGTGCAAAGTTCTTGGCAACTGTGTGATGGTGATGATATTCCCAGTGGCATGACAGAACTAAAAATGTGACATTTCACGAGTAAGTTATTAGTGTTATCTACTAAAAGAGAACTTGTAGCATATATTTTAAGAGATTTTGAGTGAATTTATTGTCAGTATATTGGAAATTTAGTCTAATCTTGTAGCAATGTTACAACAATTTATTACGACTACAAACCTAACTTATTCAAAGTCAATGTTATCATTAGAATTTTCCCCATTTTCAATTTTAGTATTCTATCAAAATGTTTTTTTTTAAGTCACCAGTTTAGTCTATGTATATGACTGTAAGTTATATAATTATGATGTCAAACAATCTGTAGACTGTGTAGCAAAACTAATGATGCCACCAATATTATTGATGTGATATTGATTATGTCATGTCATGAGACAAAACAATAATGTCTGTGTGTATGTACTGTACAGATTTCCAAGAGATAACACATACATATAGACACACACACAAAATATATAATATAATATATTGGATGGATAGATGGATGGGTGGGTGGGTTGATTGATTGATTGATTGATTGATTGATTGATTGATTGATTGATTGATT